>NW_021011481.1:1816542-2115073 GCF_003987935.1 Bombyx mandarina
TTTTTTCCTACCTATTCTAATAGCCTTGAGAGGGTATTTCAGCTTCTCCTTGACGTGTAGGTGAGCTCACAGGACTCAAACCGGGACTGTTGCTAATACTGGCCCTAGCAAGAACAGTGCTTCGCAGAATCTACTACCGGATCGGAAACGTGACCCACTGAGAAGATCCGGCGAGAAACTCAGTGGTCTGTGCGGGCGTAAGAGATGATATGTGTAGCGGGGATTGAGCGAAAAAATGGTATATGATAGAGGAGTATCGATGGAGAAAACATGTTGCGCCAACCCCAGGTGACTGGGAGAAGAACAGGAGAACGATGATTCTCAATGCGGGCGTGCAGTGTTAGTTTGATGTGAAAATATATCAATATTTATATGTCTTATCTATCGTTCAGCGTTTGTAACAAAAGCTATAATTCTGTAGAACGCTTGCTTATATTGCTCTAGGTGGGCAAAACAGGCCCATCGATCACTTGTGTTTACTAATTACCGAAACTCTGAGACATGAATACACATCTTAAGACATGAAGATCGACTAAAACTGCGAGTCTTCTTTACCAACATTAGTTACGTATACGTTAAAAAAGGCATTCATCTTATTTCTGTTATTCCTTCAGTTTTTGTGAACATCGTGAACAGCTTTTTGGTACTCCCGGTATAATCAATATAAGGTGCCGTATCTAATAGGCCATGAAATCTTCAGGATCCGGAGTATTAGTTAATATAACTTCTTCCAAATTATTACGTGACCGTTTATCATACCATTCCCAATATCGTCTTCTCGCATTAAAACTGTATAATCTCAAAACTTACTAATTTTACAGGAGCGTGTTTTAAAGGTTTAACATGTGATATTTTTAATATTAATCATCTTTGCAACATTTATTTTTTATTTTTTACCAGTTACATTATCTGTCTTTTAAAGTAAGATAAATTTATGTATTAATTTTGTTAATAGTAGTCAAAATATAGGTAAACTATTATAAAAAAGAAAAAACTAAAACTAAACTACTTACGCTCTTTTGACAGTATTTATGAGAAAAATACTAGTCAAATATTTTTGGAAATTGTACACTTTTATTGCGAAAAGATGATATAATATGATTTACAGGGATAGTTGACAAAACGTCAAAAGATATTATAGTGGATAGTTGTAGCTTGATCCGTGGATAGCAGCCTCAAGCCAGCGTTACACAAGCAGCCGGTGGATCGCGGGCATTACACCCGACTGACGTAACTCGCTTGCCCAACAGCATACGGTCGCGACCGAACTAACATATGACAACACAACTAGAATAACATCCGATTTACCTTTGAAGGGAGAAATAGTCTAGGAGACCAATGAATATGTTAACGGCAATGAATATAAAATACTCGTACAACCTCCAGACATTCGTGTTTCTTTACGCAATGTATGAAATAGTTTATCTTCCTATAACTATACACACATATTGCCTAGATATTGTAAACATATAAACTATTATATAACGCTATAAAATTACAGATAAAAAACAAACCATATTTTAAGTTTTATCGCCGCTATCGGCCACGTATTGTCGTTTAAAATTGCTCATAATTGTTATCATAACTTTAATAAGACAGATCCGCCTCGGATAATTAAAGTTCGGGGTTTTTTTAACTAAACAATTACTATTAAGAAATAATTGCGACTATTAAATATTTCGCTGGCTGTATATTCAAGATTTTAACCATTATATTTTGCTATAAAATACCGGATTGTTCAAACTCTGATCTGAGATTCCATTTAATCTTTTCTGTTTTCTGTGCGTTTGCATTTGTCAACTTTGACAATGCCGTAAATGATTGAAATAAAATGATAAAAAATAATGCATCGACGTAATAATTCATCTAAACTTCTCGAAGTCGAACGAATAACTATATGAATAAGTGTAACTATTAGAACGAAGTGTTTGCGCGTGTAATATTGTGTCAAATAAGTTACATTAAAAACGTGAATAAACATTTAGACATGTTTCTTTACCGACGAAATTGAATCATTTAGATAAAGATCGAAGGTTTGATACTGACCATAAACCAATATGTTTGAAGTTGTCCCAAAATTAGCATAATTATTCTGACGACTTTTTACAGTTGGCAGCCTGTATTGTATGCTAACGTATTCTAACACAATATAAATTCAATAGATCAACCACAGTCTTCGGAGGAGAACTTTACCGGGCAACTATGTATTTATTTTTATTATACGATATTATCTCTTCAACTTGGAAGAAACTCGTAAGCACAAATTGGGTGGGGCTTAGAAACATTAAGACCTGACCTGGGATTTGGACCCGATACATGTGTATATATGTACATCGCTCAAAGCGAGCACAGTGTGCGTTTTATTTAGTTGACTACTGGTGACATCCGAATTAGGAGCTCAACAGGGTAACAGGAAAATAAGCGTACCCACAACTTAAATCTCCTAAACAGGTAATTGACGAACAGACTATTTTAACTGAGATCCGGTGACCTGATGTTGCAATCTTATGTAGTTTCATCTATTAAAATACAACTTGTAATGCGAATGCTAATTACAAATAACGTACAATTAACATGTTTAGCTATTTGCTAATTTTCCCACAAATAATGCGACTCACTGACGTGATCGGTATTTATTTAAATATTATATTTAGTTTAATATATTTTTGCACGCACACAAGCACTGAGCAAGTGATTATGACGACTGTGTATTATTGATACTGTAAATATGTATACTTACTACAATATGATGTTCTAATTGTGGTAAATTGTACATGGAGATTGTAGATTGAACATGGATAACCGTGTTTCCTGACGTTAAGTTATAACCGAATTCTATAGCATTGCAACTCCAATAGCGACTTCCGCATTGAGGCATGAAAGGTCGAAATATCAATTATATTTTAATAACGGCAATCCTAAAACATATGACTACTTGACGGCAGAAATAATTAAGATGCAGGGACTTGCCCCTACAGGCGACGGCAGGCGCAAAAGCGTCTGGTCTTTTTTATTTATTGCTTAGATGGGTGGACGAGCTCACAGGCCACCTGATGTTAAGTGGTTACCGAAGCCCATAGACATCCACAACGTAAATGCGCCACCCACCTTGAGATATGAGTTCTAAGGTCTCAGTATAGTTACCACGGCCGCCCCACCCTTCAAACCGAAACGCATTACTGCTTCACGGTAAAAATAGGCGGGGTGGTGGCACCTACTAGTGCGGACTCACAAGAGGTAATTCAAAAACACAAAGCCATTCCTTGATTACGGTTTCTTCAAGTCTTTTGCTGTACACAAAGTTAAGTATCTACTAATTATTTTCTAAATACTATCAAAACCAATTCATATCCAATTGAATTGAAATGTATACGCCTGTTGCTTGGTCATCAGAGAAGTTTTCGTCATAGCAGTATCAACGTATGAGAGTAAGTTTGCATACATTTGGCGATACTGTGTAGCCTGCCAGGGAATTAACAGTTTTTAATAATAATAAAAATAATAATTTAATACACTAGGATCGGATGTCATATCCATAGACATGGGTCATACACCGAAACGGACGATATTATGACGATAGGACGAATATTCTATGTTTTGTATTTTACGTAAATCTTCTATGTATATATATATATATATATATATATATAAATGAATTGCTGTTCGTTAGTTTCGCTAAAACTCGAGAACGACTGGACCGATTTGGCTAATTTTGGTCTTGAATTATTTGTGGAAGTCCAGAGAAGGTTTAAAAGGAAGATAAATATGAAAATGCTCGGAATTAAATAAAAATAACAATTTTGTTTTCCCTTTGATGTGTCCCCCGTCCGACGGATTCCTTTTGTTTGTTTTATGTTTATTTTATACAAAAGTTTAGGTCTTTTATTTATCGATTGAGGCACTACGAAGTCTGCCGTATCAGCTAGTACTTAATAAAAAATATGTGTTGTTAAATAAATTAAGAGTGCTCACGTTTGGGAGTGCTGGCTGAGTATCCACTAACATTGCCAATCTATATACGTTGCATTAAATTGTGACCGTAAGTTAATTTAAAAAAAATGTATTTGCGTCTGTTTGTCCCATTAAGGATAATTTCAGCGTCTCTACACACGTCTTATCTAAGTAAACATAATTAAACGTTAACATGCACTCCACGTTTCTTAACTAAGTAAATCGTGTATCGCTCGACATGAGAATTCGTGACCCTTCATACTAATCTGTATATTTTTGAGTATTTATTTTGTATAAGACATAATATGCGTAATAAACGATGGTGGGTTCTATTCAGGCTATAATTAAAATCTTTTTTTTTCTGTTTAAATGGAGAGACACTTATTATTCCAATACAATAAGATTTTCATTATTATCAGCCATCCCTGAGATTAATTTAATATTCATTTAATTTATTCGTCTTATTGTGTAGCTAGCGAAGTAAGTGAGAAATGTCATGATTAGGTTTTAACTAGACGATGTTTATCAGTATTCATTAGAAAGTATTGAAAGTATTTTTTACTGGTGGTAGGACCTCTTGTGAGTCTGCGCGGGTAGGTACCACCACCCTGCCTATTTCTACCGTGAAGCCACCGTGAAATGACCACTTAACACCAGGTGGCCTGTGAGCTCGTGCACCCATCAAAGCAATAAAAATGAAGACAAGACTTAAAATATATGTGGGAGAACCGACCTACTGAGTTTAGCTTCACACGTCCCGAAATGTAATAATCCTAGAGTTTGCTCCTGTACCTGTACAATAAATCATCATTTTATAAATAATATATAACATATTTTTTTATTTTTAAAGCTGGACTAGATGAGACGAGACTAGACTGGTAACAATACTGTTAGCAGTAGTCGGTAACTGGTAACAGTAAAAGTGTACGGTGGTTGGCTAGAGAACGGTTCATGATTGAGAGTGGTGACTTGGAGTGACGTCTTTTCACTACGTACTAAAGTGATATGGGTAATATGTGTCTAACTTTATGCTCGAGCTCTGACGCAAACAAAATAGTAATGTTGTCGATCTTGGACACCCGTAAAAAGTGTTTCGACTGAAGAGTCAGCTGGATTTGTTTGCCTGCGACCGCAAAAATAGTATGATCATTTTACGGCTTGACAAATTTCCTTATTGAATTCAAAATCATTTTTAATGTTTTCCAATTAAGCAAGTGTTTTTATATCTAAAACGAAATAGAAAACAAAAATAACCTGATGTCACTTGTCTAGTGATAATTTACTAATTTATTCTAAATACTAGCGACCCGCCCTCGCTTCGCTTCGGAAACTGTAATTTATTATTGATTTCTCCACTATTTAATGGATGTTATTATACATATAAAACTTCCTGTTCAATCACTCTATCTATTAAAAAAAACCGCATCAAAATCCGTTGCGTAGTTTTAAAGATTTAAGCATACATAGGGATATAGGGACAGAGAAAGCGACTTTATTTTATACTATGTAGTGATGATCAATTGCATTGACAAGCCTGCTATTCACTTAAACTGGGGTATTTCACTAATTGTCATTTTAAGCGCGTACATTCGAGCACTGATGTAATACTCGTAGTATGTAGTTGGCAAATATTCAAATTCTTTGCTTAGAACTAGCGATAGACGTTAGCAGCTCACACAGCGAACGGTGCCTGCTTCGTTTTACGGCTATGAATGATATTAAATTCGAATCTGTTTGTTATTGACGAAGGGCATCTATCTATTTAATCACCTCTTTTTGTTGCACTCGGTGATTGAGAAAAAAATTGTAATACTGACATGTTGGGATAAACATATTAATAATAATATATTGTGTTACCGCCTCTACTGCGGCTTATACTATGTTCTGTGTTAGTCTGGTCGGTATTATGTGTGTTTTATTTCCCGGTGAAGGTTACATAATTTCACAGACCATTATAAATTAATCAGACTTGAAATGTGTTGTTTCATAAATTACACCTATAAATGCAAGTCAAATATCAAAATTACCTATCAAGGTGAGCAGTGACATAATCAGCAACTGCGGGTCTGCTTTCGACGCTATATCACTTTTTTATACTTATAACATTTTCTCTAAATGCAGTCTTCATTTCAATCTAGCTTCTAATATCATTAGCGCTTTCGTGCAAATCTAAAAATAAGTCTAGCATAATCAGGCAGAAATAGCGGTTTGACCGCTACCTCTGCTGTTTTTATGTTTACTTTTATTCTAAAACGAATTTGAAATTTGATATCAAACTGGAATCTGATGTAAGATATTAGCTTTAATACTACGCATCGTGCACTCTAGCTTGGAGGCGGAGCACACCTGCCTATAGACACTACAGTCAAGAGCTAGAAAAGTGCATGAAGTCAAAAGTTAATTTAACCTTAATAACGGTTGGGTGGCGCCGCGAGTCTAGTTGTAGGGGAACCGCGGGAACCTCCTACTCTGAGCGGGTTCTGACCCCGGGCGGAGATCGCAGGTCGGGTGTAAGAGTGCAGGAGAGTCGTTTAGTGCGGTAGGCCCCTAAAACCCCTTGGGTCCACGGTCTGCTCCCAACATCTGCAGATGGTCAAGTCCCACATACCTCGCGCACTACCTTAGCACGGGGACCTTGTAGGAGGTTCGGCTCCCATCCTGAAAAAAAAACTTCAATAATGTTTACCTTATCTTATCAAATAGAGAACCAGAAATTTTAGTTAAGTTGATTGTGGAATACACCACCCAAACTCGCCTGTAATATTCGTTATTCGGTCAGTATAACATCAGATCGTCACTGTCCTACAAAAACCAATATTTGTGAACCAAATACGTTTTTCTTAAAACTGTTGTTCAGAATCAGTTTGGATCGCAATCAAAAGAATAAATGAATACATTACTTCTTTCATATAACTTGTTTATATGTTTAAAAATTGCAAATGAACTTTGAAATCAAAGAGAAAATATATCAACATTAAATTTTGTGTGATCGTGACCTTTCGTTTTTTTTTTTTTTGGTGATACCATGTGTTTTGTGTCACACAAGAGGTCAACACTTTACCGTCTATTTGCGTCTTGTTCTCCCATTTGAATGTACAGGCGTTACACATTCAAAAACAACCTAATACCATACCAAATTTGCAAATTAATCATTGTGTTCTACATAGTAAAATAACGAGTATTTGTAACCCAATGACATAAAAAAATGCGACTAAATGCAATGAAACACGTATCCGCAGGCAAATAGCCGTCAGCGTTCGTGGAAAAACTACGCTCGAAACCAGTTAAACAGATTAGAATATTTTTATGGGTTCCAAAAAACCTGTTCCGACTCGTTTGTTCCCGAAGTACATTCGAACAGGAAGCAGCGACGTTCCACGACCCGGACATTACCATTCGTAGCCCCTCCGAAGGTCCTCGCCAGTTCCCATTCTATAAACTCTTATCTCCTAAACTTTAAAGCGCATTTTAGAATATATCATATGTAAATAGGTCCCCTGTTTGAGTCATTAAAAGTACGCGAGGATTTCATTCGTACCATGAATATTTCTGTGTTCCTATTCAAATATAATAGCAATTAATTATTTTTATGAGAAAGAAAGTGCGAAGTTTTTTTTTTAATAAAACATAGTTTTCGGGCTGCCTGGGGTTGGAGGTTACCGGAATCCGAATCTCAACAATTGCACTTAACAATCAGCCTGTATGAATTTTGCAAATTTGTTTCGATAAGCCGGCACAATTACTTGAACGTGGAAATTGTTCATTTTGCAACCCAATTACAAGTTTGTTAGATTATAAAAAAACTGGTTCATGTCTTGTTTTCGAATGCACATCCCATCGGGCGTTTTATGTTTTAGACCACGACGCTCTTACCAGCTCTAGGATTAGGAAACTATGATTTGAATGCAATAAACACTAGAGAACAAAAAGCTTGGTAAAGCTAGTATATTAATTTTCACCAGCATTTACAAAGTTTTTAATATCGATAATTATATTTCCAGGTGAGAACTGCATCGAGAAGCCGCTGGCGACGTTGTGGCGCAACTACCAGCAATCAACAAAACCTGACGTGGTCATGAAGCTCTCTGTTACCAACTCCGGCCTCAAAGGATTTACCAAAGAACACGGACTAACCGAGTACTGGTCTCACCGGATCACTTATTGCGCCAGCCCACCCCACTACCCCAAACTCTTCTGCTGGGTCTACCGTCACGAAGGCAAGAAGCTCAAACATGAACTCCGATGCCATGCAGTTTTATGCACCAAAGAATCTATATCTAAAAAGATCACCGAAGAACTGCAGGTCAAGTTGAAGCAAGCATTGGTTGAGTTCAAAAAGGAAAGAATCTCAAAGCAAAACGCAAGGCTGAGTCTTGCGAACAGCGTGTATGACAACCCCAGCATGCCGCGTCGTAAAATACTTTTAAGTGTTGGTTCTATGAACTACAGACCTCCTTTAGAAAGGTCCAAATCAGCTCCGAAGCTTGGAGCGATCGAGGAACTTTGCTCCGAAGAAGACGAGGAGGAGGCCGAGATGAACGCAAGAGCTAACTTGTGTAATGAATGGACGAGATCATCATTCTCCAACGACATGGACAATATGTCGATACAGACACTTGACAGGCGACGGCCGGATGTGAAGAGTCCAAGGAAGATGTCTTGTCCCGAAGGCATCATGAACCGTCTTTTAGCGTCGCCTGGTAGCGAAACTGTTACACTTACAGATGAACTACTCGATTTAATCTCCAAAGAGAGTAATAAAGATGTGGGAACTAGTCATGATGATGATAAACTTGAAGCAATACTAGAGACAAACGAAATAATCGATACAGCAGCAGCAAACGTGACAGAATGCAAATTGTCTAGTAACTTCCTCGTCACGGACAGCGACGATGGATCTGTTTCTTCTGGATGCGAGACTGCCAGTACCGCTGCTTCTGACTCCGAACCTACCTCCCTCCCATCGTTACCCCAAGAAGACAAAGTTGCAGAAGAAACCGGTGATAGAATTGGTAATTATTCTAATGAAGTAAATCATGTCCCTATTGGCGAGAAAAACGGGTTCCGACGTAGATCTACGTACCCTCCTCTCAGCGCTAGTATCTTGAGCAACTTTGAAGAGAACTTTGAATCTCTGATTGATAACCTCACTGATGCGGACAGTCTGACTTCTAGCACCGAAACTGAAGTGTTCAAGAGTGTGGGTGACAGCGACAGCGCCTGCAGTGATGAATCAGGCTACTCCGAGTTCTTGGACGGAAAGGAAAGCATTATTGGGAACACTATTATGGTTTAAATCAAGTGTCGCGATTTCATGAAAATCGGTGCAGATTATAAGTTCACAGTTACATGCTCGTTTCTTCAATCAATATTAAACTTTATCTGTGCGACTTGGAGCTTACATACTAGGACCACCTTAGCGTTGTAAATACGGTGTTTTAGTTGTAGATAATGTATCCTGTATGAAGTTTTGTTTGGTAAATTAACTGTCCTTAAAACAGTTTGTGCTGTACATGGTCCCATAAGTTGAGATGTTTATTTTTGATTTGTATATAACAGGGTACATATGTACTTTAGCCAGTTGACGTATTACTATATTTAGATGTTTGTTTGTATATAATGTAAGTTGAAGATGTTAATAAAAATGGAAATTATTGTCATGTAGATCGTAGTTGTGAAGAGATTTCTAGAGATATATCTTACGCCGTTTTTTGTTTAGGTTATGGTGTTGATGGTATAGCAGTGTAGGGTAAAAAGCGTAACCCTCATCTTTAGATGCATCTTAGCTTTCATAAACGATTTATGAGATTTATTATAAGTTATAAAGAATATCCGCGAGAAATAATTATTGTCCAACTTATTATTGATTAAAGGCTTCAGGCACAAGGCGTGTTAAAGGAAATTTAAAATCGAAATTTTACTTAAAATTAAAAAAATGTTGTAATATAACTTTCTGTTCATATCATTTTCTTAATTTTTTCCATAATTAACACTATTAATGGCAGTAGTTTGTTTGTTAACCAATAGGAACAACCAACAAATTGTTTGCTAACCAATAGGAAATAAATATATAAAATCACAATATTAAATCGTTAACTTGTACAAAAGAAAATTTTAAGAAATCGAACTAGTTTTAAAATCATTTTATTTACAATTAATATTTGTTAGTATATTTGTTATAGTAGTGTATACAGAACTTTTGGTACAGGTGTGTTGTTAAACAATTAGCAAAATCACTTCACGACACTACTATCTCGATGTATTAATAATTATTATTATATCATAAAATAAATTAATTTTGGGAAAATGTTTATGCAGCAATGTATTAAAAAAAACTAGTGCGTCCAAACTAGAAAGAGACAATTAATAAACAGAACAATTCAATCAATAATATTGACTCTTCCCAGCGGTCGATGTACGCAAAATATTTCCGCGATCGGTACGTATGACGTCACTATGTAGCTTAGAATCTAAAGGTCGTAGGTACTTACGCATTCCACATTTTTCGGGCAGTGTCTGTAAGCAGTGTCACGTTTGTAGAGAGGATTTATTAATGAAATTAATAAAGTGAAAAATGATGAAAAACAAATTGTTTCATTTACCTCTTCGTAGGGTAGTCTAGTGCTTATAATAATACCCGCCCATATACACTTATAAAATAATATAGTTAGATATCATACTGTGTTGAGAAATTAATTACTGGTGGTAGAATCTCTTGTGAGTCCGCACGGGTAGGTACCACCGCACTGTTTATTTCTGACTTGAACCAGTAATGCGTTTCGGCTTGAAGGGTGCGGCAGCAGTTGTACTATACTGAGATTTTAGAACTCATGTCTCAAGGTGGATAGCGCCATTTACGTTGTAGATGTCTATGGGCTCCGGTAACCACTTAACACCAGGTGGGCCGTGAGCTCGACCACCGTTCTAAGCAATAAAAGAAAATCGGCTGACATTCTATTTCTTATTCTTTTTTCTATTCTATTTCTTACCGTAATTTTCTAGTTTGAAAGAAGTGAAGAGTAATCCAAGTCAATGCGGTAGCTGTTTATAGCATTAACAATATAAATACATTGCTCATAAGATAATCGCGTATATGATCATTACATTGACTAACACAGAAAACATTCTATGTGGCAAGGCTTGAATTAGTTTCTTTATAGTGTGAAGATGAGCTCATTGCGTAGCTGGTACGACGTGGCTTCTTAAAATCATAGATTCATGTCAGCTGTCCTATTTAGTCTAGAGAGAGCCGAAAAATAGCCTATATAACTAAATAGCTATGGTGGTTGCGCCTACTAATCTGGGCTGATTATATGCCTTAAGCGACTCATTACGCAAAAATAATAATTTGCGGATTTCACTTTTTTGTACAGGGAAAAACCAAATTAAAACTGCAGTGGGATGCATCCTCTAAATGAGTGCAGTAGAATGGCCTCGAGAGATGGCGGGACATCGTGAGACGCATCAAGTCTGCCCCTTCCAACACTACACGACGATCACGACCACACTGTCAAGAGTGACACGACTGAGAAGAAGAAAGACATTTTAAGCGGTAGAAGTCGTCCATTCCAGTGAATATAATTCTTATAACCGCAAATCCTACGTCAGCCAAAACTACAAAAATTTAATTTAAGATTGTCGCTAGTACGTTATTGAAGACTGAATTGATTAAACCCACTGGATTTCTCGCCGGATCTTCTCAGTGGGTCGCGATTCGGATCCGGTGGTAGATTTCACTGGTGGTAGGACCTCTTGGGAGTCCGCACGGGTAGGTTACCACCCCGCCTATTTCCGCCGTGAAGCAGTAATGCGTTTCGGTTCGAAGGGTGGGGTAGGGGTTGTAACTATAGTGAGACCTTAGAACTTATATCTCGAGGTGGGTGGCGCATTTACGTTGTAGATGTCTATGGGCTCCAGTAACCACTTAACATCAGGTGGGCTGTGAGCTCGTCCATCCATCTAAGCAATAAAAAAAAAAATAAAAAAAAAGCCCTGCTCTTGCTAGTGTTAGCAAATTCTGTCAGGTTGAATCCGTGAGCTCACTTATCTATTCGAGCTGGAATACCCCTTAAGCTTCCAACGATTAGGTAGGTAGGGGAAAAAATTTAATAATATTGTTTCCGCTACACAGGACAACAACGGAAACGCCATGTGTGTTCCCTCCGTGACGTCAGCACCTGCTTTTGACGAATTTAAGGGTTTGGATTATAACTTATCTATACTTAATATTATAAAGCTGAAGAGTTTGTTTGTTTGAACGCGCTAATCTCAGGAACTGCTGGTCCGATTTGAAAAATTATTTCAGTGTTAGATAGCCTATTTATCGAGAAAGGCTATAGGCTATATAACATCAGGCTAAGACCAATGCAGGCATAGCACCAATAAATAATGTTTCAAAATCGGGTTTTTTCCCTTTTGAGAGCTTCTACTGCGTGCGCTGCGGAAACGGTTAAAGTTTCGTTAAAGTAATGTATGAGAGAATTGGTCCCCTTTAAAAGATCTAAAAAAAGTCCGCGATAGCGCGACATGTAACTATACTGAGATCTTAGAACTTATATCTCAAGGTGGGTGGCGCATTTACGTTGTAGATGTCCATGGGCTCCAGTAACCACTTTACACCAGGTGGGCTGTGAGCTCGTCCACTCATCTAAGCAATAAAAAATAAAAAAATAAAAACATGTCTATATGTTAAGGTTGGCTCACTATAACGTTTTTTATGCAAACCAAATTTGTTCTAAAATAAATTATTTATAATATAATTATTTATAATTGTTCTAAAATTATTTGTGAACTATTCCACGCGGATGAAGTCGCGATTACAAATTTATTGAATGTCAACTTACCCTATCCGGAACCAATTGAGTGGACAGAATCGGAACATAATCTATCTGAAATTAATTGTTCACCTAGTTCTGACACGCTGCTGCCGGGCACCGTGACTTCCGCCTGGTAGTGGTACGTCGTGACGCCTTATTGCGCGCCGCGGACCTGCCCGATGCTGCATGAGGTGAAGGAAACATACATATGCTGTTATCATTGTGGTATATGCAGCTTCTCAACAACCCGTCGGTCGGGTGTCCTCGGGATGGCGCCACGTGTTTGGTTGTAGTGTTGACCGCGGGAACCCCCCTACTCTGACCGGGATCTGACCCCGGACTTAGATCGGACGTCGGGTGTAAGAGTGCAGGGGAGTCGTAGAGTCGTCTCGTCGTCTGCAGATCGTCAAGTCCCACATACCTGGCGCGCCCCTTAAGTGCGGGGACCTCGTAGGAGGTTCGGCCCGCGACCTAAAAAAAATATGTCGTTTTGTTTTGACGTTCCTAGTTAAAAGTATAGTAAAATTGTTTAATACACAACAGGCTTCCTGCGGTCCGGGAAATGTGCTAGTGCTGGGAAACCGATGCCTACTCATAGTGTTAATTTTACGTTTTGGATTGTAAATTTATTTTCATGTACTGTTAAATTATAACTACAAAATGAAAGAATAAGGTAAGAACAGTGACGTCACTACATTATGATGAGATGCATTAAGCAAGTCAAGATGTAACTCGGGGATTGCCCTCGGGTTGTGGCTCCTGCGACATTGGCTCCCCGGACCGGCCGAACAAACCTTATTGATTTATCTTATAAAGGAGAAGTATATATTAAGTATTGTGTAATGTATTGTTTATTGAAACAAAAAAGTTGTTGCTCTGCAAAGAGGTTTATTTTATTATTATTATTATTATTAACATAACACTTACAATTATTATAACTATTTTCGAACCTTCAAAGAGAAACAACATTAAAAGCTATTGCTTCAATATTTAATCTCTATTCAAAATCTGAAAATTATAAATTTTTAAGAAAGCACGTTATCTTTTTGAATGTACAAAGCCAGAAAACAATTTTTCCAATTATAGAATGAACATGGCTGCCACCATAGATAATACAAAGATTACAGTCGAAGCTAATACGCGGGAAATTCAAATGTAACGTAGGACCAACAGAGCTTCATTTACATATTATATTATCAATAAGTAAGTTTATATTTTTGTTATTTTTATAAATGACAAAATAAAGCAAGACAACATACGCATACAATAAAATTAACAACGTTGGGGCACATCTGCTAACTCGCAGGTCATTAACCCTTGTCCCCCAACACAGACTCTTCGAAGTAAAAATTACTTTGAATAAAATTCAAATTAAAGTATATCCTTTTTCGTAAAACTGATCAGATTTTATAGCCCGGATCTGAATGTTTACGACTTTTGTACTAGCGTAAGTAACCTTATTGCTTAACTTGGAATTGAATAATGAAGTATTTTAAACTTTTTAACGCTTTAAACGCTTCTGTCGTACTTTTTTTTTATTGCTTAGATGGGTGGACGGGCTCACAGCTCACCCGGTGTTAAGTGGTTATTGAAGCCCATAGACTTCTACAACGTAAATGCGCCACCCACCTTGAGATATAAGTTCCAAGGTCTAGGCAGGGCGGAGGTACTTACCCATGAGGATTCAAGAGAACCTACCACCAGTAATTACGCAAATTATAATTTTGCGAGTTTTGATTTTTATTAAGGATGATATTCATTCACGACACCGTGGAAGTCAATCGTGTAGGTACATTGATTAAGTACGTATTTCATTAGAAAATTGGTATCCGCCTGAGGGATTCGAACACCGTTGCATCGCTAGATACGAATGCACCGGACCTCTTATCCTTTGGGCCACAACGACTTCAAAGCGTTATGACGTTAACAATAAATTACTAATATACAAGTGCTTAGAAGCCGTGGCCTTTCTCTCGTATGAGGCATGCATACACTTACTCTAAAATATTATTATTTTATTTTATTTATTTATTACACTTCATGTAAAATTTACATTGACGGACTTAATGCCTAAGGCATTCTCTACCAGTCAACCAAAGGGAGTGCAGAGTGAATAGTGGTAGGTGCAATGAAATTTATATTAAGATACAAATACATACATAAAAAAAAGTATATACATACATATATACACATTTACATATATATACATACATACATATAATAGTTTACACAGTATTAAAAGGTATTATCGTCGCCCGCGATCATGGTAACAATTAAATCTAAAATGTACCTAATATTGCACTAATATCATTCACTATATATACATAGGCATACGATTAGTTCGTAATGTGAAGGACAAGTGTGTCCCTGTCTCGATAAGACAGTATCCCATCAAATATTCACTCGTGAGCTCCAACACGTAACTAAAATCGTAAACGGACGGACTGCAGCCGTACAATCAACCACAACTTTTTATTTTAACGAGAGCAGCACAATGTTTTTAGAAATAATAAAACATATTTTTACATTAAAACTATACTTGAGACCTTAGAACTTATATCTCAAGGTGGGTGGTGCATTTACGTTGTAGATATATATGGGCTCCAGTAACAACTTTTAACACCAGGTGGGCTGTGAGCTCGTCCACCCATCTAAGCAATAAATAAATAAATAAATAATTTAGATCAGGGTAGATATAGACTGGAATAAAAGCAACTGAGAAATAATAGAATTAATTATTCGATTCTTTCCGTGAATTCGGTAAATTATAAGTGAAAACATGAGCAGCCGGACATTCTAGTATCAGTCAGTCTGCGATCATCTGAGCTCGTGTGACACAACACGTATTTTTTTTTTTTTTTTTTTATTGCTTAGATGTGTGGACGAGCTCACAGCCCACCTGGTGTTAAGTGGTTACTGGAGCCCATAGACATCTACAACATAAATGCACCACACACCTTGAGATATAGTTCTAAGGTCTCAGTATAGTCACAACGGCTGCCCCACCCTTCAAACCGAAACGCATTACTGTTTCACGGCAGAAATAGGCGGGGCGGTGGTACCTACACGTGCGGACTCACAAGAGGTCCTACCACCAGTAAAAAATTATATGTATATTTTCCAAAAAAACATGGAGGTGCTTATTGTGCTGATGATGGAATATTTCGAATTGATTCTCTGTACGTCCCAAACGAGTTCTGCGTTACGTTCGGAAAGGTGCAACAGCCGTCATTTGCTAAAAATAAGCCTTTTCTCTCACATTTCAAAGAGGATGGCATCATTTATGGGCTCCGTTGCAGATGTCTATGGGCTCCGGTAACCACATAACACCAGGTGGGCTTTGAGCTCGTCCGTGCATCTAAGCAATAAAATAAAACTTAATACCGGTTGTGTTCTGAACTCACGTCCCATCGCCAGATAAGGCACATTGTTGTTTCTATCGGTTAAAGGGACCGTCTATTGGGTCGCTTATCTATTATTATTCTGTTTGAATGTTTACACACACAGATAACTTTCTATACTTCACTTTATTATTTGAAAGTTTTTTTTTATTTTTTTAAGGGATTTTATGACCTGGTAACTAAGACCTTTAAGTCATGTCTTATTTTAATTTATATTATTTTTATGAAAAATGATAAAATGGGGTGAAATGAAATGAAGATGATTAATTTGAGGCAATAATCAACTGGGATGAAATTAAATGAAATGAGATGATATGGGATGAAATATAATCTCAGTAAAATGGAGGTCATTTACTGATATTCTTTCAGTGGACTTTTTGGAGGATCCCGAGAAGCTACGTTCAGCGGCTTTGTTTCATTTTCCCTTATTTGTGCACTTTCACAGATATTAAACAGTTAATAAATCACCGTTATTATACATTTAAACCTGAAATAACACTATATAGACAAAATAAAACAAATCACACAATGCCACTCCTCGCGTTCCTGCCAAAAGTCGTAGTTGGCAGCGTTGTGACGAAAAAAAAAAAAAAAGATTTCTTCTATTTACTTTATTCATTTTTGGTCACAAACTTAAAGCCACGCTCTATTACTGTACATAATTAAATTACTGTAGATTTTGTGGACAGTGCCCCTGGCATTGTCAACATCTATGTGCGAAGATGACCGAGTTCACCTGAGACCGAATGCGGTCACAAATAAACTTCGAAATTCGTTACAAATGTTATAACATTAGTGTAGCTGACGGTACTGAAGACATAGACAAGTAGGTCGGGTATCTTGTGGTCGATCGTATGACGCGACGTGTGCTTCCTGCGCTACCACCGACCGCCAAGCCCATTATTTCTGGGCATAATTTATATATAATAGAACTTTACAATATACTAGCGGTCCGCTCCGGCTCCGCTCGAGTCTTTAACAAAATTTCAACGATATTTGACGGGGTTTTATTTTTTTAAATAAAACACACTTATTACGGCATAACTACAATAGTTAGACATATGCTGTCGCGACACTTTTTGTAAATAATAATGTGTTCTGCAAAGTCGTAGTACATTATTTTATTCTATCTTCAATAGTTTTGTGCAGGGCACGCGATGTAAATAATATTTTAGGTAATTTTTTTACACCTTGGGTTACATTATTGGAGTTTTAGTAAGAATCCCTAATTTTTTTCGAAAAAGTTATAGCATATATCACTAGGGAATAGTGTAGCTTCCAAACAGTGAAAGAATTTTGCAAATCGGTTCAGTAGTTTCGGAGCCTATTCAATACAAACAAATAAATCTATCCTCTTTATAATATTAGTATAGAAGTATAGATTTTAGGACCTCTTATGAGTCTGCACGGGTAGGTACCACCACCCTGCCTATTTCTGCCGTGAAGCAGTAATGCGTTACGGTTTCAAGGTTGGGGCAGCCGTTGTAACTATACTGAGACCTTAGAACTCATGTCTCAAGGTGGATGGCGGCATTTACGTTGTAGATGTCTATGGGCTCCAGTAACCACTTAACACCAGATGGGCCGTGAACTCGTCCACCTATAAAGCAATAAATAAAAAAACAATGTATATCAAGTACCGAGTACCTATTTGTCTTTTCTTATATACTACCCGTTTGTCTTGGAAGGCAAAAAAGTGAAACTGGTATTTATATCACTCAACTATTGGCGCAAAATGGGCTTATTTCTTGAGAACTAGCACTAATAGTGCCCAAAAGTAGTATTCATATATGTACACAAATTTTATTTTATTTAGTGTCTGTGAGCATACGGCGCATCTGATCTTAAGTGTTTATTTACCGAAGCCGATGGACCCGAACGCCATCCTTCATCATCTAGTATCAGGTCGCATACGATTGCATACGATGATGGTTCTTTTCACTTATTTAAGGACGACGTGTGAAAGAGCGAGTGCATGTCGCCGTCTCTCTCGCACGACCCTGCTTAAATCGATGACATCATGAATAATTTTGTGCAACCTTTTTGTTACTTTCCTCAATCACCAGAGTCAAAAGGTTTCGTATTTTATAATAATAATTAGTGAACGAAAACATACCTAAATAATTGTTTTAAAAGTAAATACGTATCCCTCCCTGTTAATGAAACTTTATTTATACAAATTAAACAATGGAAATTATGATTGAAAGTTCATCTACCTTAAATAAGAGTTTCGAATAATGTAAAAACACTTCTATTGTTCGTGGAGAATGGTCAATACACCGGGGGTTTCCTTGGTGGGTAAAACAGGTCGTTGTCATGGCAACGACGTGAACAACAATAAGTCGTGTTTATGTTCTTGTTAAACATTGATTTACCATTAAAATTTTGGGGATATAACGAAAAATCAAAAATCATTAGGAGCTGTTATATAAGTCGTCGTGGCCTAAAGGATAAGACGTCCGGTGTATTCGTATCTAGCGATGCACCGGTGTGCTAATCCCCCAGGCGGGTACCAATTTTTCCAATGAAATACGTACTTAACTAATGTTCGCGATTGACTTCCACGGTGAAGGGATAACATCGTGTAGTAAAAATCAAACCCGTAAAATTATAATTTGCGTAATTCCTTCCTACCATCAAGTCTTGTGAGTCGACACGGATAGGTACCACCACCCTGCCTATTTCTGCCGTGAAGCAGTGAGGGTGGGGCAGCTGTACTGTTTAAACTGAGACCTTAGAACTCATGTCTCAAGGTGGGTGGCGGCATTTACGTTGTAGATGTCTGTGGGTTGCGGTAAACACTTAACACCAGGTGGGCTGTGGGCTCATCCTCCACCTATGCAACAAAAAAAAGAAAAAAGAAAGAAAGACAAATGATCTGATGATTAAATTAGTAGACAAGTGAAGTGAATCCTTGATACCGAGGTGGCTTAGTGACCTTAATATCTGCTACATTGATAAGATCTTTAATGAGTTAAATGTCACGACAGTACGCAGGATACATCAATTATGAAAAAAAGTGGTCAAGAATCTTAATTTTAATAATCCTTTAGATTTTTGTGGAAACTTTTAATGTTTCAAGAAGAATAATCTTAATACGTGCGTAATATTTATTTTGACCTTTTTAGGTTTGTGTCCGGGCGGAGTCGTAATCGGCATACATCTTCTTAATGTTATCGAATGCAGACGAGCGTCGTCAAATTAAATGCAAGTGCTGTTTATCTATTAATACGTGAAGCAAAAACTTTGTATCTTTTTTACGAAAATTGCGCGGACGGAGGTGTAGGAAAATTCCCTCACTTAGGTACAGAGAATATAGAGGAGTGCAGAATGTTAATATTTTTAAAATCATGCATCAAAAACACATTAAATCAATAATAAAAACATGACACACACTACCGTGTATTTGACACACACACGCATGGCACACACTCCAGTGAGCTAGTATACAGCGCTCTTGGCAATTCGATATCATGTCTGAAGGTGGGCGGGTTCCACTTTGTGTGGTTTCGGTAACATTAGATGAGCTCTGAGATTGTCCACACATCGACAACTCTAAAATAAAACGAACGTGAAGACTGCCAGCCACTAAGACCCCTTTTTTCCTGCCTAAGTTGGTAGCCTTGAGAGGCCATACCAGCTTAATCGAGTAGGTGAGCTCTCAGGGCTAAACCTGGGGACGTTGCTAACACTAGTCCTAGCAAAGAGCAGGGCTTCGCAGAATCTATCATCGGATCGCAAACGCGACCCACTGAGAAGATCCGGCGAGGAACTCAGCGGGCTGTGTCTGTGGGTTAGTTTACTCACCGAGCCCTTCGTCGCAAGACTCGCAAGCGACGGGTTCGACGAGAACGATGACCGGTGCTTAAGGTACCTAAAAGCACCGTTAGTGGATCGGGAGGATCCGAAATGACGTAACTAAGACACATGAGATGGATGTCACCGTTGTATACCACGCCCTGCCCGATTACGTACATCAACAACTTGTTATCGTTTGAGCGACTGCTCGTCTGCCACCGAAGATCAACAAATATATAAATTCACGGGTGCTTTACGTTTTATTTTGTTTAACTTAGAACGAACGCTTCAATTTCGAATGATAATTTGTAATTTTAATACTAAAGTTTTGTACGTTTTGTCATATTGAGCTATATGAGCTCGTGATGACCTCAGTTTTCATTTTTTGGTAGCATGTCAGCGAAAACAGCTATATTTAAATAATGGATTACAACAAACAAACGACTCAGAATTCATTTATTTGACTCTTCGTGTCTCGTATATTTCGCTATTCGGTTCACGAAGAACAAAGACTTTACAGGTATAGTTTTTAGGGAGAACGAGGGAGAGCGAATGTTAGACCGGAGGGCAGTTCGCGGGTTGAAAGGTTGTTTTTGAGAACGAGAATGTCTGCAAATTAATCCTGTTATGTCGAACAATGCTATAATGATGCAGTGGGTAATAATAATATGCAATAGTATGTAAGATAAAAGTTCATAAAGTGAGTTAGATGCAATGTTATTCGCTGCAAGTGTTAGAACGCAATTTTGAAACAATGAATAGGTTTTTATTGGTATAAACAGATTAATAACCGAAGCCCTTGGAAATCTTGAAACGACAGGACGAAATTTCAATTATTTATGATTGATATCGTCTATCACAACTTATGCCTTATGACTCCTTTGTTGTTGAAAATATGTAGGTTCTTAGACGTACCCCGTTCGGGTTCATCTTGAGTCACAGCTTCAGAAATACCATAGATAAGATACATAAATTATTTATAGATAAGCAATTCAAGTACTCAACAATAATGTTTACGGGCGTCGGCCACTAGATGGCTTCGCTTCGATTAGTTTCTCATTGCTCCTGTAGATGGCAGTAATATACTCGTATTACCTATCCTATATTTTAGTTTTAACTAGCTGACCCGGCAGACTTCGTAGTGCCTCAATCGATAAATAAAAGACAAATCAAAGGAAAAACAAAATTGTTTGTGTTTATATAATTCCGAGTTTTTTTATATTTTCTCACCTTTTAAACCTTCCCTGGACTTCCACGAATAATTCAAGACCAAAATTAGCCAAATCGGTCCAGCCGTTCTCGAGCTTTCGCGAGACTAACGAACAGCAATTCATTTTTATATATTATGATAGAGATGAAAGATTTTGTAAATTTTCAGAAACCACAAATTGTTAAAATTTAATCAATTTGTCTATAACAAATAAATTGTGTGATTATTTTTTTTAGTTTTCTGTGTTTAGTTATACAATAATTAAATGCCTTAATTTTCACAACATATAAGTTTGGGGCAACTACAAGATGTCACTAGTATCAATACAAAAAAATATTTGTCTTAAAGTATTGCAATTAAAGCGACTACTATAAATGCTACTGCTAGTGACATCTGTGTCCTTAAATAAAACTATTACTAGCGACATCTATCGACGCCATTAAATAAAGTTTTCCCACTGCCAATAAAATTAACTGTTGTTCATTTTTACATTAATTTCATTATGATATATGTACTTTTAAAACATTCTCACTCTTCACACTACTTACTTTTGTCAATCAGTACTACAATGTAATAAATATAAAATATTATTTTAGTTAGGTATTGACTTAAATAGGTTTCACGGATAAGCGCCATCTCTTGTCAAACTATATAACTTTTAATGTGAGTTGAAAATGATTTGAGATTTTGGTTATTAAATATACCGCTAGATGGACACAAGAATAAAAACAAATGTCAAGGTGTGAAAGGCTATTTTGATAGTGACATTTTTGAAACTTTACAGGGGAGCCATTTAAAATTTATAATTTGGAAAAAATATAACGCTATTTGAATGGTGTAAACATAATTGAAGTTCGATTAAAAACATCGAATTGTGGTTGCTAATACTCGTACCAAATAAAACGGATCTTTAATTACAAAGATAAATGTCGCGTATTAAGCGAAATGTCGCTTAAACCACCTTTGTAGTGCTTTTCACCCCTCGATGTGATTTTCCTTTAACGCATTTTAATAGGTTTTAATTAAAAGTCATCAATTTTAATGAAAGCAGACTTTCATATTGACATTTGAAAATTAGAATCGGTGTTCTTTGGAAATCTAAGAATTTAATATTTCATTCCAAATAAAAATATTCAGAGAGATAGTGTTTAAAAAAATTGATTCGTAAATAGCAGGCGATCGGTGATTTCCACAATACCATTGAGGGTATATGTCAGAACAAAATGAATCGATACCTAATTAATAAAATTATACGTCCAGGTTACTTTATAGAACAAAATATATAATTTTTTTTCTTACCCATGCTGATAGCCGTGAAAGGTTATTTCAGCTTCACCCTAACGTGTGTAGGTGAGCTCACGGGCTCAACCTGAGATACTTTGCTAACACTAGCCCTAGCAAAAGCAATGCTTCGCAGAATCTACCACCGGATCGAAATCGCGACCCACTGAGAAAATCTGACGAGAAACTCAGTGGGCTGTGTATATGGGTTAGCTTGCCCGAAACATGTCTTGTCGGATCCCCCGGTTACACTATCGGTGCTTTTAGGTCTTTCAAGGAAGTATGTCATTAATTGTTAGTAACTCTTAAGATTTGTAGCAGAAAAAGACAAAGAAAATAAATCAAAAATTGTTTCAAATTGCTTGTATTTCTTTGCCGCAGTTTGCCTTCCTTGGCTTATCGGGGATCGAACAAGTAACGCTGCTGGCTTACCGGCGAGCACGAATTTTTTATATTTCACTTGAATCACTATAAACCTTCAATTACCTTTCAAACAACCTGCTCCACGCTTATGAAGAACAAAATATAAAATGGACAACAGTAGGAAATTGACAAAGAAAACGCTACAGGTGTATACAAAATTGTACAATGATTTAAAAAAAACTACAAATAAAAAACACGTTAAACAGTAGCTTCGAAAATAAAAATATTTTGGTGAGCATTTGTGTAGCTTTGTCGGGTCTCAGCAGGGCTCAGGAACACAGGTAGCCTTTTGTTCTGAAATTATTGTTGACAGGTAAAAAATATAAATGGCTTCCGTGACATTTCTTACGTCAAATGTCAAAAGAATTGTCAATTTTTTGCTTGCGCAGCACATTAGGTTGGAGTCACAGAGTTCTTTACATTAAACTGGACTCGGCTATGATGAAAGAGTGTAAAGTAAAATCGTGTTAGAATCATTCGTCGGAAGGTTGGCGAAGTCTTCGCTCTCCCTTGATTTTTATTAGTAGTATGGAGGGAAGTAGTAGCTCGCGGCCATACCGGTGTAAAGAGCTAGTTATCGGACTCGAAGACCTAGGACCGATGTTACAATTATAGGTATTGCATGACGGTTGTTCACCCTTCCAAGCATACAAATTTGAGTTAACTTTTACGCTACCGAGAAAGTTAAACAACTCGCTTTTTTCCCTATGCTGATAGCCTTGAGAGGCTATTTCAGCTTCGTCTTGACGTGTAGATGAGCTCACGGGGCTTAAACCGGGAGTGTTGCTAACACTGGCCCTAGCAAAAGCAGTGATTCGCAGAATCTACCACCGGATCGGAAACGCGACCCACTGAGAAGATCCGGCGAGAAACTCAGTGGGTTGTGTCTATGGGTTAATTTACTCATCGAGCCCTTCGTCGCAAGCGACGGGTTCGGTGAGGACGGTGATGGATGCTTGAGGTAACAACTTGCACTAAGCACACAAATAAGAACGATTTAAGGAGTGATAAAGTAGGAGGCT
The DNA here is from genome assembly GCF_003987935.1 of Bombyx mandarina. The sequence continues at coordinate 1,840,445 of NW_021011481.1, forward strand.
GAGCCCTTGCTCGCCCACCTGTCCTGGGAAATTGGAAAGGCCTCCGGGCCACCAGTAAACCTTCAATCATAAAAAACGGTGAGAAAGTGTGGAGTTATATAAGTAAATAGACAAGGAACAGCGGTTATGGCTCGAGAGGATTAAGATCTCAATTGTTTAGGTTAGAAGGTTTACAAGCGCCGTTCTAATGGAGTTCAGACTCGTCTCGAAGTGACCTTCAGCTTGTCACCTGTATAGTCTCGAGAACTGTATCACATCGGGTGAGGTCCGGCTTGGCTTCTTATTGAGTGCTCTAAAAGGCCACAATAAAACTCAAGCACGCCAGTTTAGTCACGTAAACGTCCATCAAATTTCGTCAATCGTCGAAGGACACTAATAAATAATCCCAGACAAAAACAGGTGTCAAATAGAACCGCCCAGGTTACAAAATTACTTACAATTGCATAGAGTCGTATTGTCGTGCACAATGCGCCTAGTAGCTGCCCGGCGTGGCGGCGACGGAACGAATTACGAACAAAACTAACAATTTCGATTTACAAAATTTAACGAAACTCATTTTTTTTGCTTAGATGGATGCACAAGCTCACCTGGTGTTAAGTGGTTACCGGAGTCCATAGACATCTACAATGTTAATACCACCACCCACCTTGAGATATGAGTTCTAAGGCCTCTGTTTTTACAGTTTTTTTGTTTGCTCAATATACATATCAATTTTCAGTGTTACAGAAGAGAATAAAACATCAAGAAAAGGTATTATAGAAGGGTGATCAGCGCTGAGTCCCATAAGCTAAGAGTTGTCTTAATTCCACGAGACACCAGACTGGAGACAGTCTTGACTAGCTCCCCGCCTAAATACAAGTACATTAGGCGCCTTACCTTTTAAATAATCGATATATAAAGCAATAAAAAAAAACATAACGCCAAAAGTCCACTGTAAAAAGAAAACGAGACTTGAACCGTCGCAACAGTACTAATAAAATTTAAGCACAAAAAATATTTTCCTAAACAGTTGCAAATAACTGTTCACCTGCGTCTTTTGATTATCATATCGACGATCACCGTTAGCGGTCACCGTCGATCGTTCAAGGTTTGATACCATCGATCATTTTAACTAATACACTTTGACAGTTGATTACTGTTTTTTGTTCGGTTATTATTTTACTAGCGAATGTCGGCCAGGGCTCGCTGGGTTTATCGCGTATTATTATAATAGGACATATAACAATAGTTTGTAGTAAAACAAGTCGCAAGATAAGACACCCGGTGCATTCGTGATGAGTGATGCGACTGTCCCGGTGATCGAATCCCTTAGGCTGATACTATTTTTACTGCCAATTAAATATGTACCAAGCACATGTTCACGAATTATTTCCACGATGAAGGAATAACATAGTGAAATAAAAATCAAACCAAATGAAATCAAAGGAAATATAATTTGCGTAAGTACTGGTAGAGTACCTTGTGAGCTCACAGGGGTAGGTACCACCAACACCTGCCTGGCTGCCTATTTCTGCTGAGAAACAGTGATGCCTTTCGGTTCAAAGGATGGGGCAACCATTGTACTATACAACTCAGACTCAGAACTCATCTTTCCAGATGGGAGGCCGCATTTACTTGGTTGAGGTCAATGGGCTTAGGTAATCACAGAATACTAGATGATCTCTTAGTTCGTCCGTCTATCTAAGCCATTATAAAAACATGTTAAACCTATCAGCCTCGTCAGTTGACGGCACTATGCCAGAATATTGATATTGTCTGGCTAGTTAACGTTGTGCTTTACTACGTCAACTTAGGTTTGCTTAGTGAAACGCCTCACTCAAAACTGTGGACTGAAAGACATGATCCAACCACATCAGAGATGGAGAACATCACATATCTTTCGGTGTATGTAACTATAAATAATTTAGTATTTTAGCAAAAAAAAGTGCTGTGTTAGTTAAGCCTTGTTTTTAAATTTAAACTGTTAATATGGTGGGACACTAGCCATTATGATTGTTCTGCTCTTATAGCTGGTGTGCATTTCTGCACCGCGGCTGGCTTAAGCTGGATTGTGTCACCTACCCATGTAGACTTACAAAGCCCGTTATCGCCAGTTCCGCACAGGAGATCGCCATTTACAAAACTCTCGGAATAAACCCGGTTTCATTTTGTCGTTCTCTCTCAGTGTGTCGCAGGCGCGCTCGGAACGGTGTCGCGATCCGGTCGGTCCGCTCCACTTGCATTTTGGGTTACCGCGAAGCCTTCGGTGATTTACTGTGGCGCTCGCTACTTCGTTAATAACCTTTTCTACATATTATTATTAAATTAGTTTTATTTACTAGTATTACTGTAGTGATATCCCCACTGGTACAGTTGAACACATTTTCTAATATTCTACTAATAGACAGTGAATCGAAAGCACGGCGTGGTTAGGTTTGAGCTATAGAAAATTTGAGCTAAATGGGACTATACGATTTTTTTTGTTACTAAGATCACCACGGACAAGCTCACAGTCCACACGGTGTTAAGTGGTCACTTGAGCCCATAGGCATCTTTTTTTTATTGCTTAGATGGGTGGGTGGGATGAGTTCTAAGGTCTCAACTTTTACAGTACAACGGCTGCCCCACCCTTCAAACCGAAACGTATTTCTGCTTTACGGCAGAAATAGGCAGGGTGGTGGTATTTACCCATGCGGACTCACAAGAGGTCCACCATACCACCAGTAATTACGCAAATTATAATTTTGCGGGTTAGATTTTTCTTACGCGATGTTATTCCATCACTGTAGAAGTCAATCGTGAACATTGGTTAAGTACTCATTTCATTTAAGAAAATGGATCCTGTCTAAGGATTCGAATATCGGTTCAGCCGCATCCCTCTATACGAATGTATCGGGTGTCTTTATCCTTTAGGCCACGAACTTCAAAACTGTTTTGCGTTTGATGTTTGGGATAAATGGATAGACCAGGTTACGAAGCATCTATGGTGTTATCTAAATGGTTACCAGAACTCGTGGAAACGATTAACTGTATTTTTAAATATAACATTACAATTCGAGTCACGAAATATTACATTTATTTGAATTTATTAAAGTTATTTAAAATAACTACTACATCATTTTAAACGGTTTTTTTTAAGAATTACTCCTAAAATAAAAATAAAATAGACATTCCTTTCCTAAATTTTATTCAAAATAAGTGGTCGGTCGCCTATAGAACCTGATTTATGTGCTCCTAAAAAGCAAACGAAATTTTACACAATTACGTAAACACGGGACAGTAAAGCAATTCAAACAAAACACGATCATAATTGTACGATCAACCAACAAATCTATTCTCCGATTCAGACAAAGGCATCTTAATCGTCAAACAACAGAGCGTGATGATTTGAAGAACACGTGTTCCTCTCTGGAGTTCAAACTCACAACAAACAAACAATAAGCTTAAAAAGTTTAAAACAATGATTCTAAGATCTCTTTCTGCACATTATTTATGATGTTTTCACCCAAATGTGTTCACGGTTAAACGAAAACACGTGTGAAAGGAGAAGGTCGGAATCATCCATTATTGTACAGAGAGGTAGCTGTGAAATGTTTTGGCTACAGAATTATTTCGAATTAATGTCACTATGAGTAAGAACTCTTATAACTCTCTTCTATTTTCTAGCAAACAGAAGTACTTGATTTATTGTAAAATGTAATCCTAATTATTTACTTAGGAGCTAAATTCAGTGACATTTCTGTAGGTGTCTGTGGGCTACAGGCGGGCCGTGCTCTCGTCTGCCACAATACATGGCCAGCCCGTGTGAATCACTAATCGTTAATGGTAGCCCCGTAGCAACACATTTTGAACTGAATGATTCGTGCGCGACTATAATTTTTAGATTTAATGAAGAAATATTTCAAAACCGGCCATAAAACATATGAACAGTTTGAATGTTAATGCCTTTAATATTTTAGTATCATCGTCCCAGCTATCAGAGCCGCCCATTCGCTTCGAGATATTCTTTCTCTCATTTTACTCCGCCTGTTTGGTAGACAAGGCTAGTGTATGTCTCAAAATAAAACGATGATTGTATTTGGTCGTCTTGTCGATCTAGTGCTGAATGAGTCTGCTTATTGTACCACGCCCTAAACACGTCATTACGGATTCTCCTGATCCATTAACGGTGCTTTTACGTACCTCAAGTACCAGTCACCGTCCTCGCCGAACCCTTCGTTTGCGACGAAGGGCTCGACAAGTAAATTAACCCATAGACACAGCCCACTGAGTTTCTCGCCGGATCTTCTCGGTGGATCGTGTTTCCGATCCGGTGGTAGATTTTGCGAAACACTGCTCTTACTAGGGCAAGTGTAAGCAGCACTCCGGTTTGAGCGCCGTGAGTTCACCTACACGTCAAGGAGAAGCTGAAATAGCTCTCAAGGCTATCAGTATAGGTAGGGGAAAAAAATGTACCAGCTTCGATAGCCGGTCAGAGACAAGCGGCGACCTACCGCAAAGTACTCTTCGCAAGCTTTGTTTGAAGAAATACATGTCATAGTGAGCAGAAAACACCGTAGAGGGAAGTTAATTCCCGAGCCGCGTGCTTATAAGACAGTTAACGCCTAAAGAGCCTAAAGTTAAATATAAGATATAGGTATACTATAACTTAATGTCTCGTAAGTATGGTTTAGGCATGTATTTTTAATTGATTTAGTAGAGTTTAATGTATGCGCAGTAAATAAATAGCCCACCGCTAAAGGCTGAGTCTGGGCTACACAGAAACGGATCCTTCAAAATGTGAAATATATGATTATTATACATATTTATGGTGCGGCTATTAAACAACTGTTAGCAGAATGCCCTTTTAAATGAACCGTTGGCTGTTACTTGTGGCTGACACTCGTACTGCCGCTGTTCAACTTGTGAACGTCATCAACAACTGCTGCTGACGACTTTTAATTTTAATCGTATTTAAAAAAAAAAGGACCTTATCTGCTTTCCTCACGGTTGGTGTTTGATTCTTCGAGAAATTAACTGCATTGTAGATTCTTTACTATGGATATTCTAAAAATAATTATAATTAAGGTGAATTATATATCCACTGGCAGATATTTAACATTTACCGAAGATTCTGTTATCGAGTGAGGAAGGCGATCCATGTTAGATTGATTATTTATTATTGTGCAATGTTTACAGGCGCGCTCAAGGTCCCCATTGTCGGAGTCCATAGATATGAGAGTCCCAATTCTATCCGTCACTTTATCTCATCCGGAAAATGATGAAAGTGTAATGTACCGTTAAGGTAAGATTCAGCTTTACCTTAATTTCACTATACTAACTCATCTCATAAACCCTATTGTGAGTGAGGTACAGGTGCGATATCCTGTTTGCAGAGATCACTACTGTTATATTTGACGTTTGTACATACTGGAGCCCCCTCGCGTTGAGTGGTGACAATTCCCCCCGCAGTCCCGGTAGACCCAGATGACATCAAGGCTCACAGCACAATGAAGGTCTCTATTGCTACGCGCTTGGGTTCGGGATAAATAAAGCTTCCACCGAAGTACAAATTAAAACTTTAATAAACACTTAGAATACTTACAGAGCACTTTGAAATCCGTAATTCACTTCTTACGCCTCGTTTCAGGTGATCCCCTCGCTGTTTCGCTTCGAGTAGAACCGATTACTGACTAACTCCGTGTCAATTCTGCAACGCTTTTATAGTCAATACGACATCCCTAGAATAATCGAGAACATTCTCGGGAAGACCAGTGGTTTCGATATGTGTTTCCGCTATTTGATAATAGATGGCGTTGCACTTCTCGAGCGCTCTCGATTTTACCGGTTCTTTTGATATACGTTTCTGCTATTCGACCATAGATGGCGTTACTCTTACCCACGTAACAATTAATTTTAATCAACGCAACTATGGTAAAATATCGCCAGGTCAGATAATTGTATTTTGAAATAAGTTCGGTATTAAAGACTTCAACGCGTGCTTACCGACATGAACTTTAAGTAGTTAATTAGTTGAATATATCTGAGGAGTATGGACACTATATGAATATACGCATGTATACATTGTAGATCATGAGTAAAATATAAATACTTTAGCTACATTGGAGTACCGCTGCAATTCGAGTAAGATATCCCGCTTCATCTCCTCAAAACGGTGAGGACATTAAGTTGCGGTACCACGCAGCAGCATTGCAGTACCATAAACTCCGATAACCACTTAACATCAAGAGAATCGTGAGTTTGTTTTATCACTTAAAACAACAACAAACCCGTTAAGGCTCCAGGTTAACATGTTCAAAATAGCATAAAATGTAACAAATTAAAAGTTTAAAAAACTCAAAGCTTCAACTTTACGACAACACCGCCTCGTTAAATATCAAAATAAATTCTAAAATCTCTTCCTAAAAGAGCCGCGACAATCTTGAAAATCACGTGGGCCTATCTTTTTTGGTCAATTATTATTATTTCACGCCAAAACCGAATCGTTCAAATACCAAACGGAATAACAATAAGGCACTGAACCAACTTCCAGCGCACCCTTGTTTCCCACGTCACGTTATCTACTAAACGGCCTTAATTTTCCTCAACGAATTTCCGTTGACATTGTTTAGTACAGAGTAGAACATCTCCCACAGTCCGCCGACCAAGATAATTAAAGTCCGCGTGTAAGTTCATACGAAAGCGCGTACTTAATACTCGCCTCCAGTTCGTCGGTTGCCAAAAATTTAGCGTTCGCAAAAACTGGTGAGTCTCTTGACCCAGTTCTCGGGACCGTTAGCGGATGAATCGCGGTCAACCTAGGGATGTGCTCGCCGCCTCTACATTTCAACGGCTGTTCTGACGAATACTTATGAGACTGTGTCGTGTTTTTTTATTTATTGCCAAAATAGGTGGAAGAGCTCACGGCCTAACTAGTTTTAAGTGGTTACCGGAGCCCATAGACATCTACAATGTAAATGCCACCACCTATTTAGAGACATGAGTTCTAAGGTTTCAGTTTTTTAACAGTACAGTGTATCGTCTCGTATTTGTTAATTGAGTTTGGTACCGTTGTGTACGACTTAGATATCTATAGGGCTAAGTTTAATTGTCACACCAACCAAACTTTACTGCAATGTTCATTTCATTGCTGTTAAAGCAGTCTTACTATACGGCATAATGGACTTTATTTTGGAGCCGGTAGTAGAGTTAGTTTAGTGTTGTCATTGAGATAAACAATTCTAATGGTAACAAGGCTGCATCAAGTGAAACCCCCCATGGGCTTTGGATTACCGAATCAGGATACGAACTAGTAACAGGGTGAAATTGAAATTGACTCTACGACTCTAGTTATCGAAACTATTTAATTATATTTAATTATAACTACTTGCGATAAATGTCCGTGAAATGTTAGAGAGCTTCTCACAGCCCTGACTCTCAGGGGATAAAAGGAAGTAAAGTTAGGAACTCTCCCTCCTCTCTCACAGAGATGACTTCACGTTGTGCAATCACGTTGTGTGAGCAGAGACACGTGCTCAGTTTACAGTTACACGTGTTGGCGGCACGATGTGGGTCGTACGCCACTAAATAAAAGGCTATTATTGTTATTATAATAGTGATCTCCTGATTTGTTGCAAGAACGATCTTGCTCTTGGAGTGACATCATGCGTGTTTATGACAACATAGGGCTACGCTTCGATACTTGGTTTAGATTTTAGATGAGTTCGACGCTCACCTGATGATAAGCTGCTAAATCTCACGCAACGTGATTGCTTACCTTGATTTCAAATCCAATTTTTATTGGTCTCAGAGAGCAGACAAGCTCACGGCCCTTTTGATATTAAGTGGTTGCAGACGGCCATAGACGCGCTTAATTTTAAATATTACTAACCTTATAATATGTGGCTTAAGTTTCGAATTAGATTGTATTATGCTTCAAGCCAGATTGAACCCATGACAGCTTAGCAGCAGGAATGAACAAATGAAAGTGCCCATCCGCGTGGTCGCTCTCAATGTTTTCTGTCACCATTCTATCACCAACAATTTATTAAATTTTACGGTTTGAATGTTTCAAGGATTTTTTTGCAGTATAAATAGGTTGAATTTTGCTCACCGTGCAAAATGCCCAAAAGTTCTTTAAAATAATTTTAGGTAGGAAAAAATATGAATTTACTACTTCTTTTTGGAACTATTACTGGTGGCCCGGGGGCCTTTCCAGTTTCATCAGGACAGCAAGAAGGGTCGTCGTACCCCCTTTCGGGGGCACGGAACGGGCCTCGGGGCAAACCCCACTACCCGGGCTGAAACTCCCTGCCATCATAGGGCAGGGGTGAAATGATGCAGGGAGGACTTGGGGATAGGTACGCTGTTCGCTGCGTGTTCGGCGGCAATTTACATCTATATATACTTATATATAATACGATGGGCAGTCTGGTGACGNGAACGACAACTACCCGCAATTAACCAATGTTAGGAAAGAAAGTGTCGAACAACTCACCTGGTCCCGGGTCCTGCGTTACGTTGCTCGGAACGTCTCCGCGCCGAAACAACACCGCTAGATGCAAACACACTCACTTTGGGCACACACAATCGCACAGCACAACACAATAGGGGCCTCTTAGCACTGGTGTCCCGGGCATCAGGACAGGTGAGCGAACAAAGGCTCAGTCAGGAGGGGTGGGACTTGCTAACAACTGCCCGAGCGCCTCCGAAGGAGACCTAACAACTCAAGAGCAGTTGCTTCGCGAATGAAATTTACTACTTCTATGGAACCACAGATTTACCGCAGGAATTAGTTGAAGTAACCCGGCCCGAGACAGTTCGATACTATCATGATCCACTTAGTTTAGAAAACAAAAGATTCTACTTCCCTTTAACACACAGTGAAATTAACTGTTAATCTCATTAACACATCGCGGGAGATGTACGGTGCATTAGGTGACATGGAATATAAATCAAATTAAGACAATATTCGTGTCAGCCAGTTATACCGCTTTGGATCTGAATTGGAACGAGATGAGCAGCGGAGCGGGCTCTTTCGACTAACATAATAAAGTTGTTGCTTTATTTTTTATTGTACCTATCCGTGCGGACTCACAAGAGGTCCTACCACTAGTAGTTACGCAAATTATAATTTTGCGTGTTTGATTTTTATTACACGATGTTATTCCTTCACCGTGGAAGTCAATCGTGAACATTTGTTGAGTACGTATTTCATTAGAAAAATTGGTACCCGCCTGTGGGATTCGAACACCGTTGCATAGCTCGATACGAATGCACCGGACGTCTTATAATTTGGCCCACGACGACTTCGACAGACAGACCATTCTATAAATGAAAAGCATTCAATGCTGCCCATGGACCTAGGGTACTTATGATAGTTAAAGCAGGATACGCCTAAAGTAATATACTTACTTTACAATAGGAATGCCCATTTAGAATTTGTAACAAAATTTTGTCCTTTCTTTGTCAGTTTTCTTTTGTTATATTCATTTCTTTTGTTCTATTTCTTTATCTTTATTATCTATTCAACTTTTGTATCTCCCCACAGCCCACTGAGTTTCTCGCCGGATCTTCTCAGTGGGTCGCGTTTCCGATCCGGTGGTAGATTCTGCGAAGCACTGCTCTTGCTAGGGTCAGTGTTAGCAACTCTCCGGTTGAGCCCCGCGAGCTCACCTACTAACGTTAGGGCGAAGCTGAAATAGCCTCTCAAGGCTATCAGCATAGGTAGGAAAAAAAAAAAAAAAAGGCCCTATAAATTCCAAATTAATTAAAATAAATAAATTATAACCGAATATAAAAAAAAACCGCTCCGCTTATGACTAAGCCCGTAGATTTGTCATGTACTCAATTTTGAGCTTATTCGCGATCCATCTCTATAATGACATGTTACGTTAAACCATAAGAGCACCCCACAGCAGAGTCTACAATCACATGTGTTCTGTTAACTGTTAATGGAAAATGAATCACCGGAAGCTTTTATTATGCTCATAGGCTGATTATTAATGATCCGACCACGGGCAGTTCTAACTTAACATTTTTCTTCTTTTTTTATTGCCCTTGTAGGCGGACAAGCACACGGCCCACCTGATGGTGAGTGGTTACCGTCGCCCATGGACTTCAGCAATGCCAGGGGCAGAGACAAGCCGCTGCCTACCGCTTAAAAAATCTTCGAATATGTATATAATAATTAGTTCCTCATATGGGTAACTTTTAGTGGTGCAGATTCTCAAACGAGCTAAAGGCTCATCTGAATGTTAGCGGCTATCTGAACTCATAAAGTCATCACCGCCTAACAACAGATGAGCTGCGAGCATGTCCTTCTCAATACTGAGCCACTAACACGGATATAATATTTCTTCCAATAAAACTATAATGTTAAATAACGCCTATATTTTAAATGTTCGAATTATAACGAACTCAAATATACAAGTTTGATGTGATTTACCGTTGTGTTATACATATCACAAATTTATTTTATATTAAGGAGAATATTCGATGACGGCGGTCTAGAAAAAATATGTAAAAATACAAATCATAGATTCATAGATATTGAACATAATAAGGTTTGTTAATAAGGTTTGTTTTTAATATTAACGAAACGCATACATTGTCGGTCTGTCTCTAAGTTCAGTGTTTTATATAAAATATGGTAAACTTGCTTCAGCACAAAGTGCTTGCATCAAATGTAAACATAACTTAATTTTAGCAGCGGTTCAGAGGTTTTCTTATTATTTATTGCACTAGCAGCATGAGCGAGCTCACCGTCAACTCGGTACCTAGTGGGTCGGTCCATAGACATCATCACGTGAATTCTACCACCCAGTTTGAGTTGTGAGTTTGAAGTCTCATTTGTATCCTTTCTAAATGGAGCTCATGACTGGTTCTCTACAGAAATATGTAGTTCGGTGTTATCTGTTGGAACGTGGGAGTTCCAGTATGGCTTGCCACCATTGAGCCGATTATTATTACACAACACACCTGCATCTAATGTCTTCTAATTCCTACCTAAATGCAGCAGAAGCTTCTCCTTAACAACTTGATCTTTATACGAAGATACTGAAATCTAGTTATGATAATTTCTTGACCAATTACCCTGAGCTATACTATACTATCAGATCTACTATCTGACGCAATTAACTGTTGATAGGAGATGTGGCATCGCTTAGGTCGCAGCAACAATGTGTTAGTTTGGTTTAGCGGTGGTGGGCGAGTCTGAAGCAACCACACGATGCGGCCTGGAGTGTAATATTATAAAACATTTAATGTAATAGATTGATGAAGAGCCGTGATTTCCGCTACTTACATTGAGGTAGTTACTAAGATTGCGGTTTATCTTAAGGCTGGTAGCGGCTTTGACGTCATGATGTCCATGAGCTTTTAGCGATGTAAGAGATATGTTTTTACTGGTGGTAGGACCTCTTGTGAGTCCGCACGGGTAGGTACCACCACCCCGCCTATTTCTGCAGCGCATCGGGCATGTTTGCGGAGGCGCGCACCGACGATTTCTATGCCATAATAAGAAAGCGATGCGCGTCCTTGCTCTGCAGGGTAGGGGCTAGCTCCAACAGCATCCTGGCCATGATATTCTCTAGGTTAGATGGACCTTTTCTGAATCATTGCAGAGAGGTCCACAGGGTTTTCTCGTAATGCAGCTATTGCAATCGTATGTAGTATGTTTGTTGTTGTTTTCTTTTATTTCTGTGTCCTTACTAACTTAGTTTTAAGAAATAACTGTTACTAACATTTATATGGATTGTTATCTGAAATAAAGAATTTAATAATAATTTCTGCCGTGAAGCAGTAATGAATTGCGGTTTGAAGAGTGGGGTAGCCGTTGTAACTATACTGAGACCTTAGAACTTATATCTCAAAGTGAGTGGCGCATTTACGTTGTAGATTTCTATGGGCTCGAGTAACCACTGTGGGCTGTGAGCTCGTCCACCATCTAAGCAAAAAAAACACACACAAAAAGAAAATATTGTCACGATGGGTGATCGAGCTCATGACCCACCCGGTGTTAAGTGTTCACCGTTCACAGTCAAATTCTCTGCTACCTGGTGATAAGTGGTCTTCACTGTCGATTCAGCACCGCACTCTTTCTGAATATTAAAGAACCACTATTAATATTCTTAAACTGGTTCATAATCAGGGCAAAATAATAATCACGAGAAACAGATGATTATTATAATCAGAGAAAATATCTGGGAGTGATAGCTTTTGAATCATAAATAATTCACAAAATACGGAATTAGTTGTAAGCGCTAATTCTAGCTAAGTATTTTTATTTTTAGCTTTGTATTCTTTTTAGTGAAGCAGTAATTCGTTTGGGTTTGACGGGTGTGTCAGCCATTGTACTATAAAACTGTCACTTTGAACTAACATATGTCTCAAGGTGGGTGGCGTCATTTAGGTTGTTGCTGTCTAGTGGCTCCGGTAACCACTTACCACTAGGTGGGCCGTGAGTTCGTTCACCCACTTAAGGATTATAAAGAAAGAACATATAGGTAGAAGAAATCGGGGCCAAAATGATAGGACGGCCGGTGCATTTGTATTAAGCGATGTGATCGTATCCCGCAGACGAGTACCATTTTTTTTTGACTTCTACGATAAAGGAATAGCATGGTGCACTAAAAATCAAGCCCGCAATAAATTATAATTTGCGTAATTTTTTTTTATGATTGAAGGATTACTGGTGGACCGGAGGCCTTTCCAGTTTCACCAGGACAGGTGGGCGAGCAAAAGCTCAGCTAGGACGGTATAATTATTGGTGTCTGTGAGTCCGCACGGGTAGGTACCAACGCCCTGCCTTTTTCTGCCGTGAAGTAAAAATTCGGTTAAAAGGGTGGGGCTGCGGTTATACTGTAAAAACTGAGACTTAGAACTCGGATCTCGTGATGGGCGGCGGCATTGATCTGATTGTTGTCTATGGGTCAGAAGACCAGATTCCGGACCTTGGGCTATGTTAGAAATAACAAAAAAAAGCTTTGCAATCCTCTCAGGTTCAGTACTCCTCAATATTCAACTGTCCTTAAGTCTGAAACCTATGACAAAGAAGTTGAAAAGTGCGCGTTTGAGATGGTATGAACATGTGATGAGACAAAATGACAATGAGGTTGGTTAGAGAGTTTTAACTATGAAGTGAAAGGCTTTAGAGGAAGAGGTAGACCTAAGAAAAAATGGATAAATTGCGTGAAAGAAGACATGTGTAAGAGGAATGTGAGCGAAGAAATGGTATATGATAGAGGAGTATGGAAGGAGAAAACGTGTTGCGCCGACCCCGGTTACTGAGAGAAGGGCAGGAGAATGATTGCTGGGAGAAGGGCAGATTCAATGGCCTCAGATTTAAGTATTTACCTTGTCGAGTATCAGTGCTAATTGTAAGCTTGAACAAGTTAGTAACATCATTAACACTTCGATCAATTTGTTTTTATAGTGAGTGACGACACACACTCCCTTGTTACTGATAGCTGATGTTCTGATAGCCAGCGTTGACAATCGGCTTGTTCACCGGACTACGTACCCGTAGTATAATGTGGGCAGAAGGGTGTCATTAGTCCGTTCTTGCAACACGCCATGTAGCACGGGAGGCCAGCCTAAAACAAGACCGGCACCGTCCATTAGCTGAATCATATGATCATTAATAACGCGCCTAGCCCGACCTTAACATTATCGGACTTAACCTAAACAGACCTTGCCAGGGACAGACCATAAAGAAAACCACTCGCTGTCCTAGTTTAGGAAAATCACAAATATATTTAAACGATACTCCTATACGAATATGGGCTTTATTGTGAGGGTATTAAGGCGGCGGTGCGGTGAAAGTATCGTTTGTAGGTCTGTAGGCCTGGTGTTTCGGTGTGGGAGTGGCATCGTGTCTGTGTGGGTGCGCGTACGCATCGGAGATAGCAATGCGCAGGGCTTCACAAGTTCAAGAGAAATGCGTCGCTTTTGCATTTAACGAATTTTTTTTTATTTTACTTTATCGACATTCTAAAATCCACGAGAGACGGATGCAATTAGGTCGGCTACCGGCAAAAAAATGTTCAGAATATTTTGCACTGTTACATAACAATTTTAGGTGTTTGAACACGCGATGCATTCTAAAATAATAATAAATTAGCTCGCGTGTCTTTCAAAGCGATATCCTCTGACTTGTTGTAACAAGTACTGCACGTAATAATTATTTTACACTTTAATTTGTTGATTAACAAGCGATTAACCGTTTTTTTCCATCCTCATATCCTTCTTTGCAAGAAAAAAAAATCTAGTTTTTTTAATATACTTTTTGAATGTATTTATTTATTATAGATTTCTTTATTGAATTAAAATTTTTAATATTTGTTTAAAACATTGTTGAGATGTGTATATATTATATCAATATTATAATATATAAAGTACTCTTGGGTTACACAAAATTTTGGAACAAACAGCAATATACATCGTAAAAAATCGTAAACTCCTGATATTTGGTTGATACATTTGTTATTTAAATAGACCAAACTATTTTTATCTAATTAACATTCGTAAAATCTTAGAAGGAATGCTTATAACTAATATCGATAACAAAATTTAAAAGTTACAAAAATGAAGCATCTTATTAGTACGCTACAAATTATATTAATTTCCAGCGTAGTACCGTAGCGGGCCGCGGTTGGGTCGCCCAGCGAAACGACTGGTGGTAGAAAATTTTGGTGGGAAGTGAGTGGGGTGCGCGCGCGCTGCCAGTCATACAGTGACAATCGCGGCCGATACCACACGCCGCCAGTGCAGTGCAGTGTACCAACAAAAAAAAAATACCACCAAAAAAAAAAACATTCAACAGTGACGCTTCATCGAAAAATCAGTGTACGTTAAAAAAGAAAAAATAACAAAACGTTTGCCTCACGGGGGCATAGTTTTGGGAAATGTTTGTAATTGGCATTTTAATAGTGACGTGAATGTGCCGCGGATTGTGGATACGACACAGTGGATAAGCAGCGGACTACAGTTTTCTTATTTTTTTTTTTATAATAATATTTTATTATTTTTTCTCTATAATCTCCACCCTCCTTGTAAATATTAGCGATTTGTTGTGAAGCTCTATTTTATGCCAATCACATTTTTTCCCTGATTTTTTCTTTTATCTTATTTTTTGTTTGTTTTTTTGTTTTGTTTATACTGACCTCTCTGTGCACTAACCGCATGTGTAGTACTCGTATGTGTAGACGTGACGTTTGGAAACATATTATACTGTTTTCGGGTGACAGTACCGAAGGTCGCTCGACAGGTTTTTATTTTACAGTTGTAACGGCGCAACGAAACGCGTGACACCGATTATTGTGTGCTTTTTTCTTTGTTTTCGTGGTATTTATAAAATAAATAACAGCACTCGTAGCGACAATCGCAACTAAAAAAAAAAAACAACTATTTAATTTGCTAATAAAAATAACATCCGAAAAAGAATATTGATTTTTATGTTAACGTTACTTGAAAAAAAATTTTCACGTAGTACTTACGCTGAAAGCAATTTTTTTAAACATAAAGTAATTTTATTATCGCTCGTCATCGAGTGGTAATATATCGATGTCGCTCGTAACAAGTATTGAACTTGCTTATAGTATTTCTCTAACTTTTTAACTTTCCATTGACGACTATAATATCGGATGAGCCTAGAGCCAGGTACTTCACGGTCTACAGTTTTCGTTCTATCTTGTTCTAGTCCTATCCACACCCTGTGCCTCCCCCGGATACTCAGTGCTCAAACGGACTGTACTCCTGACATCAAAGTGAATAATGTATCGGATTTGACGGCGCTTGTACGAGTTTCGTTAACAAAAACGTTTTATAGGTACGTATTATTTTTTTATATGGGTCAGTGAACTATTTTATATCTCATTTTTAGTGAATAGTAAATAATTCGTTGATTGATAAATTAATATTATCTATCTTTTATAATATAGGGGCCACGTTCAATTTACGTTAATTTATTCTTATTCTCGTTAAATAGGTCACTGAACTTTTATTGTACTGGCGTGAATTTTGGTAAATGGGTCATTGACTGCAGTTATCGTGTTTGCGTATTTATGCTAAATCCGTTGCCACCGTAACTGGATTTGATATGAATGTGTAGCCTAAACAAAGGTTATGTGTTGAGGAAATGGGTCAGTGAACTTTAGATGTAGCTACGTAAAATTTCATAAATAGATCAGCAACCCTACAGCATTATAATACATTTTATATGTGTGTGTGGATTTAAGATATTTTAAGGCTGATTCCGTTTTAATTATATTCGTTCACAATATGAAATGTTTCAATTAGTTTTCGTGGTTAACCAATAGTGAAAATGAAAATAACTTAAAACTTTTGTAATAATTTGTAAAATTGAAACTTAAATAGTTCGTGTATATTGTTTTTATGTAATACATATATTTTATGCAAAATTCGTTACCATAGTTACCATATTAGCTACGTGTCATAAGCCGTTCTGTGTGCTCCCGATGTTGTGTAAGTAAATGCCTGCTTTGTAAATGTAATGATTTATTGAGATTCAGTAGTGACGGCAACAGTTCATTTCTTTCATTAGATAGCTTAAAAACAAGTTGGCATATTTGATTAGAGATTATTGGTTATCAAATTTCATGAAAATTTTAGTGTATTTGATTTAAATCTATTTAAATGACATTGTTAGGAGAACGTTTGGACGCATTTTTTTGGGTAAAATAATATACATTAATTTCTATATATAAAAATGAATTGCTGTTCGTTAGTCTCGCTAAAACTCGAGAACGGCTGGACCAATTTGGCTAATTTTGGTCTTGAATTATTTGTGGAAGTTCAGAGAAAGTTTAAAAGGTAGATAAATATGAAAATGCTCGGAATTAAATAAAAATAACAATTTTATTTTATACAAAAGTTTAGGTCTTTTATTTATCGATTGAGGCACTACGAAGTCTGCCGGGTTAGCTAGTTTAAAAATAAATATTTGTTAGTTCATTATACGTTTCCAAACTATTTATTCGCTTGTGGTGCAACTAGGGACAGTTTTTGAGACTCGAAAGAAGGTGTCAGTACTAGCACAGAACGATAGATGGCGCGTGAGTAGTTTATTGAAGTTGACGTGTTTTATACAATGAGAGAGTCACACTTTGAAGCTGTGACGCTACCTAATTATAAAATTTATAAAATTAATTACTACTGAAGAAAATAAAATACCAGTTATGAAAAACTGTTCCAAATGCTTTAACTTTGATACTCTGACTGTCGTACACGATTATCATCTCTTTGTACTCATTTCAACATACAATAAATATTCCTGTCCTATTCCTCACTGGGTCTCGCGACTTCGGCTGCGTCTATGCTGTATGTCAATCAAGTTATAACGTGCAAGAATAGAAGAATAATGTTCCTTTCGTGATAGTTTTCTATTAACTCAGGCCATTTATTATCATCTTCCATAACCGAAATGCTTGTACTGCTAAAATTAAATCATCATGTTAACAATTTACATATTTTTTTTGTGAATGTGTTAGAATTGTGATATTTATTCTTCAATAACCTTTATTGTCGGTTTTTTTGTGTATTTCCAATTAAAAAGGTATTTATTTATGGCTTGTTGTATGTTACCTACATCCCTTTTAGTCTGTCTGGTTTTATATGTACTAGCCGTGTGAGTTGTTGTGAAGTGTAGATGTGTGACATAAGGTTGTTGAGTTTGGTGAGTTTATTATGTTAGCCGTGTCCTGCTTGAAAAGTTATTGATTTGTTTTAGTTCTGTACCAATTATGTCTCGTTTTCGCGTATGAGGATATTAAAATATATATTTTTTATCTATAATAGTATTTTTTTAATAGCCGCAACAGAATTTTTTTTTCATCTACGGTGCGCACAATGTTTCCTTGGCTGATAGAATTTGTTACTATTCTGAGAAACTACATACATTATGATGATTTATTTTAAGCAGAAGATTTAAGGTCACAATGATACATAGAGCATCAGTGAGTCAGGCAGTTATTGGCCAATAGCAGTGGGCGTACGGAACTAGCGATCTGGGTCAAATGGTTTTTGTGTCATAAATCGTTTGGGATTGAAAAAAAAAACTGCAACAGTGAATATAAGGGCAATTATTTTCCTTCGGGTTTTTTTATTTCTTCTTATTGCTTAGATGGGTGGACGAGCTCACAGCCCACCTGGTGTTAAGTGGTCACTGGAGCCTATAGACATCTACGACGTAAATGCGCCACCCACCTTGAAATATAAAGTTCTAAGGTCTCAAGTATAGTTACAACGGCTGCCACACCCTTCAAACCGAAACGCATTACTGCTTCACGGCAGAAATAGGCAGGGTGTTGGTACCTACCCGCGAGGACTCACAAGAGGTCCTACCACGAGTATATTATTTAAACTTTTAGCTAGCCATTATTTAATCAACATGTCGTGCTATATTTAGGCAGTGTTGAAAAAGTTAAGTCGCGAATAACAAATATTATATTATTTAGATTATAGAATATAATAAAGGTTAGATAGTATGTATGAACTTGTAATAAAATCTCTTTGGCTTTACTATTTGTATGGTTATTTATGTAGACTCAGTATTTTGTGTTACATATTTAGAAGTATTTATTTTATTGCTGTTAAAGACAGCTGAGCTGAGAGCTCATCTAATGGTAAGTGGTAGGTGCTTATAGACACTGGTGATGTCAGGAGCAATGCCAGGTGGCTGCCTACCGTGAAGTGCGTTCGTTAAACCGGTTTATAGAAGATATCTCAGAAGAGCGATTTTATTTGTTTGAGTTTGTAACGTGATACAACAATCAGATACACACCAGGGTAACTGCGCTTATTGTTCCCGATAATATTTGCTATAACAACGCTGCTTCAAACCTGTAAAATTATGCTCTGGGTAAAAACAATTTTTTGAATTAGACTATTTTGAGTTATACGACATTTATTGTAGTAAAAACTCTTTATTTTAGAGTTAGCAACACTTATAATTGAATTGTAATGTTTCTTGCGACAAAATATTTTAAATATGAGTCCCTTGTAAAAGAAAGCTAGATTAAACCGTGTAAAGGATTTTTATTCATGTAGACGACACGTGAAAACCCCAGGACGGACAATGTCAACAGGCGATAACATTCGTTAGGTTAGTACGGAATGCAAATAAGATCGCCACTTGAGTACGGAGTTGACAGCTAGCTTTGCAATAGAACATACGTTGAGCTGGATACCACGCTATACCTCCTATACGGTAGCAGGACCGTTTATCAGTTTTCTGAAAATAACTATAAAGAAATTCAGCACCAGTTGAGATCGCGAGCACACCGTACACAGTATTTTGGCTCTACATGTCAGAACTATGTGTAGGTACACGTAAAATGAGTGAATTGTGTGCTTTCCGTAATTGATGGGTTCGCATGTAGTTATCGGCTCGGGTCGAAATTCGAGTAATTATTCGTATTATAATTTTGGGAGGCGATGGAAGCTGTCTGTCATAGTGTCATCAATATACGACAGTTGCTATGCGAATTGTTGTTTAAATTTTTGCCTTTTTTGTACACTTAACGAGAATTAAGTAGTGGGGCGTGATTGACATTATAACTAAGTGATAGCGATCTACGAAGATTTATTTTTAAGCTTACGTAAAAAAATTAAACAATAGGAATTTGTTCTAAATGCAAACTATTAAAAAATTCTTACTTAAAAAAAGATAAAACGCTATAAATAATAAAAAAGTGTAATTTATAATCGCACAGCGTACGTGTATTATGATGTGACATCTTCACGCAATACTCACTTTGTCTCTTATTAAAAAAATCATAACATGATAGATATCCATATTATTGTACACATTTATATATGATAGTTGAATCGCAGGTATGCTATCATACTAGTGTATTTCTAATGCTCATCTCTACATTGGGTCCACGAATTCGGATGTGATTCAGTCGATGATGGTATGGTTCAGTTCGAATTCGTTATAAATTAAAAATATGTGTTTTTGAAGGGTTCGATAAACTTTGTAAGTATAAATGAGACCATGTTTCGCGTGTGAAACTGGTAGAGTATTGGTTAAATAATAAAACTCAACCTTATCTCTTGATATTATTACACAAATATGAGAAGTAATTTAATTACTTTTCTTCGTTTCATTATAACTTTATTTGTGGAAGTAAACAATGAATATGAAAAAAAAAACAATCTAAGTAGTATCCAAATAGAAAACCATCTTTTTTGAAGTCGACTCAGAAAGTCCTCATTCAAATGCATGAGAAACACAAACAATGTACAATAGTAAAATAGAAGGCTAACCTAGAACATCCGCCGTGGCACACATTCCCTGGGTGGGGAGAGCCGCGGCGTAGGAATGGGGGGAGACTGTTAACTTTCACTCGCGGATCAGCGCGCGGCATTGACCATGCGAACAGTCAAGTTTACTATGACGTATCATTCTAATAGAGATAGCTAGACTCTTTATACGGTGTGTTTGCTTTTTTTTTTTTTTTGATTGGAAGATTACTGGTGGCCCGATGGCCTTTCCAGTTTCACCAGGATAGGTGGGCGAGCAAAGGCTCAGCCAGGAGGGGTGGGATTTGCTAACAACTGCCCGAGCGCCTCCGAAGGAGACCTAACAACTCAAGAGCAAGTATGGGTTAGGTTGTACGTCGACCTCTTTGTCGAGTTCGACGAGTACGGTTACCGGGGTTCCTAGGCCTGCTCCTAGTGTTAGAGCTAAAGGCGTCAGCGTGTTTGTATGCACGCAACAGTTGCGATCACCTTTCCGTCCTTAATTTACTCGGCGGAGTTACAATGCAACATTGCTTGCAGGCACCAGAATAACTAAGACGTATTTTCTTGGTAAATAATTTTACTACATAAAGCACTCACTATTGTTATATGACCAGACGTATATTCTCTCTATAAGATAGACAGCTGTAGAATATTCCAAATATAGTAAATTTAAAAATACCAAAAACATCACCCAGTAGTTTTCGACTAAAAACTGTAATACATTAATCATATTTGTTCCTGATAATTCTGGTCATGATATTAGGGTAAAATAAAATTACTGTATTCAGTCAGTATCAGCAGTCCTTGATACATGTGCAAATTCTCGAGTTAATCAAACGTCTTAAACTTGAGAAAAAAAAACGTTAACATTTTCCGTTACATAGATAGATACAGGTCACTCACGGGTCAGGTGTTACCATTTTGTAGATCTTCAAAATAAGTGAAAGGTCCTGTGATCCTTTTTATACAAATAGTATGAAGGCAGAAATAAGAGCGGGAAATCCACACAGATCTTTTCATCCAAAGCTATTTAAAAGCTCTAAATCAAATATCAGAGTCAGACGTGTTCCGCAAACTGAATTGCAAATTCAATTTGCAAAACCAGCAATGATTGCAGACTTACAAAACGTCTGAATCATTCGGTTTTTACTGTCTCGCTGATAACGTAACGCGGTGTTGCAGATAGATATTAGGAAAACAATAGTTCTCTGTTGGCCTACACCAGTGACTAGTAATTTTACCAATGCCATTGTTATTTATATTGTTTCCGTTTGAAGGACAGGATGGCAGGACTCTGAGTTTATGACTTGAGGTAGACAGCTTTTTTTTAGTACCCCTGTGGGGAGACGAACATACGGCCCACCCGATGGTGAGTGGTTATCATCGCTCATGGACGTCAGCAAAGCCAGGGGCAGAGCCAAGCCGCTGCCTACCGTTTAATACTCTCCATAAGCCTGTTTGAAGAAGGACAAGTCATAGCGCTCGGGAAACACCATGGATGGGAGCTCATTTCAAAGCCGGATGGTACGTGGCAAAAAAGGTCTCTGGAAACGCACCGTGGATGAACGCAGTGACTCCAGGTAGTATGGATGAACTCTACTCCGGTGGCGTGCGGTGCGATGGTAAAAATGAGATGATGGTATCATCTCAAACAATTTCTCAGAGTACGTTGCGTTATCTATAGGCTAGTGAAAGTGTCACTGGTATTATATAGTCTGAAACAGGCAGGAGGATGTTGCCTAGCCGTGCGAATTCAGTATAATTATTCATGTTTTTAATCACGATGAAAGGTACCATTCTATGTCCTTACGTTATCGATAACGATCGAATGATTCGAATAGAAGCGGCGAGTGGACAGCTGGTGGCGCCGACAGCTTTCTCCCCGCGGCCAACGGCCCACGTCGCGTGTGCTATGTCATTCTGTTTCAACAAACATACAACGTATTTTGCCAGACACTACTACTTACGTCTGTACATTGCACATATACAACAGACCTACTTAGATAGATGAATCGAAGATATCCATTTAAGTTTCTAACTAGTGGAAGTCTATGGGAGCTACCATCTTGTTTTTGGAACATCTCACACTAAGACGTCATATAGTACTAAAGATTTAATTTAGCGAAAGGCAATATTGGTAGGGCTATATCTTTGAGTGATGGTAGCTTCCTCTCATCAGCTAGTTCGTGGGTTTGTTTACATTTCATAGAGCAAACTTTTTTCTGAAAATTAAGTAGGTACATGGTTATACACTATGTATTTTGATTGCTTACTCTAGCTTGGAGATAATGGCATCAACCACTCCAATGCCAAGCTCATTAACAGATTGATCATTCTCTTGTAATTAGGTACACGTGATGAACTATATACACAGTAATGGTAGTGTGCAGATTTGAAGTAGTGTCCCCTTGTTTCGCTGTCCACACACGCGTTCAGTTCGTATGTGTGTCGCGTCCGCGGTGCAGTTTGCAGGAGAAAGTTGCTGATCTCACCAGACCGGTCAGCCTCCTCCAGTCAAGACCTTAATACGAGAGTCATTCACAGAACGGCGTAGACAAACATATAAAAACATCTTTCAAATTAAACCAAAATAATTCAATAGGGTTTCTTCAACGACTTCAGAATTAATTTTAGATGTAAAAAAATATACGATACAAACAAACTACGACACATTATTTATTATTAATTTTCCTTGTCTATTCAGATTCGTCTCAGAAAGGGCCAAATTAAACCTAAGACAAAATAAAACAAGAAAAAGTACATGGATTTACTAAGCTATCACTATCTATCTATCTATATATATATAAAAATGAATTGCTGTTCGTTAGTTTCGCTAAAACTCGAGAACGGCTGGATCGATTTGGCTAATTTTGGTCTTGAATTATTTGTGGAAGTCCAGCGAAGGTTTAAAAGGTAGATAAATATGAAAATGCTCGGAATTAAATTAAAATAACAATTTTGTTTTTACTTTAATGTGTCCCCCGTCGGACGGATTCCTTTTGTTTGTTTTAAGTTAAATTTTATACAAAAGTTTAGGTCTTTTATTTATCGATTGAGGCACCACGAAGTCTGCCGGGTCAGCTAGTAATTGAATAAAAGTACAATTCACATTTACTTTTAATTACATAAACTCTTAATCGAAAACAAAAGATTTGCTAGAATAATTCAAATCCTCATAAGAACAAACAAACAGTATTAACGTACTATTAATTAACCTCAAGTACTTACCAGGCGACCTAGATAGCTAGCGCTCCGTTTATTCCTCCAGCACATTGTTAGCTGGAGAAAGCCAGCGATCTGCCGTAGACCGGATCTGCCCACACCCACTAAGCTCTATATAATTCTAGACTTTGAATTTACTTATTTATGCTTGACCTACTCAAGTGGTGCTTAGGTGTTATTTTTGTGGATCATCACTGATAAGCGATGCAGGTGTGTGCTCAAAGGGGTCAGTGCCAGGGTCAGGTTTACAGTGAAAGTGTATTGTAATTTTTCTCTGTATGCTCAAAGCTCCCCCTCTATGTGCTGGTGACGGGATATACCAGGAGCTATTGTCGTGATTATTTCTACAGCACTATTATTAAAATAGCTAAAAATAAAATATTTGGCGTCACAAGTCGAGACTCGCATTGTGTTTTCTGTCGTCTCCTGCAATTGCTTATCGTCAAGTGGGCCGCAAAGTCGTTTGTTCGTCAACTACAGCTTAAAAAGCTTATCAAGCTTATTGTCAAGCCATAAGTACTGGGAAATCAAATTAAGTGAAGGATGACATTCCTCTCGACACGGAAGGACGATTTTTCAATCGTAATACAAAACCGATGGCCCGTAGGAAACCAACCAGAATAAAATACCTGGAAACTTTGTTCGACATAGCCAATTAGCAGTCAATATCGATATTTACATAATATTAATTATCACTCGAAGCCTTGTTTGAATTTTTTAACTTACTTAACGCAAACACAATTCAAAGCACGCGTTGAAGTCTTTTCTTTTAAAAGTTTCGCTACGAAATTACCGAATATTTTAAGAACCCATAATTACGTTACGACTCACGTGTATCATTTAATATTATTTCGTTTTGTACTCGAAATAAAAAAAATACATATTTTTCGGTATTACAAAGGCACATATGGGAACACACATGTCACGGAGCTTTCTCGTACTTTGAGACTTTCTCTGGGGATAAAGGAAGGCGACAGATGTCCTGCCAACCCTTCAATCAATATTTGAATCCATTTGCTCCGGCAGGTATATTAAAAAAACGCGTGGGAGCCTCGAGCTCGATGAATGATTTTTTTTTACAAAACTTTGTACACGTGGTAATGTAGCTATAGACATTTCGGATCGATTGGTGCACCTGACGACTAACTCTATCTTTTTATTAGTGGTAGAGCGCGCTATGAGGCTGCAGTACTATGTGTCTGCCTATTACAGCCGCATCATGCCAGAGACATCAGCCTCAAGTCTCAAGGTGGGTGGAAGCAGTCATGGGACCATACAATATTTCTGATAAGGTTGGTCATAGGCAACTTCCTTGTTAAAATACCTGGTGTCTTGTTGAAAGATAAAGATCTAGAAAAAGTCCCGACTCGGGGAGCTGTGGAATGTAAAGCTTAGAAGCTCATCATGAACATTTTATTTTATACGATTTTTATAAATTAGATAGACGCGGGGACATTCATGTGCATTGTGCGTCTTTACAATTCTTCCAGACACTTACAGTACCTTGAAAAATATTGCAATAACGTTGAAAAAAATATACATTATGTAGCGTGCTGAGATAAATAAAATTAGTCCTCGCTGATGGCTGGACCTGGTTTTTGCCTGCGAACACTGACGTGCACACAGCCCGTCTGATGAAATCAGTTATATCAAGACTTACATATCTTATTGAGTTTCTATGGATTCTGATAAATATTGCGTAGCCGTATCGTCGTCTACGTAATAACACTTAGCCTAACATGCTCAACAACTTAACAATGAAACAAAAAAACATCTACCCACAGACCTACATTTCATCAAAATAACTCTTCTAATAAAAACCCTAACAAAAAATTCATTCAACCCTACCATTACGATCCCTTCGTATGAAAAGTAAATAATCCTTTGTTTACATCGCCCTTAAGAACCGGAACAAACCGGATATAGATTCGATGGCGGATATGACGTAATTTGATATTCGTTTTTTTTTTTTTAGATAAATCGTTTTTATGGGAATTCAAATTTAACTAGGAGCTCAGTTGTAATAATATGGTAAAAGGTTCTTAAATATATTGGGTTAGTTTCCAAAGTTTTATCTATAGTATAGTAGACATACGTAGGTATCTAATTGCCAAATGCAGGCAAGCTTGCGGCTCATTCCAGGGTAAGTGGTTGCTGTCACTCGTACAGGTTTTTTGAATTTTTTTTTATTGGCATAGTTACGTTAGGTTACGTATGCAGTTAGTACAGGTAAATCATTGTTTACTTTGAAAAAAGCGGCGCGACACGGTAACCCTCTGGTCGTGGCCGCCGCTAATTACTTACTCGACACAGACGACGGGGTGACGCAAAGCCACCGTCGGCGAAACATATTTTATCGGGTCCCCTAATCCACTCTCGATACTTTTAGGCCTCTCAAGCACCGGTCACCGTCCTCGTTGAACTCGTCGATTACGACAAAAAGTTCGTTGAGCGAACTAACCCATAGACACAGACCACTGAGTTTCTCACTGGATCTTCTCAGTGGGTCGCGATTCCGATCCGCTGGTAGATTCCGTAAAGCACTGCCTGCTATTACTAGAGCTCGTGTTAGCAACTCTCTTAAGTTGAGCCCCTGAGTTGATCCACCAGCCGGAATAGCTTCTTAGCCTGCCAGCGAATAGCCAGAGCAAACAACACTATTTATCGATAAAAGCACTTTTTCAAACGTCCATCTGTATGGGCTGCGATAACGACTTAACATCAAACGGACCGTTATAAGGACCGCGACTGCGCATAAACTATAAACGAATAGCCAGTACCGCTATATTAGCGTAGATATTTTAATACCGAAACAGGACATGTGTGTGTCCGCGCGTGTGTATAATTTATACACGGATCAGAACGCAGACGGTTCTGATGTAACGGTGTCGGTCAAGTTGGCCACGCGTAGACCGCTACCTCGTAAAATGCTAAAATACCACCGTATATTTGGTCGTATTGTGGTAGGTACTCTTACTGCCACGAAGTTTTCAGGTTTTCCCGTTTGAAGCAGAAAGCTGTTGTAAGAGATGTCTACTGTCCTACGGTAGAGTCTATTGGGTTGTTTGACTACTTAATAGGCAGGTTGTGTGCTCTATCTAGAGCACTAAAAGATATGTAGATAACAAAACATATCTTTCAAATTTTAGTTTGTAGGAATAACAGTAACGACTCTCCGTCCGGTGTATCGGGAACCTATTGCCCGGCCATAGAAAACTTTTTTTCGATAATTCACGTAAATCATCTCATTGCATTTAAAACATAATTTTGAATAGAGCGGTCACCGTGTTTTTAAATTTATTTACTTTTGACCTTAGAAATTCAGTTATAAATGTTTTGCTGCCATAGTCTTCGAATGTTTAACTTTTAAAAAAATATGTATTGCAGATTACACATTGTGGTTACTGAACTGCGAATAGAGCATGGAATCAATCGTATTAAGGAGAAACAACGCCGCTTAGGGGGTATCAGATTAATATCTTAAAACAGTTTTATCATCCGTAAAATTACTATTAATACTATAATTTATTTAGAAGAAAGTTTCCGAAGTACCTAATTCTATCGGAGGTGACATTATCTGTACACTTTCTACAAAGATCATTTCGTATTTATGAACTGCTCATTGAAGCGTCAAGTTTGTAAATTATAGTTTTGATCTAAAATTATATGTTTTGATTATTAATAACGAACGGGAAAACAGATTTTCCTAGATTTTCGCTCAAAAATGTGTTTTTAAGTTACTGTCATAAGAGTACCAAGAGATTCTAAATTGTTTATTACAATTTTATGATTTAGTTTCGTGCCTACGTTTACGTTAATAATATTTTCATTAACCGACGAAACCCAAAAGCGATTTAAATCATAATTAAAACTGATTTTAAGGTTTAACGCATTTTTTATGCTCATTGTGTTATTTTGGTTAACAAGGTATTTAAATATCGACAAATATTTTTCATTTTTTTTTATTGCCCTTGTAGGCAGACGAGCACACGGCCCACCTGATGGTGGGTGGTTACCGTTGCCCATGGACTTCAGCAATGCCAGGTGCAGAGCCAAACCGCTGCCTACCGCTATAACACACTAGTCACCGTATAAACAGTAAAAGTAATTTTAACTATGTATGCGATGAACGAAAATAGTGATTTTAATAATGTCTAAGCCTCACGGAATCCTCAGAGCGTACATTCGTTTTTGCAGTGGGATAAAAATGAGCAATACCATAGCGATGGTTGTGTTCATAGCGCTCGCTCTAGCGACCTTGCAACCTACGTCACCTAACTGTACCGCACGTGCTCGATGACGTATTCCACGAGACTTGAATAAGAAGCGAACACATACGATATATTCATTGTAAAATGAACTTCACACCAATGGAAATAGAATGCTTTTTTTATATCTTGACCGAACGTAAATTTATTATCAGAGCTGAGTGATACAAGTCAAATCTATTTTAGAGTTTTAACATAAACGTTACATTATTTTAATACTAATGCAGTTTTCGAGGTGTTTTTTGACTACATTTTTTTGTATCGTTTTGAGTGCAGATATAATTGTACAAGAATACTTCTTCAATATTTCGAAACTTCAAGCTCAGAGAGAATTCAGCGCGCGAGTATTTAATTGTGTAGTCGTGTTGGCCCAATGTCGAATGGAGTTCGATCATTAATGTTGCAATGTACAAGATTGAGCAAAGTACGTCAGTGCATTTTGGGGTTTTCACGCGCGTCTGTATGATCAAAAACTAATCGACCTTGCTATGACTAACAAAAAATATCTTTTACTAGCTGACCCGGCAGACTTCGTAGTGCCTCAATCGATAAATAAAAGACCTATACTTTTGTATAAAATAAACTTAAAACAAACAAAAGGATTTCATCCGACGGGGGACACATCAAAGGAAAAACTAAATTCTTATTTTTATTTATTTTCGAGCATTTTCATATTTATCTACCTTTTGAACCTTCTCTGGACTTTCACAAATAATTCAAGACCAAAATTAGCCAAATCGGTCCAGCCGTTTTCGAGTTTTAGCGAGACTAACGAACAGCAATTCATTTTTATATATATAAATAGATAGATTAAGAAATGCACTAAAATTTTCAGAAGTCGAAACCTCCAAGCACAGCCTTTCGCTCGTTTTTATACAAGATACTATTTGTACAAAGTTTCAACTAAACTGAATAATAACGCTGTTGCTTAGCAACGAACCTAAAAAGATAAAGATTTAATAGAACTAGTGGTACCCCGGTAGTCGAAATTCGGCGTTATTTAATTGAAATTATAAGTTTGTACACTAATATGATTCTATTGTCAAATTCTATAATTACAGATTTCGCCAAGACTACACTTTAGGTAAATATTAATAAAGACAAACAATATTTAATATATTCTCAATTTGACCACAGATTATGAGCAATAAGAAAAGTTTAAAAATAAACATATAGTGTGCATGCGCGTGTGTGTCAAATACATGGTATATAGTGTGTGTGATATTTATTGTATTTTTATGCATAATTAAAAAAAATATTAATATTCAATATTCTGCCCTCCTTCTCTATATTCTCTATAAGTGTGGAAAATTTCTTACTGCTCCGTCCACCCAATTTTCGTAAAAAGGGGTACAAAGTTTTTGCTTCACGTATTAATATATAGATACCCTCAAAACCATAAGAATGTTTTAAAACACGCACACCCGCGAAATCTCCCGAAATGTCTCCGCAAGTCCATTACCCGTAGAACAATGCGAAGTAGAATTTATTTGTCGTGCGCCGGTCAGCCTCCACGGCAGACTGGTCGTGGAACAGTTAGGAGTGACGCGGCTAACAGGCCCCACGCTACAGTGAGCTACAGGGTCAAGCGGGATATACCGAACTGTTTTATGCAAACAAATGCTTTTTTTAACTCGCAGCGGCTTGCGAGCGGTCGGCCGCGCTACGTGTGCCGTTAGCGCTGCTAACTGCCTCTGGGTCCGTAGCTGCTGGCCAACTATTGGGCGTCAGTTTACGCCTTATGAATTCTGATGTTTTACCGAAAACCCATAAAATGTAAAACTGATAAAGACAAACGTAATATAAGCGTTGATCCTTAAGATAGTGGATCTCAAGATATATCTTTTTTTATTGCCTTTGTAGGCAGACGAGCATACGGCCCACCTGATGGTAAGTGGTCACCGTCGTTCATGGACGTGAGCAATGCCAGGGACAGAGCCAAGCCGCTGCCTACCATAAAGCCATAACCATAGCCATAACAATATCTCAAGGTGGGTGGCGGCATTTACGTTGTAGATGTCTATTCCAGTAACCAATTAACACCAGGTGGACTGTGAGCTAGTCCACTCATCTATTGCAATAAATAACCCTCTAAATATTCTACACATAAAAAAAACATAAATGAATTATCACACGTGAACAAGTTTATCTGTTTTCTATCTAATTATGTGACAGTCAAATCATATCATTGCCAAATATGAAGTACGAGAAAATTTACAAAAATATTTTAGTATTATTTCATTAAATCATCGGAAATCATTTTATATTTCCGAAATCATTTATATTCTTTAAATATCTCAGTCAGTTCATTATATTATTATCACCAAAACAATAGTACTCAAACGAAGGAAATATAACAAAAAAAAAGGTAAGGTTTCATTGAACTCTGCCACCAAACCGGAGGCCACTCGGAACCGCCCCGCGCGCACAAGGACTGCGACTGAGCCGGCGTGCACACACACGTCCGATCTTCATTTTATTGGCCCCGGAAATCTAGAAAACCGCCGTGATCATTACTTTAAAGTATTGCCAAAATAAAGATTACTCATTTAGATTTCCCAATAGTTTCAGTAGCAATTTTTTTTTGCTCCTAAAAAAATTTTTATATTCGTATAGTTGGGGCTCATCAGAAGGCGAGTACCGACATGCACCACTCATTTCTGATGTAAATAACAACTAATCAATGCACCACAAAAGACATATTCAAAAGCCAAAACCTTGTTGTCGTCCTCAACATTCAAATCTATAAATCTTGGTATACACTGTATAGACCGCAGTCTCAGCCTTAAATATTAGCGACCCACTAGCAAACGGCTTCCAAAACCAAATTTGGTAGTGCTGGTCATTATCCTTGACATCCACTACTGCTTATCTTTATTCTGCACGCTTTGTTATATCTACAACCAGCGCAGGGCCAACGTGAACATATGCTACGCTTCGACTCTTATCCGTCTTCGTCAAATGACAAAAGTCTTCGTCAAAAAAAAAAGACGTATTGTAAGCAGAGGTACCAGTCTTTCAGAGACTCTTTGTCGTAAATCGCCTATGTGTTTAGGTTTGAAACAGCAGTTATGCAATGCAATTGTAACGATAACATTCATATTGTAATCTAGGTTCTGTACCCACTTAACGCTAGCTGAATCCTGTGTTCGTTCACGTGTCTATGCAATAAATAAATACTTGTTTCACGAGCGCTATGACATATCCTTCTTCAAACGAGGCTTGTGGAGAGTACTTAACGGTAGGCAGCGGCTTGGCTCTGCCCCTGGCATTGCTGAAGACCATGGGCGATGGTAACCACTCACCATCAAGTGGGCTGTATGATCGTCTGCCTATACGGGCAATAAAAAAAACTCAAAAATGAATGTTTATGCTACGCTATACATTTTGCGATGCTAGTGTGATGTCTTTTATTTGTATAAACACGCCCTTATCACGAATTCCTAAAGCAACACCCTCAATGAAATGTAGGTCAAGATTATTAAAGAATCGATGTCTTCTATCTCGCTCATACGTACCGCTCTGTCTCGTTCGCACAGCCCTCGGAAGCTTTAATCCATTTGTCGAGTTGAGTTTTTATCTTAAACTAAGATAAAGTATTTAATTATATTAATTGCATCTTTATTGAATACTAATCATTTTGACTGTTTATTTGTCTTTTAATTAATCGTTATTAATAGTATTTAGAGACTAAAATAAATTTGAGTTATTGGTCTACTGGATGTTACACGCTGACCGTCATATTACTTTATTAAGGAAAACCCATCTTAGCTTTGAGACCTCTGGGTCTGCATTAAAGTTTGTCTTAATTTTCCCTCAGCGCTATAACATGTTTTACTAAAGATGCTTGGATGAACACATCGATGAGCAACGGTGATCACTCCTCGTGAACCACATCTCCTGACGTATTCGCATACCAATACGTCTTGAAAATGAAATGGGTCAGCTTAATGTTAGTCCGTCATCTATACGAGCCACGGAACACGGAACGCGCCTTGTCTCGCACGGTGAGTTCTTGTAAGTTCAAAAGTCTCGAGTAAACCTCACAGGCCCCATCGCTTCGGCTCCTGAGCCGCGACAATAAAGCCGTGGACTTGTACTTGACTTTGAAACGAGGTTTCGCGGCCACAGACCACTCGCGGCGACAGCACGAGTCTCCAAAAGTGAAACGTTTCTAACTGTTAATGTCACTAGGCTTTCGGTTTTACAGAAGCGGCGCTTACGTATAAGCGTGCTGTAAAAAGTATTTTTAATTCCTATCAATAGACAGATACTCTTACTTATGTGACGGACTGTTGATCATAAAAACAAGTATCGGATCCTGGTCACTTATTTTGCTTTTCAATTATAACAACTGTCGGATTCGTTTTGCTAGTCTGCACACTACCGATCGTTAAAATATGAATCAAATAATCTAGATATCTATCTAGTTAACACAAAGATAATGTTATTCTACAAAATTATTAATACATAATAAAATGGCTTACATATCTGTACTGTTCCGGTCTCATGTCAATCGTATATTATTAAAGTATAATTGGTTGCAGTATTATTTCAACACAATTGTTATTTTGAATTCAAAATTCAATGTGACAAATTCGTATTTATTTTGTCATAACTATCGACGGCAATGGCTTAGCATGAGATGTGTATTCCACGAAATCAATTAAACTAGAATTGATTATATTTAATGTAGACAAAAGAGCATCTAGAGTGAAAACCGATCGCTTTCAAACCCCACTGCACCTTTCCGCTATTAACGTGACCGCATCTCAAACTACGAGACCACATCCTATATTTCGCACGACTGATTTTGACTTTAACGTCAGTACATCAACTAGTATTTGACAAGCTGAATGGGAGATAATTATATGTTGGAGTACAAACTCTTTAAATTTAAACTGTGATTTTATCTGCAGTAGTTATGTATAGATCGTGTGATTTCATGTGTCGTGCTATCGAGACGTTAACGTGCGGTATGTTTGAATGTACGTAATTTGAAATGTGTTCACGGATGCTCACGGGTACAGCATGTCAGGGATGTGCTGGTGACACAGGTGATGATCATTTACACAAATGCAGACGCCGCATTGTAGGATATTAATAATAACATTATTTGGTTCTTATCTTTATATCTTAATCTTTGTTATGTATGACAATTATACTATAAACTTATTAAGGACTTATACAAACTTAGTAGATTCCTGGATGCTTTTTATGGGATGCTGTAACTGAGTTCAGTTGCCCCGCAAAGTTGTCATTAAAAATTAAAAGCTTAGCATTTTTCATTAAAAAATAATAAACAAAATTAAGCTATTATAAACGCTACAAATAGAATTGATGGATTAATTACTTTATAAAACAAATCCAACTTTATAACGAACAGCATTAAAGGTCTAGTTGTGTGTAGCTGTTACAGATATTCCAAATATAGTTATTTACGTGGTTATTTATGTTACGAGGAACATATTTTCAAAGAAAGTAGAAAACACTAAGCTACGACTATTTTACACACACACACGTGTGTGTTGAAACACAATTTTAGTTTTGAGTGCGTGGTCTACCACCAATATATTGACATGGTTAATAATATTGACTACGGTTGCATCGATACAGTCTGTTCACTTCGCCTAAATTACTATACAGTCTCAAATTACCCTCTCAGGGTGATTACATCCGTGTTGGAATTAGGTCACAGCCCGGGAATTCCTTTGGTGCTTTTTACAGGGAAGCCCCATATTCGTCACGCAAGCTTATTTATGTGGACAAACTACGTTCTAAATGTATCAAAATGCCAACAAGTATTCGAAAAAAAGGGTTTTAAAAAATTTCTTAAAAACAAATAGGGAGAAAAAAATCAGAGCACGATTCACCAGCACTCACATCTATATCATTGCTTAAGACTGAGCTTCGTATGCATACTTTTTAATTAGAGATTTAGAATTAGAGATGACTTTTTTAATGAATTTATTATTTATTTTAATTAATTAACTTTATTGAATTTCCACGAAAAGTTGAACCGTTTGATTGTTTTTTTTTTAAATCATCGGATCAGTTACCCGACAAAAAGTACTATAATTTGGTTTAATATTGTGCGACATTACAACTTAGTAAATTGTTGTGATTACTTGCGATTCTTCTTATTCGTAATTGAGATGGTCTATCACAAGCTTCACGCGACACAGAGGAAGAGTTCGGACGGTCTTTTGAATTTTATTAACAATTTTTAAGTATTAATACTTATTGAAATTTATGAAGTTACAATTATAAAAGAAGGTTTAATTTGCAATAGTTTCGATGAAACCATAAACATCCTATTTAGCTATCAATATTGTTAACGTTTTCGAGTATAGAACGAATCATCATCCGTGTGTTATGTAAGACATTTTCAAAAACCTTTAATAATAAATGCGAGTACTAACTACACACATAAACGCGTAGAACTATTAATGTGAAATACTTTATTCCAAAAAAAGACACGAACCCTCCTCCGATGTTTCCGAAAACTTTATTGAGGTCACACGGAGGGTCCCGTTAGACCAGGGACAAAACCTGTTCCAACAGGATCGGGCAACGGCCTCAAGTGATCCACGTAAATTGACCAAACGCACCGCGCAGAGTCACTTTGAAGGATCATTTGTATTATTATACTTTTGTTCGATTTTCTTCTACTAAGATTGATTTTGGGTTTTTATAAATAATCTAATATTAAAATGATGTCTGTATGTGAAAAGTGCGGTAACGCATCTTCGTCAGATTTGATTTAAATTTTGAACGGTTGTTATTCACCTGAAGTTTTTTTTATCACAGCTTTTGTCTAATTACCATCAATACTAACTAATTAATGCATCAGTGCTAACAACTGTTTTATATACATTTGGTGATATACCAGCGGAGCGTGGTAGTATTCAATTAGTTCTAAAGAATAGCATTTACAGAAATCAGTTTATGATTTTTGTAACAATATTTTTGGCAAATACTTTAAATGGTTCTTACCTTTAATGGTACTTAAAATATATGTTATGTGTAGAGAGATTGAAGCCTTTTTTTGTTGTACTAGTAGGCAGATGAGCGTACGGCCCGCCTGATGGTGAGTGGTTACCGTCGCTCATGAATTTCAGCAACACTAGACGCATAGCCTAGCCACTGCCTACCGTTGTTGAAAGAATTCTAAATGTTTTGAGTTGACAGTAAGGTAAATGTAAGATTGGGTCAAATTTTTAAGCATACTATTCCGAAAACTATGGCAACTACAGAACTTCTTAACCAATCGTAAGAATTAAAAGTCGTGTATATGTCACAGTTTCCTTACCACAGTAACCCAGTTTTAGACGTCACAGTCTAAAATGAATTTTCGTCATGATTTGCGTGTTTTAAATGCTGTTCAGCACGCGACTGTGTACGGTCAGTGTGTCGAGTTCTAATTATTTAAATACGATTGAATGTAATCCGATTTTAATTTCTCAAGCAGCGTGTGGTTGCTCCGCCGGATAGATAGATTGAAGTTACGAGGTTCAAGACATCGTTTACTAACAAATAACCTGCGAGCTTGCCTGTGAGAGCAGATAAATTGAATGTGTTGACATTGTTAATGTCGCGGCGAAGGTAGAATCATACACTTTAATTACAGTAGACGGGCACACAACTCGCATTATTATGTCTATAGTCTCCGTTGTCTACTTAATATCAGATGTAAATTTGGCGCTGTCGAGAACATTAAAAAATATACCTTCATGTCAATCTCAGCATATACAAATGTAAACTTTACGAATTTAAAAAAGTTTCCCTGTTCAATTGTATACTTATTTAGGGTAAGTAATTTTTTTTTTATTTTTTTTTTTTTTTATTGTCCTTGTAGGCAGACGAGCATACGGCCCACCTGATGGTGAGTGGTTACCGTCACCCATGGCCTTCAGCAATGCCAGGGGCAGAGCCAAGCCGCTGCCTACGCCAACAACTGTCAAACGCGCTAGATAGCGGAAAAGTGTTAGTCTTTACTTACTTTTCAGATAAATCCTCCACAATAATTGATGGCATTCTGAGATGGCTATACAAAGCTCTTGGCAACATTTAAAAGCCAACACCGGTTGTAAGGCAAGTTCCAACGCCGGCCTTAATATGTTTCATTTAATTTTCGTATAATTAATATCAATTTGCGCTTGTCAGTAATTAATCCGTTACTCTTTACGAAACAAATCAAACTGATTATGTACAAACCGTGCAGTTTATTTTATCGCCGTGAAGTCACTTGATAAGATCTTGTCATACAACCAGCGTTATTATTTATATTTATTTAACACTCGTAGAAAGCAACTATATGAGTAAAAACTTATTATTTGAAAAGAACTATAATGCGTTAGGGTATAGCTTTCACTCGAATTATGGTCCCTAAATGTTTCGGATTTGCTCCGAATGTTCAAATTGAACTTACCCCGCCTAACGCCCTAACGCGTGGGAGAAAGGACGTCGATTTCTTCTTAACCCAAAATAAAGCATTTTTGCATTCGATTTTGAAATAAATATATTTGTCTATTTGTCAATAGTCAGGTACATTATTATTTCTCACAGATTTAAATGTATACCTATGTATTTCAGTACGATAACACAACTTCTTAATATTTTGCAATAATGTATTTGCTTACTAAATTATTCCTAATCAAATACACTAATATGGATAGCTAGATGATTAACAAGTGATGTAATTTAGGAAAATAGTAAAAAAGCATA
The DNA here is from genome assembly GCF_003987935.1 of Bombyx mandarina. The sequence continues at coordinate 1,876,888 of NW_021011481.1, forward strand.
TCATGATAGTATAATTTTTTTTAAATAAATATATCTTAGCTCTGATACTGGGACGGGCACCTTAAATCGTAACGGTAAGCAAATCTAGTTCTAAAACCGAATTCTCTTAACGAAAATAACTTAAAAACCCGCTTAATTTGCGCTAACAACCGTTACACACTTTTTTGCTCACATCTTAATTTTGTCTTGTTTAATTTTTATTACCTAGCCACTAGACTAGCAAGTAGACTAGACTAGTGGAAATTGAATCAATTGGTAAATGTGTACTATTAAATATTTCGCGCACCAAATAATACGTCACGACTCAAAATGAGTGTCTCAATGTGTTAATAGGATCCATTGGCTTTCGTTCGTAAAATTTTAGAACGGTTAATTATATAAATAAATAGTCGCGAAACAATATCACCATGAAGGAAATCTGAGCTACACGTTTTCATAGTTTATGAGGTGCTAAGTAAAACCAGTGTTTTAACGTTATTTTTATTCTGTTAGTTTTCCTAATGAACAAATTCTATTTTTCACTTTTTTCTCTCTTTGATACTTCAAGGTCGTAGTCGAGATTATATTGTTTTTTTTTTATTGCTTAGATGGGTGGACGAGCTCACAGCCCATCTGGTGTTAAGTGGTCACTTGAGCCCATAGACATCAACAACGTAAATGCGCCACCCACCTTGAGTTCTAAAGTCTCAGTATAGTTACAACGGCTGCCTCACCCTTCAAACCGAAACGCATTTCTGCTTCACGGTAGAAATAGGCGGGGTGGTGGTACCTAACCATTCGGACTCACAAGACGTCCTACCACCAGTAATTGTCCGAAAAGATAAGCGTAAAATTCCCTTTTAAACTCCATTCAATTCATACATGAGGAGTACATGTATGCACGTACATCTGCAGCATCACAAAGATCGTCAGACGGATCGGCAGATCGCTACAGTCGCTAACTAGTTCAGATCTCCAACTCTGATAAAACTAACATCGAGGACAGATGAAGATTAAGATTTTTGATGTTCTTTGATTGTTGATTTGATTTTTTTTAAGACCTGCTACTGAATTTTGTCATGTGCAGCTAAATACGTCACGTCTGTCTCTGGGTAGTACGTTAGAGATTGGACAGAGGCTTTTTATTTACTACCTGATAAGAGCAAAGGACAGAATTAAACGGAAATCCTTAGAGGAGGTCTTTGTCGAAAGACAAGCTGTTAAGAGGAGAGATCAGCCGAATGCCGAGAATATGTTTTAGTTAATTTATAGTTTTCTTACCTCTATTGTTATCATTTTATGTTTAGTTAAATAAGTTAAAATCTAACAGCAATAAAGGTTATTTATTTATTTATTTATTTAAGAGCTGATAAACACTATACTGTACTGTACTATGGCGCGATAGCTAATATCAGAAGATATAAGATTGAATAGAAGACCTAAAAAGGAGAATAATTAAGCCTAGTACCACGGTACTTGCAGTGGCACCACATACTGACAGCTTCTTAACACCACATTGGCGTGATGGCATGGTTAATAGTCGTTAAGAATAAGAAAAGGAAAGTGAAATAAATGTCGTACACGAATATGACAGTACTTGATTAAGATATCTTATATTCGTCGGTTTTATATTATTATAAAAGTGCTTTCAGCCTAACTTCACAACGAACCTAGCCCAAAAAACGAATTGGAAGTCACATATAGTCAAGATAGAGATGTCTGTGTGGCATCACAATATGATATACAAAATGAATTATAATTTCCACTGGTGCTAGGACATGCTGTAAGTGTACACGGGTAGCTGAGGAATTTGATCTCGTAACACAAAGTAGACCGTCATCGCGTCTGTGTGATACGCTTGGTCATGTTTGTCCACTACGAAATTAAAAGCTGCAATCGTAATATGAACAGTTTAGCGCTCTCGGTGACAAACAAACGGCCGTGACTTGCAAAACGCATGTGTAACAATACTTTTACTTGACAAATAGAAAACAGTTTCACTGAAATACTCTTATCTTAAAGCAGTATGGTCTATTTTAGTTTAACGGTCGTTCGTCTATTTGGGAAACTTTTACAATTCACATGCTGTCGTTAATATGAATTTCTATTTTTCTCGTAAATATTTTTTATTCCTTATTTGTGTATCCACCTCGATTCACTTATTTTAGGAAATATTTTTAATTCTATATATATTTATAAAAAAAACTTTAAATATCCAAACATGGTAACACCTCTTCGCTGAAGTAAAAAGAGAACATGAATAAAAAAATATAATGACGTGTTTGCATTAGTTTATGGCTTTCATATTTACACTGACTGCTAGGCTAGTACTGTTTCTGTGCTGCTACCAGAAGCCATGAACCACAAGGAACTTCTTCCCCCTACCTAATCGTTGGTAAATCAAACCCGCAAAATTATAATTTGCATAATTACTGGTGGCAAGACCTCTTGTGAGCCCGCACTGATAGGTACCACGGCCCTGCCTATTTCTGCCGTGAAGCAGTAATGCGTTTCGGTTGGAAGGGTGGGGCAGCCGTTGTAACTATACTAAGACCTTGGAACTCACATTTCAAGATGGGCGGCCGCATTTACGTTGCTTAATAAGAAATACGTTGGGTGGTGCCATATTTTAACTTGCATAAATAGATTTCGGTACTAACTTAACAAAAACCCAAAAGGTTAATTGAATAAAAATTTAAATTAATCGGTAATTGGTTTATTGTTGCGTTGCAAAGCACACAGGGTACGCGCGCGTAAAGAAAGTACGGAATGACTTATGCAGGCACGTGTATGCGAATTAAAGCTGTGTTACTGGTTATGTTATGAAACAATACCATTTGTGAAATTACTATTTTTGGGGTAAGTCTATATTGCAATGCGAATTGAAATGAAAAAAAATCTTAATAACTGTTCTTAATGGATTTAAAGTTATCAAAGATGGAACATCATCTTGTTTCAATTTATGATACGCATACGAGCAAAATAAAATGCGAATACCGTATAGCCATCCTGGACATGTTATAGTGACGACTATCTTATCCCGAGTCCCATCCTTAGTTCCATCCTATTTCTACCGCTTTGAAGGATGGGACATACATACGCATTATAACTACAATTGATATTTCAACCTCATATATAGACTTTGGTAAATTATTTGTTTATTTATTTATAACTTTATATACTTGACATTATAAGGGCGGACTTAATGCCATAGGCATTCTCTGGCAGTCTACCTTAGGGAAGTGCAGAGATGAACCTTGGTAGATGTAGTGTTCTAGTGATATTAGGTACTTAAACATATTTATATAATATATAACATACATAATATTTATAGATACAAATACTCGTAATCACTAAGCATCAAATGGGCCGGGAATTCATTCGTCTATCTAGGTAATAAAAAATGAGTAATTACTTAGGTTTTAACTATGTTAATGTTCATATCACAGACAATGGCTTAGATTAACCCTCTCGCTTGTACACAGCGCACGAAAGCGTATTAAAAAAAGGACAGAATCAATAAGCAAATTAAAGTATTTTCGAAACATAGAAATGAAAGTCTGGTTACACGACAAATACTCAAAAACATCACTCGGACTGCAGCATGAAATAAAAATTGAAATTACTTTTACCGGTAACATTTACGGTGACCTTTATTTAAATAAACTATTCCAAGATAGGTTTCAGAGATAACAGAAAAAAATGTATATTATCTTCAAACTTCGCACAGTGGCGGCAGAGAATATAATTATGAAGCGTCAAAATATTTACTTGCTGACTAGGCAATTTGTAATTCATGTTGTTTTAGAAAAGTATTTTGGCCTATCTATATATTAATACGTGAAGCAAAAACTTTGTATCCCTTTTTACGAAAATTGCGCGGACGGAGGAGTATGAAATTTTCCACACTTATAGAGAATATAGAGAAGAAGTGCACAATGCTAATATTTTTTTTAAAATAATGCATCAAAGATACATTATATCGATAAAGAAAACATTACACACACTACATACCATGTATTTGACGCACACACGCATGCATACTATTAATTGTCAAACTTTTGTTCTTGAAGTCTGTTGTCAAATTGAGAATAGATTAAATATGGTTTGTCTGTATTAATATTTTTTTATAGTGTAGCCTTGTATAAAATACAATCATAACAGTGTACAAACTTACAATTCCAATTAATTATAGTCGAATTTCGACTACTGCGGGACCTCTAGTTTTAATAAAGACGAGTTCAAATCGTCAGAGTAGAAAGCACTTACGTATAAAGTCCCCCAGTTCTAAGACCTGACGATTCTAATAGTTCTAATTCGTCTGTAGCTCTGACACGAACCCGAGATAGTCTCGCTCATCACCAGATACTCAATGCGTTTCGTAATTCACCACGGTACTCATAGGCACTGCAATAATGCATATCAAAATTATATTAAAAATTAAATAGTATGAACTTTCTTATTTTAAAATAGGATTAATTTTACAAAGTTACATTTTCGAGGGGCAAAGTACCACGACATGGCGATTTAATCTTTATTTTTTTCTAGTTAGTTCGTATTGAAAAACGTATAATGTAGATGATACAATTCTGATGATTAATAAAATAAAACAGATTGATGTCGATTGCACGACGGCTGTAATTTACTTTCATCAGTCCAAAAACTCGTTTTAAATTAGATAAAATCAAATTTTCTAAAGATCTGGTGGCATATGATATGAAATTAAGGGAGCATCTCCAACTAATTATTGACATTGTTAAATAAAGGGAGAAACATGAGGGAGAAAGAGAGAGAGTATTATCATTGTTTGTGCGCCAAAAAAAGAAAAGTTTTGACTTTTTTTATTGCATAGAGGGGCGGACGAGCTCACAGCACACCTGGTGGTTACTGGAGCCCATAGACAGCTATAACGTAAATGTCACCCCTGACCTTGAGATATGAGTTCTAAGGTCTCAGTATAGTTACAACGATTACCCCACCCTTCAAACCAAAACTCAACGAAACTGCTTCACGACAGAAATAGGCAGAGCGGTGGTACCTACCCGTGCGGACTCACAAGAGGTCCTATTACCAGTAAACTACTTTAAATTCTTATCGTGTCCAAAGAAGTGACTTCTAGAAACGCTTGGTATTATCACTTAGACCACACGCGCAGATCACATGGACACACCTGCAGCGAGCGACACGGGAACTTTAACGAACACAACTGAACATATTAATACAACATTTAAACCGACGTTAACAAACTTCTTTTTTTAGTTCAACTAGTTTTTTTTTTCGAAGGTATTTATCGAAAGTTCGGGAGTAAAAAGAACTTTGTACCCAAAAATATGGATGGGCTTGGTCTTCTAGAAATAATACTACGTTCATTTTATTACCATACGGGGTAGAGCCGCCACTGTTGACTGATAATCTATACTAATATTATAAAGAGGAAAGATTTGTTTGTTTGTTTGTATTGAATAGGCTCCGAAACTACTGAACTGATTTGAAAAAATTTTTCACTGTTTGGAAGCTACACTATCCCCGAGTGACATAGGCTATAATATTTTTTTAGAAATCGATGTTTTGCTATCGATGTTTTTTTTAATATCGATCATCCCTAGTCTCGACTATAAAACGGGAATGTGATTAATCATCCCTATTTCTACCAACCAATTACATATCTCAGTTTGTAGTTTAAGGTAGATTGGATAAAAATAAAAATACAAATCACGAAATCAATTTTTCAATAAAATCACAGACGAATGCGTGTGCGCGGTACCACTTGGCATCGTTACTCATGACCACATCAACCACTTTCCATCGAGTAATCCTGCGGCATGAATACGTAGAAAATCTAGTATCATTAACATCAGAGCAATGCGATGTCCATCTGACTATTGTATACCCAGGAATGGATAAACAATGGATAACTGTATCAACCGGCTTCTGCATTGTCTCGCCTTAACATTCATCATGATACCTCGGAAAGGCATTAACATCCATCTACCTCACCTACACGTTCCGTTCCGCTAGAACACTTTGTGGGGAATCCAAGAAGTAAGCTATTTTTGAATCCAATTGATGGTTTTAAAACTAAGTCAGGTGCGAGTTCCACTTGCATACCGCAGGTTCAGTGCATTAACCCGTACTTGGTCGATTGACATTTTTATTCTAGCGTTCGAGCTCACTTATAGTCATTTGATGTTACTTGATGGGAAATTTTAACCCTCAGAGATAGACCACAGAATTTATCGCTGGATCTTTTCAGTGGGTCGCGTTTCCGATCCAGTGGTAGATTCTCGAAGCACTGCTCTAGCTAGGGCTAGTGTTAGCAACGTCCTCTGGTTAAAGCCCCGTGAGCTCACCTAATCGTCCGGTTACGCTGGCATAATCCCCTAGGTTGCCAGCTTAGGTAGAAAACAAATAAATAAATAAAGGGAATTTTATGACAAAACAAAAAAGCGTCTCTTTCTTAACACTTAAACATACCATAACGGCTAAAATGACCCATTTTGAACTTTTGCATTGGAAATACACGTATCATCATAATTTGGATTCATGACTTTTTCTTACCAATTAATCGACAGTTATTATACTTTTTGTTTTATTTTGAGTAGAGTCATTTTGAGTCGTATACCGTTATCTACCCGCTATGGTAGAAATAGGAACCAGTAAGTGTTTGTATGATTAGTGTTAAGAGCCCTCTTAAACGTTCAGTATGAATCTCTCTTAATATTCACACAAATTAAAGGCAGTCTGTGAACCGATTGAACAGGCTTCGTGGCGCGCCTTAAAATAGCAATTCCAAATCAGGACAGACAAACGCCGTGCGTGTAGGTACGCACTAATAGAGTTGCGTCGGCATTTTTTTACCACGAAATATTTAATTTATTCATTTGTTTTTAAGTCAAAATGAAATCAACACCCCGAGTTACGGGGACGGCTGAGTGAGAGATTTGCCGAAGTCGTTAGCTTTAACTTCTGTAATTACCCGTATATTCTGGAAACAAAAGAGAGTTTTATTATCACAAAATATGGCACAGCGTATCCTAATCTTTAATCAAAACAACCTGTAGGGTATATTGTCGTATGTGATTCATATGCGGCGAGCGCTCCCCAAGGCCACGCGTCCGAGGCGACCACGTGGCGCAGAGAGCGACGACCTGACACAGGGCTGTACTCGTAATATTTACTATAGTAATATTTTTAAACGAAAATACCACTAAACAACATCTTTTAAATGGAAAAAAGTATCATTCATTTTTAATAACTTAAATAACTTTTCAGTTTGATGTGGATTTCAATTTCAATATTCAATAAAGAAATATATTGTTTTTTATAGATATAGGTAGTTCAATTCCTACCTGGGTACTTAATTACTAGAGTCCATAGTCGGCATAAATACCATCACCCACTTTTAAATGTAAAGTCCAAGCTTTTTATTTATTGCTTAAATGGGTAGACGAGCTCAGAGCCCACCTAGTGTAAATGGTATGGTAAATGAGATATGGGTTGTAAGGTCTCAGTTTTTAATGTACAACGGCTACCTCACCCTGCGAAACGCATTTATAGCTATATTTCATAATTAGGTACTGTCTCCCATTTGAAACTGCATGGTTGCTCCGTTACTGACATAGGGACGATTGCGGTACCTGTTTTATTTTGCTGAGTCCATAGTATCGGTAGTAACAGGGTCTCACAACGTAAACCGAGCCACCTTGTGATGTGAGTTCAGAGGCTCAATGATATCGCATTAAGTCTTTATACCCTGACCTTGCTGTCAGTCTAGATCAAAAAATTTTAATAAACTATTTCAATAGTAAATTGGAACAGCAATAAAACACACTTTTACTTTTACTGGCGGTTGGACGTCTTGTGAGTCCGCACGTACCACCGCCCTGCCTATTTCTACCGCGCATAAATGCGTTTCGGTTTGAAGGGTGGGGTAGCCGTTGTACCTATTGTTATTTTTTTTTGCCTTTGTAAGCAGACGTTCATACGTCCCACCTGATGATGAGTAGTTACCGTCGCCCATGGACTTCAGCACTGCCAGGGCAGAGCCAAGCCGCTGCCTACAAAAGTGTTAAAAGTGAGACCTTACAATTCATGTCTCAAGATGGCGGCATTTACGTTGTTGATGTCTATGGGCTCTGGCAACCATGGTGGGCGGTGAGCTCGTCCACCAACCTAAGCAATAAAAAAAAATTAAATTAAAAGAAATACAATATTAATAGTTGTAGTCACAGCCCTAAGGGCTCAAAATAACTGTAAATTTGGAAGCTTTCCGTGACGAGTCCTGGGCTATCCCGATGCGGTGCGATGACCCCGGGATGCCGGTGCAGGATCGCTGTTGATTGATGTGAGAGCCCTTAAGTTTTTTGTTACAAAACTACGTTTTAAATGGCCGATTTTTTTATTATACGTATTCCAAATTTTTGGAAGTCCTCGCTGTTTCTGACGTCATCACCTCCGTAATACGCTGCAGTGACCATAGTACAGTATATTGTTTGTCGTGATTCAAATCCAGTAGTAGATTCATTCGCGAAGCAGTTGCTCTTGAGTTGCTAGATCTCCTTCGGAGGCGCTCGGGTAGCTGTTAGCAACCCCCCTCCCCTCTCTCCTGGCTGAGCCTTTGCTCACCCACCTGTCCTGGTGAAACTGGAAAGGCCTCTGGGCTACAAGTAATTCCTCATTTATAAAAAAACAAAAAGTATATTTTGTTGTAGTCGTATACAATTGACTTCTGGAAAATCTGACAATTATTATTATCTATACATATAAATAAAATTGGAATGTCTGTTTGTAATATTGAAATAACCGCTTTTTACTACATGCATATGAATATAAATACGGTACATACACCAAAATAGCATTTTTTACAATTTTTGTTTGTCTGTCTGTCTGTTTGTCTGTCCGGCTAATCTCTGGAACGGCTGGACCGATTTTGGCGAGACATTCACTGATAGGTAGCTGATGATATAAGGAGTAGCTTAGGCTACTTTTTTAGAATAGCTTCGCCCCGCGGCGTCACTATTTAAATAATAAATGACGTCCTTGTTTTTCTCGAGTCCATATATTGTAATGTTTAAATTTAATATTTCGCCACGTTTGTTACAAATGATAAAAAATAATAACAAACGTATCTGGCTAACAGAGAATTTGTAGGCACCTTAGTATAAATAAGGAATGTGAATGTATTAAATTTTGACTAAGATCCTTTAATTATACCTACTTGTACATCAAGAGCTTGGTGCAGTACGGAAGGCCTCAGCTCACTCACGCTTAACCAAAGTAGCCCATAAAATACTAAAAACCAAGACACGGGACTATTTATCAAAAACGTTCCACTATTTACATTACAATCGAAACGAACAAAATTTACAAGACGTTCTTTTGAGAAATTCCAAGAAATAGGGTTCATTAAAACAATTCTGAACTGCATATTGTTTGTATGCATGATTTTATAATGACAAACGTTTTCTGTTCCACATTTGCATATGTTTTATTTTAGAAAATAAATAAATAAATTTGGGAATTTCGAAATGTGTAAATTACACAATGGGAGCTACAAAAAAACTGCGCCTCTCTCTGTTCACGGGTTATAGACGACCACGATCATATAAACATGAACATCACCACTTTCCCGCATGTAAATTGTATATTAATACGCGAAGCAAAAATGTTGTACCCCTATTTACGAAAATTGCTCTGGCCAACTCAAGCCGGAGTGGTGCTAACACTGATACACTGTAAGAGCAGTGCTTCGCAGAATCTACCACCAGATCAGAAACGCGACCCACTGAGAAGATCCGGCGAGAAACTCAGTGGGCTGTGTCTGTGGGTTAATTCGCTCGTCGAGCCCTTCGTCGCAAGCGACGGATTCGACCAGGATGGTGACCAGTGCTTGTGGTACCTAAAAGCACCATTAATGGATCAGGAGGACCGGTAATGACGTGTTTTGGGCGACGTCGACTGTTTATCAATCGGTCTACAGGATCTGGTATGTAATTTCCAGCGGCCACGACAAAAGGGTTCTCATGTAGTGCCCCCTTCTCGAAATGGGAAGCCCCGTGAGCTCACTTACACCTCAAGGAGAAGTTGATATAGCCTTTCAAGGCTATCAGAATAGGTAGGGAAAAAAAAGTTAGCAGTTCGACAAATATTTACGAAGGTTGAAACGGGCCGCCGCAAAAACCATTGGAAACGGGTGAAAACAATTTTAACTGTACTTTTATTATTTTATAGATCAGTTAAACGAAAATCGTTTTATTGTTCGCCGAACCTTTGTCTTGGTGCTTACGGATTTTATGGACGTAATGTTTTGAATTTACTGGGTGTCGTTGTTTTGTATAATTAAACCTGGGGAGGTAGTAGAATCTGGGTTCTCTTCATTTGTTCTACCCGATTTCAATTGTTTTGTTTTTCAAATATAACAGAAAATTTGTCAAAAGCGGCGGTATTTTGAAATGCAACATTTCCTAATTATTTGAAAAAAATATATTTTATTGTTTTTTTTTTCATTCCACTATTAAGACCTATTGTGAGGACAGGGAAACCTCTATTTGTGTGCGGCGCTGATGAGCCAACATCAATGGTTCTTGGTCATGTCGGTCACAAAACAACCATTAGTTACGATGTTAGTTCGTTTTATAGAATAGTAAGAACCACTATCGAGGGAGATTTAGGAGAGCTAAAACTTTTTATGTCTCTAATACACCTAAGAGGAGTAAATGGAGTGTATTTTTTTCTAGATATTTATAAGACATTAAATTATGCACTATAATTTTGAAAAATAATAAGAGAAAAAAACGCCAATTTAATTAAAATAAATATTAAAATAGTCCACGGAAACATTACGATTTCACTTTTACCATAAATCTTTTTATAAATCGCATTAATCCGATCTGTTGAGGTCGGATTAACTGGGTAAGTCACGCGACCCACTGACCGACTAGTCGGTCCGGACCTCAACAACTACGTTGTCACAGAAAAAAAAATCAAAGAAACTTATCACGAAAATTAATTTTTGGGTCGAACCCACACGAGGCGCCCGTATCGAAAAATTGTCGCTTGACGACAGAGACAAAAAGCGCTCACTCAAACGAGAGTGAAAGAGATAGGCTCACTCGGAACAGGGCCGTCTAACGGTATTGCCGACGAAGTGTGTCAGTGGCGTAAGGCGATACTCACAAGCGACAGGTCGTAAGCGACGTTGTTGTCGTGATTCAAATAGCAACCTTGACCCATCGGCGCACGTTCGGAAGCCGGCCGACAGAGAACCGGTTTTCGATTTTCACGGTGCTGATTCACTAGAATGGTTCGCTTCTGTTTGATCGCTCGAGCACGAGTTTAAAACCTACCTCAAGAATTGAATGCGGATGTGAACTAGCAGTAGGGCGGCTAGCCCACGCCGGCCCGTCTGACTCTGCAGCGACGCCATCACGCGACCCGGACTGAAGATAAACGAAGACCAAAGTTCGAATCTACACTATGCAAATTGGTTCTTCTTAGAACGTGGTGGTAGGACCTTTTGTGAGTCCGCGCGGGTAGGTACCGCCTATTTCTGCCGAGAAGCAGTAATGCGTTTCGGTTTGAAGGGTGGGGCAGCCGTTGTAATTATACTGACATTTTAGAACTCAATGTCAAGGTGCGTGGCGGTATTTACGTTGTACATGTCTATGGACTCTAGTAACCACTTAACACCAGGTGGGCTGTAAGCTCGTCTACCCATCTAAGCAATAAAAAAAAACGTTCTTGGGGCTCTATTAGATTAATATTTAACAAAATCTATCAACGGTGCCTTCGTATTAATTACAACTTGACATCTGACCTCTAACGCCCAAGTTGCTATAGTTGAGACTTCGAACTGTTATCTGAAGTTTGAAGACGACATTTTATTTGTGTTGCTATGCTGCAATGAGGTTGACCGTGAGCTCGCCCATATTCAATTCAAAAATGTGTGGCTACATAAAAGCCCATAATGAAATCAAAAGTCCAGGGGTATCATGATGAAGTCGGGAAACCTTCGTGTAATACAAATAAAGCCTGCCCATAATTTTTTGGATTTACCGTTCCACCTTCATCTGCCGCAGAGCAGTCCGAACCAGCTAAAACCAGTACAATCCAGATCATATCAGTGAGTGGCGGCATTTGCGAAGCGATTTCGATGGGTTTGCCTAACCACTAACCACCAGATGTGCCTAGCGCAACAAATCATTCTTGTCGTACGTGATATTTGGCTCAACGTTCGTGTCCCACTGACTGCTTAAGATCAACCGAAAAAAAGGCGACTTTCACTCATTTCTACAAGCTCTGAGAGTAATTTTGAGCTGCAAAATGTGGGCAGGCGGTACCCAGAGGCACACAGACACGCACCGCGTCTACGGCGGTGGTGCATGAATGTGGGCAGGTCTATTTCCTCATACATCTAAAATATAGTCTTCTTATATGTCTTTCGATCGACAAAGGCGACAATTCGGGACATTGATTTTGTATTTCGAAGTATCGGGTTGGGTCATGGGACAATGCTAAATTCCTATTAAACATTAAGCTGCTACCGGAGCCCATGGATCTCAACAACGTAAATGCGAAAACACGCGGGATCCTGTTTGAAAACTATAAAGTTTGCATGTTTGAGGTTTACCGTCATTTCTTTTCTTTCTTTATCGTGGAAGTCGTTCGGGAACTTGTGTTTTTTTTTTTTTTTTTTTTTTTTTTTTTTTTTTTTTTTTTTTTTTTTTTTTTTTTTTTTTTTTTTTTTTTTTTTTTTTTTTTTTTTTTTTTTTTTTTTTTTTTTTTTTTTTATTGCTTAGATGGGTGGACGAGCTCACAGCCCACCTGGTGTTAAGTGGTTACTGGAGCCCATACACATCCACAACGTAAATGCGCCACCCACCTTGAGATACAAGCTCTAAGGTCTCAAGTATAGTTACAACGGCTGCCCCACCCTTCAAACCGAAACGCATTACTGCTTCACGGCAGAAATAGGCAGGGTGGTGGTACCCACCCGCGCGGACTCACAAGAGGTCCTACCACCAGTAATTACGCAAATTATAATTTTGCGGGTTTCATTTTTATAACACGATGTTATTCCTTCACCGTGGAAGTCAATCGTGAACATTTGTTGAGTACGTATTTCATTAGAAAAATTGGTACCCGCCTGCGGGATTCGAACACCGGTGCATCGCTTCAACACGAATGCACCGGGCGTCTTATCCGTTAGGCCACGACGACTTTGTGTCAANCAGTAATTACGCAAATTATAATTTTGCGGGTTTCATTTTTATAACACGATGTTATTCCTTCACCGTGGAAGTCAATCGTGAACATTTGTTGAGTACGTATTTCATTAGAAAAATTGGTACCCGCCTGCGGGATTCGAACACCGGTGCATCGCTTCAACACGAATGCACCGGGCGTCTTATCCGTTAGGCCACGACGACTTTGTGTCAAGTACTTAAGTGTCTCGTCAGAAAAATGGACACGCGCCTGCGGAATCTCCTCAGCGACTAATTAAGTTATTCGAGATACAGGAATAAGGATTTGAGTCGAGGCAACAACTTGGCATCTGACGTTAGCTTGGCATAGGCACAGTTTTCACTTTATCCAACGGAAAATACTCAGTGATAGCTTATTGTCATAGTTAGTGGCGTGGCCGCCACGTTAAGACGAAGTGTCGTCACATATTAAAACAACGTCACCAAATGATTTTGAGTGTGCTAGTTGAAAATTATTTTCTCTGGACAAAGACGGACATGGCCCAATGACTCTTGAAGGGTTCATTCACTCAGCCATTGGACTGGGGCCAAGCTGTACGTATATCATTTAATAATTTGCTTTTTATCAGTATGGATGGGCGATAATACCTTAACCCTGGAGCGAAGGGATTATCGGAGCTCGTAAACACAGCACATGCCTATAAGTTCCACCTTGAGCTAAGTCGAGTGCTGAATTACTTATCCTACTCCTCGAACCGTAATATATGCTAGGTTCGCTGCGTAAATAGTCAGGACGGTGGTATCAACTGGTGTGCTACTAGGCCTGTGAAAATTTCGAAAACATTGCAAGCATCCTGTGGTTTGTTTACAAGATGTTAATGCTTCGTCATTAAAAATTAAAAACCCGTAATAATATCTTGAGAACCCCTGTGAGGTTATTTGTTGTGTTCGTGTTTGTGATATTTTTTTATATTTCGTACATATATCATTAATTCTGAAGTTAGTTTCAACTTCAACTGTATTTTATGAAGTTTATTTTTATTTTATCAGACTAGTTGTACACTAACTGAACATGAATAAGCCTACGAATAGATTGACAGATTGATGTCTGTATTATTTTTATTGCTCTTGTACGAGCATACGGCCAGCCTGATGGTGAGTGTTTACCATCGCCCATGGACTTCAGCAATGCGAGGGGCAGAGTCGAGCCGCTGTTAAATTTTATTTATTAACTTTCAAGCTCGTCAGCTTAATGAACCCAAAGTAATGTACATAATTATTTTTAAAAATGTACCATATTTGAAAATATTTGTGAGTCTTTAAATATCGTGGTGGGTGAGAGATATTTCGTCCAGAATTGTCGCAGCGGTCACGTTCGGAATGCAATTCGATATTGCAAATAGATTTTTTTGTTATTCGTTTCGAACCAATGTTTTCTTGCGACATGCGGTCCCAGGGCTGCCACCGTCCGAACTCAGGGTACGGACGTAAGAAACGTTGGATTGTTTTATATGAGAATAGCTTTTTCCCGCGACTCCGTCTCCGTGGAATAGTTACTTTGGCATACGCTAAATTTTTTCAGTTACGTAGAAAAGTGAAAATATTTTGAAAAATTATTTATTGGTGTTCTTATCTTATCGTGATGTTATACAGCCTATAGCCTTTCTCGATAAATGGGCTATCTAACACTGAAAGAAATTTTCAAATCGGACCAGTAGTTCCTAAGAATAGCGTGTTCAAACAAACAAACTCTTCAGCTTTATAATATTACTATAGATAATCAAAATTTAAAAAGGTTGCTGGTGTGTATGAGTGACGGTAACCATTGACCACCAAGTACGCCTTATGCTCGTGTGCCTTTAAACCAAGAAAAAGAACCCACGACTATACGGTATTAAGGCGAATGGTCACTGTGGCTCATTAAAGTTAGCACTAAGGTGTCCTTAATCCCATTACTTGATTCAAACACTCTCTCCTACTTGCGTCGTATCCTCAATAAAATAATAAAACCTACACCATTTCCGTAATAAAAACAACAGGTCAATGTAGCGCTTATTTTAATGCAGCTTAACTTTTTAAGTTATAGTCCGCAGCTGCAGTGCCTACTGGGGCAACGCAGGATCATATAATCGAAGCATAATATCCTTGTTTAGAGGCAGTTGGGTGAGAAAGTAGAGGAAAGAACTGAATGAATGTATTCAATTAACTACAAAAAGGTTTTGACATTTAATTGATATCATCGTCCACCTTATTTTTGTTGCAAATTAATCATTTGCTCTGGTTTGATGCGGAGGGCACTCAATGTGTACAAACCCTGCGGACCGAATGGTAAACAGTCGACGTCGCCCTAAACACGTCATTTTGGATCCTTCCAATACACTAACGGTGCTTTTAGGGTACCACATGCACCGGTCACCGTTCTCGTCGAACCTGTCGCTTGCGTCGAAGGACTCGACGAGTAAATTTACCCATAGACACAGGCCACTGAGTTTCTCGTCGGATCTTCTCAGTGAGTCGCGCTTCCGATCCGGTGGTAGATTCTGCGAAGCACTGCTCGTGCTAGGGCTAGTGTTAGCAACGTCATCAGGTTTGAACCCCGTGAGCTCATTTACTTCTTAGGTTACGCTAACATAGCCTCTCAAGACTATCAGCTTAGGTATGAAAAAAAAAGTGTACAAGAGGCTGTGGTTAAATACTGAAATGAATTGAGGTTTTATCGTGTGAGGGTCAGCCCTGAGTCCCGCCCCGGCTTCGGGCCGACGACCCGCGCAATCGGGCTTCACAAGATATTTTGCGAAAACCCCTCAAGGACGCGCACTTGGCAGCCGAGACCAATCATACCTTTTATAATGACGTTTTTTTTTCTTCTGATATTTATAACGCAAACTATTGCGTGCAGTGTTGGCTAACACAATGCGTGCAGTTTACGATTGATTTTTTTATATTATACTACAATATTAGCTAAATAAGTCAACGAACTTTGGCTAAGAATTGCGATTTTCGTTAAGCTAAGGTCAAAGGAGGTTATTGCAACTTTGTTATTAAAAATTGTTGTGAAACCTTATGGGATAAGACAAAGTCGCCAGAGCTCTCCCATCGGAGTCGAACTGTATATAAAAAGGTTGTAGCTTATCTAAGCTTTTTATTGTAGTGCTTACAAAAGCTGTTTTAATTCAGAAATTGTTAGATATGAGTATTACCCTTACAATTGATTAGTTTATTACGTGTCTCAAGAAGGGTAACATTCACATGGCGTCTAACCTGCTCAATCACCACTTGAATTATAAGAGGTAGTAGTAGGCTAGTAGAAAGTCTCGCGGGACCAGGGGATGGAGTGGCTTGTTATTATCAAAGCGTGCTCACGAACTATGTACTTAATAAAACAATTAGTATATATTATTAATTCACTAATTGCATATTGGTTTACGTTAACGTAGCTTAAAGCTAGTAGTTTATTTAAGCTTCAGCTTCGAGAGCGATCTCTGAGCACCCTGTATTTATTCTCCTATGTCAAGTAAATATGTCACAGTGTAAAAATATATCAATTTCGTCTGTTCTAAATCCGTATTATTGTTGTTCAACTAAGAAACCATACTTGTCATTGCCTTTAAGGTTTATTATTAATTGAATATTTATGTTAGGTTGACATCGTGTTTGTTCGTCGCACGTTTTTGAAATAGACTGGGTGTTGACTCATAACTTAAATTATATTTTTAGTTTTTGAGTAACTCTAAATACATTTTAAAAAAAGAACACAATATTCCTAACCTAAAAGTACATGTTATAACTTAAATTAAGTGCTATAATCTTAAATGACACGTGCGTATAGGAAGCACATTACGAAGACTCGACTCTGAGATATATAGCTGGAGCCTTAGCAGCTTTAGAATGTAGGTTCCGCCGAAACATTTTGTATTTGATTGCTCGCGGTAGAAATGGGTGGGGTGGTGGTGCGTACCCATACGTATGTACTTACTGTCATGTAATCTAGTTTAAACGCGAAACAGCCGTTAAACAAAACATTTGAAATTCGAACTTATGGTTTCGGCTCTGACCACCACTGGACACTTCATAAAATCTTTTCTTTTTGAAGTGAAACTTCCTTATCGGCGTTGGAAAAAAATTTACCGTCACATTTTTCGGTTACGCGTCACTTTTTGAAGTGAAACTTCTTTATCGGCGTTGGAAAAAAATTTACCGTCACATTTTTCGGTTACGCGTCACATTTTTCCGTTACGCGCCATCTTTTTTGTATTCATGTCTATGATAATAAAATCCTTTTGTTTAAACTTTATCTAATTTAACTTTTTTGTATTCATGTCTATGATAATAAAATCCTTTTGTTTAAACTTTATCTAATTTAACTTTATTTAACCAATTTCTAGAAAGTTGCATGTAGATCATTTTTCGAAAAATAAGGCCATAAACAAGTTTCACTTCTTACGTGTGTACACTAGTACACGCACACATTTTTTTTTTTTTATCTTTATTTAAGGAGATGATTCACCTAGTGAGTATGCCACGTCATTGTGCAAATAAAAAGAGAGTAACAAAATCATTAAAAAAAACTGTTATCGTCTCCGAAGGCCCACCAAAACTATTTTATAAAGTGACTTAGCCATTTCGGATTCCGGAAAGGCTAATACGTAATTTACACCTCCAACTTGTCGAAAATCTGTATGTTTTGCAAAGAATTGTTATCTCAAATCATCGTTGCGCGCAAACTCCATCATAATGTGAAAAGCATCTTCTACTACATCACAAACTGAACACTTGGGATCAGGAGCCTTCCCCAATGAGCAAATTTATTGAGTGAGATGTGCTCGGAACGAAGTCTGAAGAAAAATCTTAAGGGCTGTGCCCTTAAAACAACTAAAACCATAGTAATATTTCAATGTAAGTTTGCAAAGTAAAAAACGAAAAAAAAAAGCAAATTGTTTGTCAGTGGGTGTAAATGTGGCGCGTGCCAACACGGATAGCCGGCGGTGCGCGACGACCGCCGCTGCTGGCTCTGATTGCACATCACTCGCCATTTTGGTATAACAACACCCGAACAACGAGGGCAAACTCCAACCTAACAACAGACCAACTGATCTTAGATGTCGATATTTTCTGCGGTTGCCAAAATTTACTGATTCGTTCGGTGTCAATGCTTTACCCATTTACCAAATCAAGCCGAGACAGTTTATTGTATGCAATTAGGGAATATGTAAGCGAGCTATAAAACAGTATTCAGCACGTGGTGAATTGTTTGCTACTCTAACGTTTTGTTTGCTACTAAAGTTTGTTTATTGGTGGTAGGACCTCTTGTGAGTCCGCGCGGGTAGGTGCCACCGCCCTGCCTATTTCTGCCGTGAAGCAATAATGCGTTTCGGTCTGAAGGGTAGGGTAGCCGTTGTAACTATACTGAGATCTTAGAACTTATATCTCACGGTGGGTGGTGCATTTACGTTGTAGATGTCTATGGGCTTCAGTAACCACTTAACACCAGGTGGGCTGTGAGCTCGTCCATCCATATAAGCAATAAAAAAAACCTTGCTGATGTCCACGATCGATGACCAATTACTATAAGGTGGGCCGTGAGCCTGTCCGCCCGTCTTTGATAAAGAATTTATTATAAATGAAGAATGCATTTGTTTCAGGTAGTGCAACAGAGTGGCGGCGTCCAAGTATGGCAGTGGTGGGCTGTCAGTCGGCTCCGGCGTGTCGGTGAGGCGCGGCATGAAGTGCGCGGGGGTGGCGGGGGCCGGTGCCTCCGACGACCTGCTGCTCAGCGGCTGCTGGCTCGACCCCAAGCTGGAGGCATCCTCGCCGCCACCCGCCTGCCACGACCTCATAGACTCCTTACTAGCTCCTCCACCTTTAGCCGAGCTCAAACCTCTGCCCCCCTTCACCGGCTACACTGGCCATCTCTCCATCAACGGCATCTCTGGCCATCATTTCCACGCCATCGCTCAACGCCTTCCGGAGGAGAACAATAATTACCCCACTCAGAGCGGCTACGGGACTGACCACGACGTAGTTTCTTCGTCGACGTGCGCAGCCGACGCAGAGCCTCCCGATTTGGAGGACGTCAAGCCTTTCTTGGAGCCGCAGGACACGAAACCTTTTTCGGAATCATCGGGACCCGGTGCGCCTGATTCCTGTGCGGCGTCCTGCTCCCCTCCTGCTAAGCTTTTCGAAGACAATCACAAACAAGACATGTACGATATTAGCTCGATAGAAGACATTGCGGCCATCATCGGGTCGGCGATAGCGGACACGACTGTCCCTAACCAGCCCGAGGATCCCGACCGGAATGACTCTCGAGATAGCTGGATGGACATCGACGCCCTGATATCGGGCGCCTGCAGCCAGCACGGCGACAAGATAGTCCCACACGATCTCTCTGAATTCGGTCTGCCGAGTTCACCCCCGGCTGCGCCGCACAGTCACAATACGAACATAGATTTTCCATGCAAAAACCAAGACTTCAAAAGTGATTTCCTGCAAAAGAATTTGAACGCGGGCTCGACGCTTCAGACGCTGTTAACTCACGGCTACATGCCTCTACTACATAATAGGCTGCAGAACGGACCTCCGGTGAAACAGGAGGCACCCAGTTCGACCAGCTACGGCATGGACGTAATATCGACATCGTCGCCTCCCGGGAACGCCGTGTCCACGACGGACGGGGTCAGCGGGCTCTTGAACGGTCGATACGCATCGCACTATGCACTAGGTCTGAAATCGGATGGCCTGTGCAGTCCGGATCGCATCATCGGGTACCCTCACGCGCACACAACGACATCCTCAACGTCAAGTAAAAAAAGAAGTCGCGCGAAAGCAAAGCAGGGCAACAACGGCAATAACATACACGGCACATCGTTGGCCTTCCCCTCCGCGACCGCCGCCGAGCTGAGCGGCTTGTTAGGTAAAGAGAAGCCCGTCCATCGCTGCGGCATCTGCAATCGAGGCTTTCTGAACAAATCGAATATTAAAGTGCATCTCCGCACCCACACGGGGGAGAAGCCCTTCAGATGCGATGTCTGCGCTAAAGCGTTCAGACAGAAAGCGCACTTGATCAAACATCAGCAGATACACAAGAGGATCGGGAGAGACTGACGCGCTCCGTCGCTTGTGTCGGCTCAAAAAGCATTTAATGTGTGCGTGCCTGTGTGTGTGTGTGGCCCTGCGTAATGACTACATTCCGTATACATAGTTTAAGGGTTATCCACGTATTATACATTAGTTTTAAGGTCAAGTGCAATGTTAACTAGTTTTAAGACTCTCCAGAATTTTATTTGTAGATTATTTGTTCATAATTAGTTTTTTTTTTAATCTACTATTTTCGTTCATTCCATTTTATTGAGTTGTTTAGTCCTCGTTAATGATAATGATATTATTACGTTTATATATTTAGTTATTTAGGACGTTCGGGCTAGAACGACGATCGCTATACATTCGGAATTATGCGATTAAAAATATATGCTACTTATAATTCTTCTATATGAATTACTCCGATTACCTACTTATAGTCAGATTATTGATTAATAAATAAAAATATATGTATTATATTATTAGGTACTTAATTAATATAAATAAAATATGACAAAGTGAACGAGGCTAAAACTATATTTCTAAAACATGTTTATTTTCATTTTTCATTCATTTAGTTATTTAGTAATCATTTCGTATTTTCATCCATTTTTGCATATCCAATCCGATACAATATGGTGAGTGCATTTAAGGTATAAATAAATAAAACTAAAGACGGACCTAGCTAGGAATTCCTATTATGTCGTGTGCAAATATCCCGTTGGTATTCAAATTATTTTTATTAAATTAAATGAAATCTAATATACCCTTTGTCCATAGCTGAGACGTAGACACAGATCTGATAAACAAAATGCCTTAGTTACTTTTTATCATATTGTTCTCTTCAAACAACTATCTGAATGTATCTAGTTAGATCAGTTAGAAATACATTTATTTGCATTATTTGTGACCAATCATTCTTGGCTACGTTTAGTCAGTACTTGTTGTAATAATTTTACGTCACATTTTGACTTATTGAAATAGCTGTATCACTCACGGTAAAAGAATCGGTATTTTTAAACACTTTATACAGAGCCGAGTCTAATGTGAATTGGTATAAATAATTCCCAAGTTTTGTTTGAGAATCAAATAAAATGACACATGTGTAAGTAGCAAAATGTAATATAAAAATAAACAACAGAATACATCCTTAGGCTTAAATTAATGGAATCTCTATAAAAATAATGCGATGGTGCTAATACCCGAGTGATATCAAAATAACTTGTCTTATAAAAAGTCGAAGAGACTTGATACGTTACTGTATTCAAAATGAGACCTGGGATTGCTCACGAAATCTCATGTTTAGCAGCATTCATTGACGACGGCTGATCCAAAATGGTCTGCTCTGGTCTATGATTGATATTTTTAAGAGAAACAAATTGACAAATCTTCATCTGAATGAGATTAGCGTTAGGTTGACATGTTTGAGCGTGCTGATAATCTCATGGAGAAACAATCCGAGTAGATTTTTTTAATTTTTTTGGGTTAATGTTTCTCTATCGCGAAGGTATTTTAACTTTACAGGATCACTCGAGGTCGGAATTGGACAGGTTGAGCCGCGGGACACAACTAGTGTAGTATGTTTTATCATGATCTATTTACAATGATTATTATTCATTCATATAAGCCAGTGCATATTCTATATACTTTTGTTTAATTGGAGCATTAAATGACTTATTTTCTAAAATACTCTTGGTTTTGTAGAATTCAAATCGTCTGTAACATTAAAAGGTCGTATGTTGAACTTTTAATAGAGAAACGATAAACTTTATGTGTGAAGAAATTAAGATAATCTTTTCTGTGTACGACAGCCGATGTGCTTATTGATCTAACTTTTTTTCTCATTTAATACTCAATTGTAGTTCCTCTTTTATTTAAAAACGTACTTCAAAAGAAGACTACTATAAATATTATCGTTTTATTGTATTTTTTTAGAATTCAATAATTTTTTGTTCCGATTTAAGAAGAATGTAGCCGACACAATAAAGCCTTTTTATGTTTTATTAAATTAATTAAAATATAAATTCACTATTACGACTTTATTCTAAATTAATTTTATGGAAACGGGAAATTCCATTTTCTTTCCTTTGTCACGGTAATAAGTATCATTAGACGGAGAAATTATTTTTACGTGACGAATTTAAAATACCGAAAGATTCTAATTGATTATATGAGTCGACTATTATCAAAGCCGGCAATCTGACTTTTGGAAAATTATTGGTAAATCAGAAAAACGAATTATTGACTTTGTATTCCATTGGCAGTCACAAAACTCTTCGGAACGACATCTTAGATAAATAACAGGTTAACTATTAACCTTTATTTAATGCAGGTTTTGAACCGTATTCTTTGAAGGAGACGATTATATTCAAATCNATTGGCAGTCACAAAACTCTTCGGAACGACATCTTAGATAAATAACAGGTTAACTATTAACCTTTATTTAATGCAGGTTTTGAACCGTATTCTTTGAAGGAGACGATTATATTCAAATCAATCTGTATTGACATATCAATAACATTTTTTTGTCCAAATGCACAGATTGCCACCTTTGATAATAGACGACTCATATGTAGTTTAAATCTAACAGCACAGAATCTAATTATAATGGCTAGTTTACTGAAATCAGACAATCGGTTCCTCAAGTCTATGCTCGTCTAGTGCATGTTTTGTTAAGTGCGGCGTAGCTAGGTTAGCAAAACTTAACTATGTCTCGAAGAAAGATATTGTATCTTCCAGTTACTTCTTTTTTACTGGTGGTAGGACGTCTCGTGAGTCCGCACGGATAGGTACCACCACCCTGCCTATTTCTGCCGTGAAGCAGTAATGCGTTTCGGTTTTGGAGGGTGGGGCGACCGTTGTAACTATACTTGAGACCTTAGAACTTATATTTCAAGGTGGATGGCGCATTTGCGTTCTGAATGTCTATGGGCTCCAGTAACCATTTAACATTAGGCGGGTTGTGAGCTCTTCCACCCATCTAAGCAAAAAAAAAAGTTAATAAGTGCACGTTGTGGATGTACTGAAACCGGCTTTAGTGGATCCTTAGTGCTCAGTGCGAGATGTTTAACTTCGTACAGCTTCCCTTCGTTTGCCACTAGGGGCGCCTTTCCAACTTCATACAAATTTGAGTTAACTTTAACGCGATCGAGAAGTTAAAAAACTCACACTGATATCGTTTACTGATCTACATAACAGTGAACAGAAAATAACAATTATTTTTTAGTACTAATGCGCTACACATACCTACTCATAGAGTCGTGCACGCGATTCGGCGGAACTGCGTCCGGGAAGCGAACGGAATATAAAAACAGTAAAACACGGCCACAATAAAGCCCGGTTGCGTAACGAATTAACTAATTAATCGAATTCGCTATTGCGAACGTCCAGCTCTAGATAGGTTAAGGACTATCTTCAAGTTAATTACTTGTTGCGTAGACAGACAGACATTTGTTTCGTTCGTACAAAATAACTGTCGGATATCACAATATTCGCATCGTGCATTTTCCTGATTTATGTGTCGCTCGCATGTGTGAATCAAAATTGAATATGTAGACAATTAAAATCACGTGTCAAACGAAAAATGTTAGATGAAGAACTAACAGAAGATTAAAATCGCAACTCAACACAAGCTCACATTACATCACAATCTTATTCTAACACCATCTCGTAACATTTAATTTTAGTGGTCTTGTAACCTTAGTTAAACCAAACATACATTAATTACATTCCCATTAAAATGTAAATACATCAGTAGAATTACTCAACACATTATTAATTCATCACAAATCTGCAATATACATTAACAATCATCACACTGTGACTACTACAATATCATAGAGTGCCTATTTTATTTCATTGCTCTAACTATAAATAAATAATTAATTAACAATTTATTTCGTAAGCACATTTGTCATTATCACTCTCTTTTATTTCATTTCCTCTGTGTCAATACAAAACCATGACAATATAAATAGAGTAAATATTTCTTGACACAATGATGAAGAACAAAATCACATTATAAATTCTCGTTATTATAAAGTCCAGAACAGGTAGTAGGAAAAAACGCTGCGCTTGAAACACCGCTGTAACCGCGGCGGCACACCGTGGGCTAAACGCGCGACTGTGAAACGCTTCAACGAATTAGAAAATAAATCTAACTTTTTTTTTTTCATAATGTGTATCTTGGAAAGTATGTTTGCATTGTTTTAATACTTTCTCCGGTGCAAAAAATCTTGAAAATTATTTCTGGCCTAGTTGTCAGTTGCATCGTTCTGGTGAATAAACTAAAGAGAATCAATCGTTTATCATCCAAATACTCTGAAAACTTCAATTAAAATAATCTTGAAAAGTAACTCTTAAAAAACAGACTGGCTCCGAAAATAAATGACTATTATACAAATACATGTTGTTACGTCTACAAATTTTTCTTTCTTGAAAATAAATAAATAAATTAGTGTTTCACACGCTGCGTTTCCCACGACACATGTGTATAGTTCTTAATAAAAGTACCTTTTACGTTATAAGCGTGTTAGTACGTAAGTATTTATTGATATTATTAATTATTATTATAGGACTATTATTATTGTATAGCCTTCCATTAGTTCAGTATAAGTAAGTACACAGGACGCGATACTGAGAATTTGCGTAATATGTATGTTATATATTTTTGAGAAGTTATTATTGTATAATTTTAATTTTTTACATTTAGTTTTGTAAATTTATGTAAAATAAATTGAGATTCTTTTTGTTAAAATTTATTTTGTTTTTTGTTTTACGTCAGATGAACCTTGTTGGATGAATAAGTGAAAAGATTTGACTTGGATTTTTGATGTGTAGAGAAGATACTAATAACATTTCAAAAGGATTTTTAAAAGAATGTCGGAAGAATAAATGAATATAAACACATAAAATAAATATTTTTGCGGTAGTGATGTCAACTGTGATGATTTCAAAGGACAGTCGAGTTCTCAACGAATTCTGAGTTGAGCATGAGGCAGAGTTAAGAAAACTGACAATTCGGTAATCAAGATTGAAACTGGTGATAGGGATGCTCTCAGTATTCATGATATTATGTATTCTGCTCAGCACGTAGCTTACAGAGGCGGTTATTTTCAAAACAGAAGCTCCGTGCTTGTGTCAACTCAAAGGGCTTCGGTTCTTGAATTTATGCCGTAAATGGTATTGTTGCTTGGTAACTATGTATATGTAGACATATTTAAAACAATGATTGCTTCTCTGTGTCCACGAAAACAAAACTATTCAAACCGCATTGGATAAAATACATAAATGGCGAAGATCAAACCGTTTTAATCATTTGATCACACAAGGTGTGTGCGTAATCAATGAAATAACAATAAAATTTAACATTACTGATGATATTTGCACGTAAGTAAAAACAAACATGCGTTTTCTAAGCGTCGCTCGATGGAGGTCACAAACAAAGGCGAGACCTCGCACAAGTTCACACATTCGTATGACGCGGCGACGCGACGTACGGAAGAAAGTTGGATATGAAAACTCTAGTAACGTCAACAAGACAGAATTACTCGTAAATGTAAACTATACATTTTAGGGATGTGCTCTTTCCTATGTGGAATGTTAATTTAAAATAACTCCTGTCAATGTACGATACGGGTTTGATCGTCGGTCGCAAAAACATGCTTAAACAATGCTTAGCGCAACCCTAAACATAAAATTTTACATGATTCTTTTTAAATGTGGGAACACACTATAAGTATGGGAGTTACAATAAAATTCTGGTCGTATATGCACGTCTTGTACATTTTAAAATATAAATCATTTGCTCTGAATATAGTTTTTATTGAAGCTAGCACCAAAATACCGGTCACTGGACACCAGTCCACGGTCTACACAAACAAAATCAAACTAAAAATTTTAATTATTTTCTTGTTCAGCTGATACTCAGGTCAGCTCAGGATGTTAAGCCAGAGTTAATATTTTTGTCGTATTGTCATCTATCTTTGATACGTGTGCGAATTTTCAAGTTAATTGAACGTTTTGAAGTTGATTAAAATTATGATGTAACATTCCATCACACAGACAAATAGATACAGGTGAAGTTAATAAGAGATAGTTAAAAAATCTGTTGCGCAATTAATTGTCCACGTGGGTCGGTAATACAGTTTTACTACAAAAAATACTTCTTCCAACTGGTATGTGAGGTAGCCTTTGATCTAACGTATCTTACAATCTTGAGATACTAGATGAGACAAGCGATTATATCCAGGTGAGTTTGGATATGTTGAAGATAAGACGAGCCCTGATTGGTGGATGGCATTAATCTTTACTTTTATGTCGTTTTCGAAGAGACCAACATATATACGAAACAATATAATACAATTTAAATACAACCCTGTTAAATAGATAGATACCTTCGCATTAAAACACATCCGTGCAAACGCGACACGAACACACGAATAATGTCGCGTTACAACAACACACAGGCGCATAGTACAGACAGCAAAATAATATTCTAATTTATTCGAAAAAAAATTGTACTCATAATATTATTACGTATTACTAATGTGCACTTTTAGATATTTAAAACGATACTGCTTATCGATTTTGGTGGGTAACGTTTATGCGGTTAAAATTTCAACTGTAATGTATCGATCATCCCATCCTTAAAGCACATGACTACTCTATGCTTGAGATTGACAGGATGATGGTAACTTCCCATGTAAAGAATATGAGAAGAAAAGAAAAGAAGATGTTACAGAATTATCGACACTTATATGTATAAACCAATGCTTTCTTCATTAACCACCTGAAAATTGAGAATGACCCCGGCGTCAATGTCGCGATGACTGAGTTCACGTCATAAGGTATAGATAAACTGATACATTGTAATGATATGCTCCTTGTATCGAACAATAGTACTCTCAAGCTCGAAACTTTGTTTCTTATTCATATAATTGTTTCTTAATAATCAATTAAACATTCTACTTAATTTAGCAATAATTGTAATTAACAAGAGTTTGTAACGGCGCTTTATATAATTGTTTGGACACAAACAAACAGTGTTGTGACATAAGATTAGATACTTTTTCTCGAACGCAACTCCCTAAAAAAAACCTACGTTATTTAATTAGTTACAATAACAGAGGTCGTTGCCGACCGTACAGTCGCGGAGAGATTCTTTCCACAACCCACTTACATAGAGAGCCGAAGATTTCACCGCGTCGTTATAGACACGCTGCTAACTACAGGCTTGTGGTTTATTGATACAATGTCAGCGAAGGTAGATCAGCATTCAGCCCAACTGATGATGAGTGGTCGCAGTGATATAATGTTGTTAAACTGTCAATCCAAATCGATTTTTTTCAAAAACACTACATCCGCCTTACGTTGGCAGCGAGCGACAATAAATGCACACACATTTATTTAGATCCAGTATGTGTGACTATGTTATGGTTAATAGCTACTGGTACTACTACTACTACTACTACTATAGTACTTAACTTTATCGAAGTGTGTCATCAAATCGCTAAGTTTCTACAGTTGTGCAACTACACAGCGTAACATAAACCCGCAGACGTACAACATCCCGACTATGAATGATGGGGTCAGCTGTTACAAGGTTGAATTGAGACTATCTCCGGTACTTATTTGAGCTCAGATGAGGCGCGAGTTCGTCCACTTATCTAACTTTTTTCCTTACTTAATCGTTGGTTGCCTAAGGGACTATTCCAAATATTCTCGGTCTGATAGTCGAGCTTATGGGCTCAATCGGAGAATTTGCTAACACTGGCCACTTTTTCCTATTAATGCCAAGTATTTAAATGACTTTCATAATTAAGTAAACGGGTAAAAAAGTTTTTTTTTTTAATTGATTATTTTGTTGGTTTCTTTCAAGATAGCTATTTGGCTGTGTCCTTGGCATTGGTGGCATTCATGACCGGCAGTGACCACTCACCATCGGCAAATATAATAGAACTTAATAACCATTCTGTTTGCAGCAAGTACTATTAATGGGAATTGGTTTCTTGCCATATAGGAAACAGGTGTACTATTTAGGAAACATAAACCATATAAGATATAATTTATCAAAAAATTTTTTTGGTCAGCTCCTAAAGAACCTTTTTCGGGATTGAGAAATTTGAGTGAGCGTCTCAAATTAAACTCCGATCCACGGGTCCTGTAGTGGATTTTTTGGAAATATACAAGCCCTATATCGGAGTCCAGAGATATTTCCACGAGAAGGCCACTACGTATGTATCTTGAGACGGGAGCTCGACAGTATCCATCATGAGGCTGGGCGGTATGGACGGTATGAGGGTCGACAGTAAAACATAGGAGCTCACAACACGCAACGTCACAATAAAAATGATGTGCGAATTCATATAAGCGATGGTACCGCGTATGCCGTCTGTTCGTCTGACAACGTAAGCGCTCAATAAGGAGGCCACGGCAACCTTTGCAAAGTTCGTGCGAAGATCAAGTGAAATGCAAGTCAAGAACCGACGCGACGCCGTATACTTGAACTTGTGTCTTGACCTTACTACCTTACTACCCAAGCTGCGAGAGCTAGCGTTTTAATTTATTAAATATTTTTTTTTATTTTCGACCACAAACTGTCTTTTTTTTTATTGCCGTATAGGCAGACGAGCATACGGCCCACCTGATGGTGAGTGGTTACCGTCGCTCATGGACGTCAGCAATGCCAGGGGCAGAGCCAAGCCGCTGCCTACCAAATGAAAAAACTGAAAAAATTGTCTGAACTGCGTAAAGTTCTTTCGTTGCAATATTAACTCTCTGCCGACCAAAATCACCTTTGAACAAACTTCACACTATATGTAATTATTTCAGATTAACACAAGGCGTGCTGTCGTCTTGTACTACGTCACACTATATGTAATTATTTCTAATTAACACAAGGCGTGCTGTCGTCTTGTCCTACGAAATCTTGAATCTGCGATCTCTTAATTGACTGGCGCTTTCGTGTCGCTGGACCAATACCATGATTTATGGCTAATTAATTTACAAAAATAAAGAATTAACATAATGAAATGCAGCGAAAGTTCTAAGACCGCAAAGAAAGTTTCAAACGAAATAATATAAAATTTTATCCCATTTCTACCTTTACAAATGCCGGATTTTTTGGTTGACCTTTCCAAATTCGCGTATGTATGTATTGAGAAATGATGAGTTTTTTTCCGATGTGTCACTTGATTGTGATTCATCTTTTAATCTTAAAAACATTATAAGTTTCAATTCAAATATACTAGATGTCGTGCACACAATTTTTTAAATAGCATTTTGTGTTTTAATTCGTCAACACTTCTATAAAATTTAAATCAGCCATCACAATGAAACTGAATTCATAAAGCTTAGTAATACTACTACTGTTGCCCATGGTCATCGGCTATATGAGGTATTCAGCCAGATTACAGACTACGAATTAGTTCTTGTCGAATATCGTTTGAAGAAGGGTCATAGTGCTAAGCTACCCCATGGAGATCGTTACATAGTTATTCTAATAGGCATAATGAAATAATGCGTTCTCGTCTGAAAACCTTTCGCTTTTAAATCGTCAATAAGATTTAAGCTTTTCACGTTTATATAGATGTTAGTCTGCCTATGAACGCTATGAAAAATTTACTATACCTAGGTTTATTTTAGCAATATTGCTAAGGTGGCGCATTGTGAGCCTGCGCAGGTAAATACCGTTATAGTCCCTATTAATGCGACTAAAAATAATTTAATATCAGGTACGATTTGAGCTGATATTTCCGAGTAGTCCAGTTGATTTTTTTTATTTTATGAAACCATTACAAAAATTATCATAATATTAAATCGCTTTATGTTCTGTTTTAGACCAACGTACGACCTCACAGACACAAATTCTAGGTTAACATGATTAATTACACAGATTTGAATATCGTGAGCGTTCTCCAGCATGACCGAGTCGGAGTTGCATTTAGATTAACGTTTTTTTAATTAAGCCGTTGCCATGAACTTTTGTACAGACGGCGAAAAAATGAAACTTCTTAATTTCAAATTTTAATATAAGGAAACAATTGAACATACTTTATTTTTATTTCTTCGTGATTCCACATAGTGCCCTACACATGTGATAGTGGTGCTGTGAATGATTATTAATAAAAAAAAACAACGAATAGAGATACCCTCCGTACGTAAGTAGTTTTCTTTTGTTTTGGTAAAGACGATTTTTGTAAACTAGAGCTCAGTGATGCACTTGCTAGTACTTCGGAATAAATATGAGAGATAAGGATGCGGCGTCTCAGTACAACTGTAGCTCGTGTCGTTTAGAACATACGAAGTTTTGAGCTGTAAGCGTTTGTGAGCACAGATTGTGAGTAAATTAAATCGAACATATATCCGTATATTACAAATGTTAACGAATGAATTAGGTCATGTAAGTATCCGCTATCGGTAGAGTTGCTCTAAATTATTTAAGTCAACTTGAAAAATTGTCAAAATCTATCTACAACCTTGACCATGACATCAACACTTCCGTTTGTAAAGCAGTGTCGTGTTAGAGCGAGACGGAGCAAGTAATTGGAGTAGTTCGAGCGGGACGGCGATACGAGAAAGTGTGCCACTGACCCACTTTACGAAGACATCCGTAAACATGCGATTTGTTGCGTGAGAATGCGTTTTGTGCTCACAAACAGTTTGATGCTTATAAAATCGTAAACTTTAATAAATACGGTTAGAATTCATTAATATAAAATAAAACTTCAAGTCTGCACCTTATCTACTACTAGCGACCCGCCCTCGCTTCGCTTCGGAAACTGTAATTTATTATTAATTTCTCCACTATTTAATGGATGTTATTATACATATAAACCTTCCTCTTCAATCACTCTATCTATTAAAAAAAACCGCATCAAAATCCGTTGCGTAGTTTTAAAGATTTAAGCACACATAGGGACAGACAGTTATAGGGACAGAGAAAGCGACTTTGTTTTATACTATGTAGTGATGGTAACATCTATAATCATGACTATATTGATTTTGTGCGTTTATTCCGTGATGGCTACCGTCACAGTAGAAGAAGAATGATACCCTTTGTTCACGATTCAATATACCAAAACACAAGCTGTAGGTCTGCACTAAATATGTAGTAGAAGATTTCAGATTATACACACCAGGCTTGTACAATTATTAACCGTTATTTATCTTTCAAAATATAAACTCAGGTAGGTTGGAATAACCGTAATGCATGTACAAATTGCAACAGAAAGAAGGACATTAATACCATAGTGGATAAATATTTTGTGGGCAGCGTTGTATAATGTAAAAACTGTTTTTTTTACCGTTTTTATTTGCAATGTAGGTGAGTATTTTGGTAAGATGTGCCTCTTACGGGAAATATGGCGAGAATTTATCGTGAGTGTAGATTTAGGAACTCGTTATTTTGCGAAGCGGGTTTGGAAATAAATAATTTAAAAAAATATCTCGTTTTTTATTTAATGTTAAAGCATATTGTATTTAGAATGTATATAATTCCATGTTCATATTTCGGTTTTCTTCATCATTATTCATGTGGTTTGATCCTTCTGTTCCAAGCCAACGTTTCTACTTTAAAGTGTAAGCTGCCATCACCAATACCACAAAAAAGACGTATTAATTATTTACGTCTAACGTCTCCAATCTTACTTTTAGTTTACCTGCTGTGTCTATCGTCAAAAATACTTTTGTTTCAAGTTTCAATATACCTATACACTTTTTAACGCGTCCAACAATTATTGAGATAATTTTATTTAAACATCACTTTTTTGCCTATTTCTCTTTTGTTTTAAATGAGTAATAAAACCCAGAGAAAATATCAAATGTACCTAAGTGGAGAAAAATAACGTGGCTTAAAGTTTATCACAAAAGTTTTATGCACTAAGTTATATAGCAAGTAAATCTCTGTAGGTGTGTGGTATCCGTCAAAAATTGCACCGCCCCATGTCTTTCAGAGATTGTGGTACACAGTGGCTAAGGGATTCCCGGCGAAAAGGGCAGCAATGTTCTCTGAGTATTAAACCAGAGTACAGTAATAGCACCCATAGACACAGCCCACTGAGTTTCTCGTCGGATCTTCTTAGTGGGCGCGTTTCCGATCCGGTGGTAGATTCTGCGAAGCACTGCTCTAGCTAGGGCCAATGATAGCAACACCTCCTGGCTTGGGCCCCGACCTCACCTACACGTTAGGGTAACGCTGATATAGCCTCTCAAGGCTATCAGCATAGGTAGGAAAAAGAGTGATAGTATTGGGTGACTCGTGTTGTGAGCTCGTATGGGTAGGTACCGCCATCCTGCCTATTTCTGCTGCGTTAATGCGATCCAGATGGAAGGGTGGAATAGCCGCAATGTAATGAATTTAAACTTGCACGCACTTCGACCTCACGTCCCAAGATATGTGCCACTATATCCTTTGTGTCTTTAAATATATGTAAATAAATAATAACAACAAAAAAGAAAAGGTTTAAATGGTAATAAAGCTTAAAAGTAAAAGTCTTGGAGTTTTCTATAAACTATAATACTTTAAATTTATATGCTGGCCTCGTTAGCTATGCTTCTGGTAATGCTGATGTTCAAAAGCATCAGAGGCCACTCTTCATCATGCGAATCCAATGCTGGTCAGCCACTTCAACACGCCAGCCTTAGTAAATGTTAGCAATTAACAAATGTGGTAGGACCTCTTTTGAATCCGCGAGGGTAGGTACCATTACCCTTCCTATTTCTACCTTGAAGCAGTAATGCATTTCGGTTTCAAGGGTGGAGCAGCCGTTGTAACTATACTTGAGACTTTAGATCTTATATCTTAAGGTGGGTGGCGCATTTACGTGGTAGATGTCAATGGGCTCCAGTAACCACTTACACAGTAACAGGTGGGCTGTGAACTCGTCCACCCATCTAAGCAATAAATATAAAAAATGTTAAAGATTTTTGTTATTCTGGGCCTAATTCGTGCAGAGTTCATACTCGTCTTGTTTGTCTATTTCTCACTCAGTCAAAAACAGGCAGCTAAACCTCCCGATAACCATAAACCTCATTTGACGGTCCTGAATACGTAAGATCAAGGTTCGTTGATAATCAAAAGCCGTATTCCGTCGAGCTGCACTTGTTTCGTGATGCGCGTTACAACCGGCGTGCCACATACGAGCGGACAGCGTTTCGCCAATAACTGTGTCAGACTTTGCAGGGCGAGAGTGAATGCGGGTACAGTTAGACGCCATGACTTTTACTTTCCTACCCCGCCCCGCCCCGCCGCGCTCCTCCCCGCGCCTCTACGCGCGATTCATTTGCATTTTACCTCTTGTGTTTTATGCTGGCCTGGTACTAGGCAAATGTTTTTAGAATTGGACTTTGGCATGCCAACACATAGACTTATACTTACTTCTGTTGAGAAAGATAGAAGCCTCCATTACTTTAAAATACGGTTATCTGATTTTCCACAGAAATAGGATACTTTAAATTTGTATAATATTGTATGGAAATTCTAGTTTTTAATAATAATAATGCATTCTGGCTGTTATTAGGAATCACTACTTTATTAATAAGTCCAATATACAGTTTTACTAACAGCCTAGTAATAGTGACACAGCTTTTATTAAGAGCACGCTAAAACTTGAACATTAATTGTTGAACATAAAAAATTCAGAAATTCTACGCTTCAAACTAAAGCGCAAGTTGCAGCCGATTTAATCAGAACGGCGACTTAGACAGAACTCTAAGCCAGAAGAGACTTTGATTTCATGTTTAGCCTACTTAATGCAATAAATAAATAATATACCCTCAGGACACTGTTTTGAGCTCTCTGGAGGCACATGATTTTGATTTGCTGGCTGTCGACCACAGTTGGATTCCATACGTCCAGATCAGTTTTATTATTGAGCAATACACTCTTATCTTGTTGGATAGGGATAAGGCAGCCTGTCTACCGAGTAGCCAGAGTAGGTTTTCAAATCTAATGTTAATTTCGTTACGCTTCGTTTTGATGTGGTCTTTCCATGTCATCCTTCGGTCCAAGTGAAATCCAAGGTACTTAACACAGGTTGATTGCGGCAATGTATCGTGGCTGAGTTTGACTGGGGGACAAGTATCACATCTTAGGGTAAATGTGATGTGGTGATAATTGGGGGCGCTTGCTTTTATGCGCCACTTGGTCAGCCAAGTGTTAGTGACATCGAGCTGGGTTTGCAACAGTCTGGTCGCTTCATTAGGATCACAGCTACAACTGAGGAAGGCTGCATCATCGGCAAAGGTTGCTACCGCTTACAATACAAATCAAATACAATACAAAATGCAAATAAATTATGAGGTTAATCTCACCCCACCTGATTAGGTCCGTGATCGCCCTTGGTGGGTGGAAAGTGAAGCGCTTCTAGTGAAATTAACCAGCTAATCCTTCTTTCATAAAAAAGTATGTAGTACAAAAAAAAATGGTATTTGAACTGAACATCTGAATCGGCTCAGACAAGGCACATCGCATGCACCGGGCGACTTATCCTTTAGGCCACGACAGCTTCGAACCTTTAAAACTAAATTAGTGGCACAGATGACTTACAATTGTACCTGCAGTGTTTACTTTTATACACTTTCCTTAATATATTATGTTGTGTAGGTACTATACAATGAAAATAAAGAAATCAATAAATTATATCGTTCGAGTGACGCTTCTTTTATTATAACGAAGCTTATGTTAAAACAAAGGCTACAAAACGGTAATAAACCAAGTAAGATTTTTATTTATTGCATAGATATGGCATAGATAGGTTGATAGGCTAACTAACGGTCCTTCTGGTGTTAAGTGGTTATTGAAATCCATGTCCCACCTTTCAAACAGAAATTGTAATTACAAAACCATAAACATATGCTTGCAGTTTTATAATAATATTTGTGAGTAGGCAACGAATAGTGTAGCTACTTTCGTAGTCAGTTTCCTAGTGCTTCACAGGTCAACATATTTTCCGTTGCATTCATTACATTGCGCGCTAACGTCATTGATTAAATGAAGTGGTTTTATTAAATGAACTGAAAGTGGTGCAGTAACATAACCATTTGTTTTGTTGCCCTGATAGGCACAACCATATGGCCCACTGATGGTGAGTTGTGACCGTCGCCCGTGGACTTCAGCAATGCCAGAAGCAGAGCCAAGCAGCTGCATAGATGCAATTTTTTGCAGATACAATACTATGATACGATAATATAAATATAATTACGAGATAGTATTAACCTAATCTAAAACAGCCCGCGCTCGAGCCTAGCATGAGACACAGCACATCCGAGGTGGTTCTTTTCGGGCGGAGCGCTTGTCTCCATGCCCCCACCGGGCGCAAAGCCGACGGTCCTCGGCGTCAAGGCGGTCCCTTCTCGGTACTGTGCTGTCGCTTACAGTTCTTGCGTGATGTTAAGACAAATCAAATAAAATGCCATTTCACCAGTTTAGACGTATGTGTCAGATCAGAGAACTTTTAAGGCAAAAGAAAAGAAACTAGTAGCTCCTCCGGCTTGGCACGAGTCCGTCGGGATAGCGTTCTGAAAGCGCACAACAGAAGTTACACATATTTATAATAATTATTCCTGAAATGGTTGCTTCTTCGTTTTAAATTGACGACAGGAACATTTAACCCCTAATTCACTCACAAGGCAAAATTTTGCCAAACCCCGAAATAATTTCTAACCAGAAGCCGGTATATGAAACTTCGTGATTCTTACTTAGAAAATGACGAGCTTCTTTACAAACGCTCATCCCTGACTTTACCTCCTTAGCGATGAAATTTCTAAAAATCGTTACAACACAAAAGGCATGTACTGCCAAAAATTCAAGATTTTCCATTTTTTTA
The DNA here is from genome assembly GCF_003987935.1 of Bombyx mandarina. The sequence continues at coordinate 1,912,973 of NW_021011481.1, forward strand.
TTTTTTTTATGTGTGGACGAGCTCACAGCCCACCTTGTGTTAAGTGGTTACTAGAGCCCATAGACATCTACAACATAAATGCGCCACACACTTTGAGCTATAAGTTCTAAGATCTCAGTATAGTTACAACGGCTGCCCCACCCTTCAAACCGAAACGCATTACTGCTTGACGGCAGAAATAGGCAGGGCGGTGGTACCTACCCGTGCGGACTCACAAGAGGTCCTACCACCAGTATACATTTTTACTATATTATGATGAATATAGTAAAAAATAAACTTCACACATTCATAGCATTCTCAGGTATGTTTCGTACACACACATGGGCGAGGCACGTGCGCGCGCGTCCGAGTCTAGATTCTAGATATCGCACGTAGCACCTGACTCGCGTAGTGAAGTCTGAACGTGGACGAACTCGCGAACAAACAGCTGATTTCGTAATTAGGGGCACTGCACTCATTGTTGTGACGTTTTCGGAACCGGATGCGACTTTTAGTTCGCGCTGACTGTAGCAACGTATTTATACTGTCAATGGCATGGCGATAGAGCAACGGTTGTGTTTTTGAATTGCTAGTCTGCTTATTTATTTACTTTAGCTGACCCGGCAGACTTCGTATAGCCTCAATCCTAATCCAAAGACCTAAATTTTTGTAGAAAATAAACTTAAAACAAACAAAAGGAATCCGTCCCACGGGGGACACAACAAAGGAAAAACAAAATTGTTATTTTTATTTAATTCCGAGCATTTTCATATTTATCTACCTTTTAAACCTTCTCTGGACTTCCAAAAATAATTCAAGACCAAAATTAGCCAAATCGGACCAGCCGTTCTCGAGTTTTAGCGAGACTAACGAACAGCAATTCATTTTTATATATAGAGAAGAGAAGAAGAGATAAAGAGAACCAATAGCCAACTAACATAGTATAATAATATAAAAAATAATTGAAACAAAAAGCCAATTAAAGGTCCTTACCAATATAAACAAATTAAAACACTAGAAAAATAAAAACATAGAAAAAAAAAACAACCAGCAAGCAAGAAACAACATAAGCAAAGGAGGAATACAACAGGCTAATTTAAATGTATACTTATATAAATGGCACAAATTAATAAAAATCCCTTCAGTAGCCTTCAGCCCGTCATCACCCAAGAAAAATCTGGCACTAAGCTGTGGTCTCAAAGTGTTTTGCAGCAGAGCTTTTAACGTATAAATTAACAAACGAGCCTGAGTTCCTGACTCATTCCACCTTAAGTCGGCTCATCTTGTCACCTTGTCACGAGATAACAAGATGAGACCATCTGCTTCTATCTTGATTTTTTTTTGCCTATCTAGTCCTGGTAACCTCGAGGTTACGCTAGCTTCAACGGACGTGTAGGCAAGTTCATGTGGCTCAATCTGAGGTCCTGATAAACTAGTTTATAGTAAATACAAGTTATGCAGCTAGCCATGAGACTCCCAATCGGAACTAATTACATATGAGCTATTGTTAGAGATGCCACTCCTATTATTTTAATTTTATCATTGCACCACCCGCCACAGTTAATTCCACTCGACTCCTGGAATCACTGCGTTTGTTCACAGTCTCTTTTCAAAGATAATTTTTGCCACGAACCATCCAGCTTAAGACTGAACCGCGCTTCGTGATATTTTGTAGCTTTATAACATGTTCGTCTTGAAATGAAGTTTGAAATAGCTCGGCAGTGGCATACAACCTCTTGATTGCACGTCTCCACCAACGACGCTGACTACTTACTAACAGGTGGGTCTGCATGTCTGACATCGAGGGCTGTTGTATAAACAAGGTTTGTTGAATTAAATTTGACTGTCAGAAAACTAAACTGACTAAAAAGAGAGAAGGTACTCACAAAATATTTATTATCTTGATATTGTTTGTGGTTTTCTGTCCCCGGGGCACTGTTCTGGATTGCTAGAGTTTAAGACACACGGACACAACGTACATGTTAAATAGCAAAGTTTGCGAAAACAGTATTTTAGAGTTAAATAGTTTTTTTACGTTGCGTGCGCGTTGCGAAGCATCGACTCAGTTTTTTCTTCGCCCGCTAGGAGGCGCGTTATAATTCTTCACAAAGCCGATAGATGGCGTGGATTACAAAAATGGAATTCTTAGTTCCTTAAGAAGGACTTTAAAATAGCTTAAAATTAATTATGTTGGCGAGGGCCTTTAGTTGGTAATCATTAACATTGACAACGACATGGTCGCTGGTTTGGTTTAAGTTGTTTGATTACTGCAGCTGAGTAACAGCGACTGTTTATCGTAACGTGTACCTACTTACATTCATTACTATGTATTAACATTCGGAAATATTTAGTGTTCCTTTTTAAAGATGAATGAATGAGTTCAATGTGTTAAATTAATACCGAAGCCCATAGACAAGTAACGCAAACACCGCTGTTCATTTTGAGACAAGGCACTTGTGGTCGAAGTCTTAATTTTATTGGATAAAGTATATAACTCTATAAGCTGGAAGCTATGATTACTTCACGACAGAATTTTCATGACAGTTGTGTGTGCGGGCTTGCAATATTCCTGACCGTCACAACGAAATCAATGAGATTCAAATCGCACTCACACAAACACAAATTTCTTTTTACATTGCGCATTCATTTGATTCGGGTGTGTGAGTTTTAATGACTACGATGTTTGCGTGTGTGCATCGGTGCTCGGCTGCGACGTCGCGTCGACAGTAGGTCACGAAACAAGGTCATGCCATTTCTCTTGTAACCACGGGGAAGGGCTGTGCGTAGGCATAGAGCTGCGCGCCAGAACTACTAAATAGGGCTGTGCGACATCAACACTAACATCAACTAGGAGATCTTGTGCGATCGAAAACAACCCAGAAACTATCGGATCAATTACAAAACTTAATTTTGCGCAATTTACAAAGACGAAGGTCCTCTGATATTTATTCTGATGCAATCTGTGACTAGTTGCACTCGAAGATCAAAATTCAATGCGTTTAAAACCGTGGATCAAAATTAATCTATATTTTTATTAATTATTTGTCCTGACTGAATGATTTAGCAACGCACAGCCCAAGTCGTTGGAGAGTTGAAATTCTGGCAATTAGTTGCATTTAATGTTGTAAGCTTCCATTAAGGACGGAGTTCTCGAAATTTCAACCCCATAAAATAAGGGATGAACGACATGAATATGGAAACTCGTTTTATTGAAAGTAACAAACAAAAATTTGGTTAGAAAGAAATATACAGCGATAGCGGAAACTTTACTCCTAAAAAGTTGAATTAGGGGACAAAGATTCATATTGAAATTTGGTCAATTTTGAAGAAAGTCGCATGAAGTTCACTATTAAATCTCCACATACAAACTTTAGCAAAACATATTAAAATAATGTAAATATAGATACTGTGATGTACGTACAATACTTTCAACACAGTATCCTGAAGCACGTATGCGAAGCCGGGGCGGATCGTTAGTTTATTGTAAACTAGCTTCTAAGTAGCTAGCCCCAGCGTCGGCGTTTGTCATTGAAATTTCACTATTCAAACAACTAAATTATATTATTTAATAAATAAATTACAAACAACGCAAAAAGATAGAATTCATTAAGACGGATTAGTTTTATTTTATAAATTTTACTGATGGTAGTATCTCTTGTGAGTCCGCACGGGTAGGTACCACTAACTCGCCTATTTCTGCCGTGAAGCAGTAATGCGTTTCGGTTTGAAGGGTGGAGCAGCCGTTGTATACTGAGTCGCAGTATACTGAAACCTTAGAACTCATGTCTCAAGGTGGGTGACGGCATGTCTATGAGCTCCGGCAACCACTTAACACCAGGTGGACTGTGAGCTCGTCCACTCATGTAAGTAATAAATGAAAAAAAAAACTAAATGTTAATTTGATTCAAAATAGAGTCTACTGTCTATGCGCACAATACTACAAAAAAAAAACAATATCAGTCAACGAGCATTACTCTGCCACCGCACCGACACTTATCTCGTAACAACCTTACACATAACACCTGTGTACCTGTATATCGTCACGGCCGTTATTTTAAAATACAATTTGGAAGGAAAAATAAAACATTCATTCCGTTTGCACACCACTGCTTGTCTCCTCTTCCTCGCCAAACATGGCGCATCTGCTGAGAGCGGGGGCCACTCCACGGGACCACTCTGATGAAACCTGAAATTTTAAGTCGAAGTATCAATTTAATGTTGTACAGATTAGCCTACCTTCCAAACTGGATAAAATATTGTCCGTTGAACAATAGAAACAAAATAAACAAATAATGTTGCCCACTGAGTTTCTAGATTCTACGAAGCACTGCTCTTGCTAGGGCTAGTGTTGGCAACGCTTCCAGGCTAGAACTCAGAGAGCTCACCTACTCGTTAGGTTACGCTAGCATAGCCTCTCAAGGCTTCCAGCTTAGGGCGACAAAAAAAAGAATTTAAGTAAAATCCAGCTGAAGTCTAAATTGTGTTCATTATCTAATTTATGTATATACAATCCAATATTTTATTATTGACACTCTGTAATAAGCATAAGTTTTATGCTGTACCCCTAACAATGCAAAAATCCTCCAGAAACGATAATCGCCGGGTGAACTCTGGACTTTTAATTATAATAGAACACTGAAAAATTCAGTGGGCAGTCTACCCTTAAATACGTGAAAGGGCATTGACACGGCGCGTGTGATGTTATATTGAATCATTTAAAAAGATGACAAATGCTTTATTGTTTCTCACTTGCCAGAAATCTGAGCTTTGTGTTCACATTTCCCTTACGCCTTCTGTAATATACCTAACAGCGACTCAATCAACATGAACAAGCCATAAAAGCATAAAAGCACCCGATCGTTATGAAACTAAATAAGCTAACTGCATTAATATTTGTCTGTTAATTATATGGTAATTAATGCTTGAACACGCATCTGTGTGGGTGTGCCTAATTAAGATTTTGACCCCGATATTAAGCTTTTAACGTAGTCGTGATGAATGACGACTTCTATGAGTGAATTTTGATGATTTACTTCTGTCTATGTCTGCCGTTAATTCTTATTCTTACGTTTTCACTTAGTATAAGAGTTATTACAACAAGCTTGAGACTATATCTACGTTTATATTATGTTCTTAGAACCAAAAGTGTACAACATGTAATTTTTACTGGTGGCAGAGCGTCTTGTGAGTTTGCACGGTTAGGTACATAAGTGCCACCACCCTGCCTATTTCTGGCGTGAATTAGTAATGCGTTTCGGTTTGAAGGGTGGGGCAGCCGTTGTACTGTAAAAACTGAGACCTTAGAACTCATGACATGTCTCGAGTTAGGTGACGGCATTTACGTCGTAGGTGTCTATGGGCTCCGGTAACCACTTAACACTAGGTGGGCCGTGAGCTCGTCCACCCATCTCAGTAATAAAACGTTTAAAAAAATACGAGAAGCGTCTAATGTTCTTACAGTAGTGTGCATATCATACCGCGTGTAGTCTTGGCGGCCAATAATCCTCCGGTTATCCGGTTCTACTAAGGTCCGGTTTGTTCTGTATTACAACGGTTGTACAATACAATTGAGTATGGCCTAGAATTGAGCTCGTGTTTCATGGTGGAGGTGCGCGAATCCAAATAATTTATTTAAATTTATTTGATGTCAAAAGTAATCTACTAAATCTACCACCGCTTCCAAAAGAAGCTACAGTTTTGAGAGTCCGTGAGCCCGGAAAACAAATCCAGCGGTTTTTTTATCATTTGTCATTTTAACGATCTTTCATCTGGGCTTTTAGAGAATACAATATAAATTATCGAATAATTCAAGTGGTGAGGTCTTCGTTCCGGTAACCCCTTAACACCAGGTGAGATCTCGTAACAGTCTTTCCGAGGTACTGCTACTGCCTTCTCCTCCTTCCCATACTTTTTTATTGAATAGATTCTGGTATGAAACAGCAAAGATCGTTCTCACTTTGCTACAATATCTGGCGCCAGGAATCACCCGTTTTACATTAGAGGTCAGTATGCTTAAGTACCTACGAGTTTTTTAACGCTCTCGATAGCGTAAAAGTTAACTCAAATATGTATGCAGTTGGACCAGCGCCCCTAGCGGCAAACGTAGGCAAACGTTCCAAGTACATACACATTTGAGTTAACTTTTACGCTATCGAGAACGTTAAAAAACTCGCATTACAGTACTTATGTCATAGACTCCGTTGCGAAGCTGTGCCTCGTCTGCCAGTCCAAGGTATTAGGTACGATAAAAGTGTACATCAATAATGATATTATAGCACGGTTTTTTCCTCTCGGACATTACACAGATGCGCATAATCTCCCGCCTCGAACAACCTACTTCCGCGACACAGATTCGAAGAACAACCGCCATGGAACCTACATTAGCCGCATATTTTGGGCACACTACCGTCAAAATAATTTTAATCTTATTGCTTACGACTTAAAGTTGAATGTTATGTGGTAAAAAAGAGCGTATTGTAAATTCAAACGTTTGCAATTCTAACAAAGTTGAAACTTAAATGAGATTAAAGTCAAGATTGCATCAAATGTTTGTTGGTTTTGTACGAATTTTTCAATGAAACGTATTTAAGTTACGTTTAAAAATAATTTTGATCTCTACTGTTAAGTGATAAAGCGTTTTTTCAGATGCGTTTCCCGGCGGTTTGTTTGTACAGAATTAGAATGACCAAGGTGTATTGAGAGCTCGATTGTGAGAAATGACACTTTTACTATCTTTTGTAATTTTTTTAATCGTCATTTTGTTATGCCGACAACTGTTCAAAAACATTTTCAATTAATCAATCTGTAAATAAGATGCTGTGCTGAGTTTTAATTTTTGTGGTAATTACTATTCTCACGTCATTACGGATCCTCCCGATCCATTGACGGTGCTTTTAGTTACCTCAAGTACCTGTTACTGTCTTCGCCGTACCCGTCGCTTGCGACGAAGGGCTCGGTGAGTAAATCATCCTACAGACACAGCTCACTGAGTTTCTCGTCGGATCTTCTCAGTGGGTCGCGTTTCCGATCCGGTGGTAGATTCTGCGAAGCACTGCTCTTGCTAGGGTTCGTGTTAGCAACAACGTCAGGTTTGAGCCCAGTGAGCTCACCTACTCGCCCGCAGCTGTATCACGTATTTCGCAGACAATTAGCAGAAGACAAATATTGTGCAAATATTGCTGTCAACTGTCCATTTCGTATTACGGACTTACAACAAAAAAGCAGATCGCGGACCATCACTAGTGCTGCCTCTGCAGAGCGATTTGTGAAACTTTAGTGCATTCTTTTCCATACAACTAACAACAACTGGCCTAAAGTCGGTATTANCCAAAGTTTTGTGGGATCGCGGTGCACAATGAAATTAGCGAATTTGTTAAATTTTATTTAATCATCAGTTCACAAAAATATACGTCTTTTCTTATTTCGTCTTAATCAATCTGTCACTTATACTTCATGCACCATCTGTCATCTGTCAGGTCGGTGTGGCCAATGGTTACACCTAAATATTCCCACATATATATATATATATATATACAATAACTAGCTAGCTGTACCAGCCTGCTTCGCTGGGCATTTAAAATTAACATTATTATTTCTCACCCCCATAAACATTCTCATCATTAACGCCCCCGCAACTGGTGTGGGAGTCCAACACCCATATAAATATTAACCTAACCGTTAAGTACATGTATTTTCTACATGGATACCGAGTTTCAAGTCAATCGGATGCACGGTTCAGTAGTTATAACGGAACATCCGTAAAAACCACTGTATATTTATATATTAGTATAGGTAGGTAGGTAGGTTTTGTAGGCAGCGGCTTGGCTCTGCTCCTGGCATTGCTGAAGTCCATGGGCGACGGTAACCACTCACCATCAGGTGGGCCGTATGCTCGTCTGCCTACAAGGGCAATAAAAAAAAAATAAGGTAAGTATGAAGTGTGATTTATTTAGCGAATAGGCCTACGTTTTATAACAAAGATTACTGCTATCTAAACATAAGACCATAACAAGTAGCAGTATCCGAACAGCTCCCAAAGGAAATGTACGCACGACGTTCGAAATTTTCCTAAACGTTTCAGCTTGTATTAGCTTACGCATATACCAAGAGTATACGGGTCAAAACTTGAAATCAAAAGACTCGGGTCCGCGTTTTCGTCAGTCGTGACTGCATATAATAAGCACTGTGTGCTTGGTCCGAGTTTTTTAACGTTATCGATAGCGTAAAAGTTAGCTCATATTTGTATAGAATCGTTTGCCTTGCTTTGCCGTTAGGGGCGCTGTTCCAACTGCATACAAAATTGTGCTAACTTTTACGCTATCGAGAACGTTAAAAAACTCGCACTAAGCGCACTGATTAGAGTGAAATCGATACTTTTGGAACGAAGTTCATTATGGGGCGATGCGGAAGGGTACCCTAACCGGGAAAAAACGTCCGTAACGTAAGATTTTTATTATTTATGTATAGTCTTAGTATGATGGCTATACAGTGTCTAATGTATAGTCTACGAGATGACGGTAATTATTATTATTCATATAAATAGCTGTTTCTTTGTATATTACTGGTTTTTACTGGTGGTAGGACCTCTAGTGAGTCCGCGCGGGTAGGTACCACCACCGCGCCTATTTCTATGCGTTTCGGCTTGAAGGGCGGGGTAGCCGTTATAACTATACTGAGACCTTAGAACTGATATCTCAAGGTGGGTGGCGCATTTACGTTGTAGTTGTCTATGGGCTCCAGTAACCACTTAACACCAGGTGGGCTGTGAGCTCGTCTACCTATCTAAGCAAAAAAAATATTATTTAATGTTTAACATTAGACTTCTGTTCTCGTAAAGGTAAATGAACTTACAGCTGATGTAAGTTACATCGCTGATCTAGACGACGGGGCAACGAACAGCCGCCGTCACCATAGACATGTCATTTCGCATCTTCGGTGCTTTACGGCATTTCAAGCAATTCTCCTCACTTCGACCGATTCTCGTCGAAACTCGAGAGTTCGACGTGCAATTTGACCCGTAGATACAACCCATTGATTGTCTTGCCGGAACCTCACAGTGGATTGCGATTTCGATCCAGTGGTAGATTCAGCGAAGCACTCCTCTTGGTAGGGTTAGTGTTAGCAAATTCCTTCAGGTTGAGTCTTGAGAGCTCGCCTACGAATCAATATGAAAAATAGGCCTAGAGATCGGCAGATAGTTAAGCATAAAATAAATAGCTCACTGACCATGACAACGACAGAAAAACCAACATCGACTGTTTTCTTTTAAATCTCTTTAGAAAAAAAAAACATCAGTCTTACTTCTGGTCTATGTTATGTTAGTAAGCATGAATCCTTAATACAAACTCAGTTGTTTATAACGTAATGGCAAAGGTTTTTCTAGGTAAATTTGCAAGTCGGTACCATAACCCACATGGTTATAGCTTTAGGTTTGTTTTCGTAATGCTTAAGGGTAAATAGTACTATTTGCATACTGAAATCGATGGCTTGGTTTGGTTACGTAATATGGTATGTTTACCTAATCTGATATTTTCAGTTGAAGAAGTAAATTCATGTATTTGTCGTGGATAACGACTTTTAGTAATATTAAGACGGTGGTTTTGATTATTATTTTAAATGATGAAGTGTTGTTTTGATAAATATCACAAAATGAAGGGTAGACTCCGTAACGCCACAGTATAAAATGGCGGTACGTGGACAGAGTCGTGGCATTCCGTATCAGACAGTCATTCCGTCCGTCTCAGTCAGTGAGTCTCTGACAGTCAGTCAGTCAGTCAGTCAGTCAGTCGGTCTGTCGGTATGTGGAACGAAACTGTCGGTTTACCCTGTCATTGTGAAAGTTGTGTGTGTTGAGTTTCAATAATTATTATTGAAAAGTTTTATTGACTAAACTGAGTTCAATCGAATACGAGTGATGACGGAACCTACCGCTCAGCCATCCCTGGCGCGTGCCAACATATTTAACTGCGTTTTATTAGTTCTGTTTAAAATGATTGATTTGATTATATAGTTAAATGATAACACAAATTGTAACTGTAAATAATCTGATCAAAAGGAGATTTTTAATTTCTGTAATTTTTCAACAGAATCTTCATAATGCTAACTTATTTCTGTAGCATTCCAATGGCACCAGTGAAATGTATCCAATATTTTAAATTAAATAGTTAGGTACCTACAATTTATTCCTTTGACGGTAATTTGGTAGTGTACAGAGAGGTGATCGGTCGTCTAACGGGCGAATATTTTTGGTTGGCAACTTATGGTCTCAGTTTTGTTAATGTGAATTCGTGATGAAATATTTAGATTATAATTATTTTTGCTAGTAACTTGGAGGCTCATAGATTTTAAACGTTTATTTCTATTACGTTAGGCTTAAGAACAATACGTCTACAATGAGACTAGAGGTACCTCGATATACCAGTTTAATTCGTTCCGTAACCCTCGTAAGTCAAATTGTTAGTATCTCAAAGCAATTTTTCGCATTGAAATTAATTGAAATGCCATTAATCCGTTCCAAATGTCCCAAAAAACGACTTCAGTATTTTTTTGTTAAGTGTTTTTGAATAAGAAAAATGTATTTACAAATGACAAATAGATATTCTATAATATATAATATAATTATAATATACTGTATATATTTCGTTTGGCAAACACGAACATGAGACGAAAAGAGATAGTCCCCTACCATCTCTGTCCGAAGAACTGCCTCTGTAGTTGTACTGTTTCCAAACGAGTATTTATTGTAAGGAATTTCTCTCATTTCATTGTGGACACAATAGTTGTTTACGTGACGTAGTGAAGCCGCTGCCGGTCTCCGTTCGCCCGCATTTAAAATACTTTGTTGACGAACGACCATCGATGTAATATAAATAAATAAGAGTTTAAAAAAAAAAACAAAAAAAAAATCGCTTTTTTAGATAATCCAAGTAATAAATAAATTTTAATAAATTTGAATTGAAAATAGTGTAAGAAAAAATGATTTTATAGTAAAAAAAAAAGCGAGGGCTGCTTTTCAGGATATTATCAAAATAACCCTACTACTCATATCTGTTCATAAAATATTTATAACTCTTTATAGTATGCACACCACGCTTTTTTTTACAATAAAATCATTTTTTCTTACACTATTTTTAATTCAAAAATATTAAAAATATTATTTTTCTATTTTTTAGTTGGATTTTCTATAAAAGCGTATTTTTTTACTTGTAGCTATGATTTATTTTTAATTTTTTAGTTGAATTTCAATTTTTATAATATTTTTTTTCAATTTTTTAAAAATTTCATCCAAATCAGTCTATCTATCTATCTATCCGAAAAATAGGAGATCGGCACGCCGCGTAGTTTCCCTTCTTGGTCTGGACGCAGACACTCCGGGTCTCAGGAAAACAAAAAATCGCTAATCCTGATTATCCTGGTAAGGATAACGGATTAAACTGTTTAAAATATTGAATTGTCATCTGTCCTTAATAAGTATGCCAAATTTCGAGTTAATCCGACTTTTTGAAGGGGGTCAATATCATGTTCAAAGATTCCGTTACATACTAACATACGTATGAAGCTAATAAAAGCGTAAAACCAGAAGTCGACCTGCAACGAACTTCTATATACACGATAAAAGAATTTGTTATTGTTGATGTATTTTTGTTGCTTACATTTAAAAGTGTAGATAACAAGATCTCGATTTTTTCAGGGACTCAACTTTTTTTTCAATATCATTGAGACTTCGACCTCATGTCTCAGGGTGGGTGGCGATATTTAAGGCGTAAAGTCTATGGGCTCTAGGTCACTTTTCTTTAGTACTTAGCCCTTAGTGGCCAGAAAACTTACCTATATAACAGCAAAATGAATTAAAAAAAATGGTTATCTGTAAAGTTGCTTTACGGGCGATGGCTTTACACGTTAACGTCAGTGGCAGAACTATTCGAACTCTGACGTCACGCGAGAAGAAAAATAAATGTGTCACAAGCCAACGCTTGGGCCAATCGTGCCTCTCTACGATACGTGATACTTTTTCGTGCGTGCAGCCGGTGTTCATCGATTTATAAGACACTAGCCGTACTCGCCCGCTTCGCTGAGCATTTAAAATTAACATTATTATTTATTTTCATTATTAGTAGGGAGTCCAACACCCATATAAATATTAGCCTATCTATTAAGTACATGTATTTTCTACATGGATACCAAGTTTCAAGTCAATCGGATGCATGGTTCAGTAGTTATAACGGTACATCGGTAAAAACCACTGTACATTTATATATTAGTATAGATTATCACCACAAAACGTAAAAATACGATATAAATTATTATTAGGATGTATTGCATGTAAGTATGTATATTGGTATATATTATATGTAAACGGTATATATTTTATTTATTGTATGTATATATTTTCTATAATAATGTATTATCTATAGTACACCGCAACACACCTGCTATATTTTTATATTTTTCAGAATTTCTGTAAATTAAACGGTTGTCTGGAAGACATCGCTTTTAGCGATAAGACCGCCTATTGTACAAATGTATCGTGATTGTTTTTTTTTTAATGTAAATTGTGTTTTGGTGTGCAATAAAGTGTATTCTCTCTCTCTCTCTCTGTAAATTATTAAATGTATTACCTCGATCTAATATTAAGTCCATGTAACACAGTATTTGTATAGCATTCATTGCGCCATCGGTAGTTGTCGATTTATGTTCGGCTCAAGGTTTATGTTTCAATTCGTGTTTGTCACAAAGTTTTGGCGACCAATGATTTCGTGTAATGAGCGTTATTGATGTTCAATATTTCAAGCGAATCTTGTTATTGGCATTATGTAATAGCACGTCATAACATTATCATATAATAATTACGACCGCCTTCTGAATGAAATAAATTTAATAATTGTAAGATAATGTTTTCATAATGTCACAACTATATTTCAACTTAATTACAATTCTATTAAGATCTGTTAATTTATTTTTTGTTTTGTCCTTTTGCGTTTGTGCATTTAATTGACTTCAACTACATTTATGTTATTCTCATTTTATTTTATTAAATTTGTTTTTTTTTTTTGTTAAAATAATATAACTAAATGTGTAATAAAACATAACTTTATTCTAGTCTAAATTGACACATTATTGAGTAAAGTCCATTCCTGTTTGTTTCTTTCCACTTATCCCTCGAGGTTTTGGCTGTTGACCTGAAAATATATCTATCAAGACAGCATCTGTAAAATAGTAAAAATAAAAAAAAGAATTTAACGTAACTAACTGTTATATGACAGCCCTAGTTTACCAGCATTATCTTAGAACAAAACTGAGAATGTAATTAAAAATGGAAGGCATTAAAATGGATTGAAAATGATTAGTACACAAGAGTGTAGATGCCTAGCGTTCAACAGGGTGATACTACAAAATATAGGGTTCCTATACATAGATTAAACGGTATATTAATAGATTTTTCAGCACGTGTGTTCCCAGAATAGGTGCAGATGTAGCTTACAGCGCTTCGTACGTACAGCATCGGTGGTGTAATCGTTAAGATGGTCGGCGTATTTGTAGCGATGCGACTATTTGAATTGAGGCAGTTCAAGTAAACTAATGTTTAGCCAATGATCGAAATTCGATCGAAATCTGACACCGGTATCAGATTTAGATTCATTTTATGTGTTACATTGAAATCTTCTCTTCTGTCTTGTTATTTAATTTACGTTTTGTGAATTTGGGAATAAAACTATTTCCATCATCTTATTCTTCTATCTATACTAATATAGAAATCTACAGTGGTTTTTACGGATGTTCCGTTATAACTACTGAACCATGCATCCGATTGACTTGAGACTTGATGTAGAAAATACATGTACTTAATGGATAGGCTAATATTTATATGAGTGTTGGACTCCCTAATAATAATATTTTAAATGCCCAGCGAAGCGGGCGAGTACGGCTAGTTATTTACAAAACTAATTGATAAGTACACTAAATAAAAATTAATAGCTACTAATTACAAAAAAAAATAATTATATTGTTTCACAAATACAAGATAAAAGTATCAAACTGTTTTATGTTTTCCTATTTTAGACGACTCTATTACTACGACCACTATTTTAGACTCAGACGACTACACTCGTTAAACCACGTTCGCTTCTAAGCTGATGTTACTGTCAATTCATCAGAAATATACTAGAGATGACCAGGGTCGTACAGGGTTTTTTTAATTTATTTCATTGCTTAATTGGGTGAAGTGAGCTCGAATGTGTTCCATCCTTCAGAACTGAAATGCACGACTGCTTTAACGTAGAAACATTAGTTCCTACCCGTATCAAATATAAGTCACAAAATAAAACTATAAGTTGGTTTAGGAACATAAAAAAAACATCCTTTCAAATCAAACCGGACTAGCAATTAATTTCATCACATATTTTTTCCTATTGATACAGGTTAAGGCATGAGACCTAAGTTATAATATATGTGTTTTTATCGGGTCTTGAAGCGTGTGCAAATTTTTAAGTTAATAGTCTGTCCGTCTAGTTGAAATTCGTGAAAAGGACATTCAAATATTCCTTTACATATAAAAGAACATATATGTATGTACATATATACCAAGCTAATAAAAGCGTTTTAAAAAGGCCAAAATTAAAGGTTTTACAAAATGACAGTTATTTTTTGTGGGATCAGCATCATCATCATCAACATCAGCTTTCCGACGTGTTAGTGCTGGATATAGGCCTAATACCTAACTATCTATTAACTGTAGCTATTTCAGCATCAGCGACATTCCAAGTTAATTTTAAAGATTACGTAATATGAGTGTATGTAACGCATTAACTTTTAATGTACAATTAAAACACGTCTGCGCGTGTAAATACGGTGCTTGAAAGAATGTTTCCAAGGCAAATATGTTTTTTTTTTACAATTAAATGGCACTGATAGACGAGTATATAGAATATGGAATCCGTTGGATGCAGGCTTGGTGCTTTTAGGTTCTTCAAGCACCTGTCGCCGTCCTCGTCGAACTCGTCCACTTCGACGAAGAGTTCGAAGCGCGAACTAGCCTATAGACACAACCCACTGAGTTTCTCGCCGGATCTTCTCACTGGGTCGCGATTCCGATCCGGCAGGAGATTCAGCGAAGCACTGCTCTTGCTAGGGTTAGTGTTAGCAATTCTTTTTATTTTATGTTTTATTAGATGGATGGACGAGCTCACAGCCCACCTGGTGTTAAGTGGTTACTGGAGCCCATAGACATCTATAAAGTAAATGCTTCACCCACCTTGAGATATAAGTTCTGAGGTCTCAAGTATAGTTACCACGGCTGCCCAGCCCTTAAAATCGAAACGCATTACTGCTTCACGGCATAAATAGCAGGGTTGTGGTACCTACCCGTGCGGACTCACAAGAGCTCACCTACCGGTCCGCGTGAAGTTTGAATAAATAGCCTCTTAGGCTATAAACGATTAGGTAGGGGAACAAATAAAGATGCAGGCAGCGTGGTACAGGTCGTTGTGGCGTCTTGATAGACCTATTTCCAGCAGTGTGTCAAAGATAGATAAATAGGTAAACGGTTCCTTCAGTACTAAACAGTGGACGCCAATTTTGAGATATAATGTTATCCAATGGTAAGGGAAAGTATCTTTTTAGTGGTTAACGTGTGGACGAGCATGCGTTACGAGGTGTGTGATTACTGTATTATGTCAATGAGTGACGTTCCAATGTCTATGCTGTCACCTACGAATAAATAATTATTTATTCGTAGGCTGTCACTGATATTAACGCATGAGCTCAAAGTTTCGTTTAAATTTATTAGAACAATTGTTTTCGTATCATTCAAATAAGAAATAAATCGCACACCAGTCATTCGGCTTGAAGAGTGCGGCTGCTATTGTACAAAACAATCGAGCCTTCTACCTGAAAGTGAGTTGCGGCATTTACCTACGTTGTGGAATCTATGGGCTCCGGTAACAACTCAACATGAGGTTTTTTAATGGTGGTAGGACGTCTTGGGGGTCGGTACGGGTAGGTACCACCAACCTGCCTATTTCTGTCGTGAGGCACTAATGCGTTTTGGGCTTGAAGGGCGGGGCAGTCGGTGTACTGCTAAAACGGAGACCTTAGAACTCATGTCTCAAGGTCAGTGGTGGTATTTACGTTGTAGATGTCTATGGGCTCCGGTAACCACTTAACACCAGGTGGGCCGTGAGTTCGTCCACACATCTAAGCAATCAAAAAAAGGTGATCTCAAGAAAACAAGGATCTGAGGCACATATAGAATTCTTCTTCTTCGTCGCTTTCTTCATTGCTGAAGGTCGTGTCCTTGAAACTTGACCGTTGCCTGTCTCGTGAGCTGTTTCCATCTCGTATATAGAATAAAATACAAAAAAACTGTTTTCTTTTAGAAATAAACTCACTAACGTCGAATCAAAGTTTAACAAGCTCTAGTTGATTTCGACTTTGATTTTCTTACAAAACGCTATTCTTTCACCGACCTGCTCGAGGTTCGAATGACATCATAATCTCATTACTCAGGATCCCAGTTTTCTTACCCGTACGTACGTTGATCGAATCGCGGAGATAAAATACGTTTAAAAATATTTTGTTTCTCGTGAGCGAAGCGTTAATTCAATCCACAGACTAATCGCGGATGCCGCTGGGTTTGCGTGGAAAGCAACAAATTATGGCCTAATATGCGTATTTGGCACCGGAAATGCGTGTAATTCATCACCCAGTTTTAGGTAACGACGTATTTAGTTTAAATTACAATACGATTTTACTAGGTAGTTACTAAGAAAGTGTGGCTTCTTAAATTATTTATGTATATATGTAATGAATGGGTGTATTGCTTGTAAAGAAAATTTTTATGTGTGTTGAGTAGCTCCTTAGTAGTTATATTGTAAACTGGAACATCAAGTGGCATTGATATCGGATTCCAGGATTTTTTTACGGATTATTTCAGTACAGGAAATGTCTTTGGACTTCTTTAGTATGTAATATATATTTATTGCTTAAATGGACGAACTCATAACCCACCTGGTGTTAAATGGTTGCCGTAGTCGAGGTGATTGACATTGTAAATGCCACCAGCCAATTTGAGACATGTTCTTTTTTTTTCCTACCTACCTGATAGCCTTGAGAGGCTATTTCAGTGTAACCTTAACTAGTAGGTGAGCTCACGGGGCTCAAACCGGAGTGACGCTAACACTGACCCTAGAAAGAGCAATGCTTCACAGAATCTACCACCGGATCGGAAACGCGACCCACTGAGAAGATCCGGCGAGAAACTCAGTGGGCTGTGTCTATGGGTTAATTCGCTCGTCGAGCCCTTCGTCGCAAGCGACGGGTTCGACGAGGACGGTAACGGGTGCTTGTGGTACCTAAAAGCTCCGTTAATGGATCGGGAGGATACGTAATGACGTGTTTTGAGCGACTTCGACTGTTTACCATTCAGTCTATAGGATCGGGTATGTGGTTTCCAGCGGCCACGACAAGAGGGTTTTCATGTCGTGCCGCCTTTTCAAAGTGGCGCAATGATGCCGACTGTAGATTTTTAAGTCTCAGTTTTATAGTAAAACGGCTGACCCACCGGCTTCAAACTGAAATGCATTAATGCGTCGCGGCAGAAACAGTCAGGGTGACCGTACCTTACCGTATTATTAAATACCCTACATCATATTTCATTTGTCACTATTGGCTATCTTTCGTTTGCCGTTGCCTATTTATGCGTTTAGCGATATTTTAGAAACTGTAAAAATAGTGATTTGGGCCTTTCAACAGTTTCAATAAGTTTTTAGTTTAGAACTATTCTTGGTTGACGAGACCGCTTAAGCACGACCGTTGACCATGTTATGAGCAGTGTTAATACGTTGTTCACATCTTGACAACAGTTAGTCTTGCCTCGCTGTACTTATTGTTATTGACCTTGACTTTTGTACCATGAGGCGTACTGTTCTCGTGGAGAGTCAACGTCTTTGTCAAAGAGCTAGCTGGGTACCCCGGTTTCAACCGCGTTAAAATTCTAGTTCAGAAAGACGAAGAAAGAGAAAAAAGAAGAAGTGCCTACGTTAAAATTTTCCGGGATAAAGAGTTACTTGTGTAGTCCTCTGGACCATAAACTACCAGTTGTTTTATATATCCACTGGAACATAAAATCACGAGCCAGCGAATAAACGGTCACAATTACTAGAGTAGTTACACCCAGCGTTGTCCCGGTCATGTCATTTACACTTGTAAAAAGTATCCAACGCGTTAATCAAGGTTACAAACTACCTTTGTACGTTACATCATCCAAATCCGTCCAGCGATTTTTGCGTGATCGAGTAACTAAGGTTCACATTTAATGCTTAAAGATATTTGTGATTTTATTATAATTATCTTCCGTGTGTATTTCTAATATTCCTACCACAAGAAAAGTCTGATTTCAATGCCTGGTATTTTAATTCTGGAATGCTTAATTTGACTTTAATTCGTTACTGAAGTTCACATACGTACTTAAAATTCTCGGGGAAAGACGGTGAAATACATACAAAAAAATTCAGAGTGACAAAAACCTGTGCGGCCGGCATCGTCCGAAAATTCAACGCGTAAGAACATTTAAACTGGAGCTTCGGTATCTGATGTTATTTCTGTGTTGGTGTCAAAACGACAATGCTCCAAAAATGTCTGCAGAGGGGGAGCGGGGCTATGAAGCTCTCGTTTAGGCGGATGACGGTCTGGGCGGGTTCGGTGAGGGGGACTGCTCCCACGCATTGCCCGCCGCGCCTTGCCGCCCGCCTCGCGCCAGTCAGCAACTGTGGCTCGTGTTGGCTAAACCATCTCGTAGGGCCATCTTCTAATTCTTGCAGTAGGTGAGTTTACTGTGACGTTCTTTTTATTTATCTTTTAAAATATCCGATGAGTGCGTAATGAGTGAAGTGCTATTTTCGCGGCAAGGTCTACCTGTTTTTAATCGAATGCGTGCGTGTATTTTTCGAAGATTTTCCAAATACAAACGTGATGTTCGCTATTGAGCCTACCGGTGCTCGCTGTATGTAACGTCACTGATAAGAGCTGTGATGTCATAGCGGCGCAATTGACATAGACCTGACATTGTTCCAGGGCTGACCTAATTTCATATACACATAGAATGACCTAGACTCCGATTCTGATATTGAAAAATCCAAGAATCGATTTTTAAATAACTCTAAATCGATATTCGCGGTTAAATTTATCTATTTATTTACATGAATTCTCATTAATTCGAATTGTCGTTTTAAAATAGCACTATAAAACGCAAAAAAGGATATTTTTTTGAAATAATTTCTCACACGAAATTACGAACGGAAGCTGAATTTAAATAGATCGTCCCGAATCAAGAAGCCAGCAGTTTTATTTTTAAACACCATCGATGCGGACACGATTTAATTTTAGCGATTTTGTTGATGTTTTACGTGTGCGGTGCGGTCCGCGGCAATCCCGAAACCCGAGTAAGCGAAATCTTCGTTCGTGCAACCAAATTAGGACGACGGGAATGCGAGCCAAACTATTTACGTCGCGCGCGCTCGACCCGGAGATAGCCGAACATTCACGAGTGCACCCGAACCTAAATGTAGAATTTTCTTTGCGCTGGCATCGTTTATCGCGCGCAAAAGTGTTTTTTTCTTTTCTTATTTTGATGTCGCCTTCAAGAGAGAACAATACCTTTCAAATGATTAAAGCCAGGACCTGCCTAATCGTTGTTATAAAATGAATTTGAATGCAAAAGATAGACGTGTAGAATGGCGTTGAAATTAAAGTATCAAATATCCATAGTTCACACACTTTATGGTGTTGGCGTGATGCCAAAAAGTCTCGAATAACGTACGGGTTCCAGTGCTCTATCCAAATATACGTAATTTATGCTAGATTCTTTTCTGCATTAATGATTAAAAATGAATTTACCGTATGAAAACATATTACATACGTATTACCAATAACACATACTTAGACTTTTTCCTTTTAACAAATTTTAATATTAAATGTGGTTTGCATTGTGATAAAATACTATAACACTACAACTTGAATTACATTTCTACATTCTCATTAACCGATTTAATTATCAATTGTCGGTCAATTGAATACATCCAGACACCTGTTTAATATTTTAGTTACAGTAAATACACATATGTACATTATGTCTATTTGTTTATTAACGATAAATAATTTTACAGGACACCCTAAACCAACACAACAACAATGGCGGATGATGAAGTAAGGTATGTGAAGTCCAACCAACCTAAGGAGGTTTTAATAACTTTACCTCATCATAAATATTATTTCTCTTATACTTCTATTGGAACAAGAAAAAACTACAATTTGTTATACTTATCATATGCCTACAATGACACGTAGCAGCGTAAATGTATCTCTTATCCTCAAACGAGTCTAATCTATTATATATTTTTTCATTTTAATTACATTTGATTTAAAATAGTACAAGACGAAATAGCAATATAGTTCAAGGCTTTGTAATGTTTATTTCCAAATCTTAACTTGTGTTTTTTTTTAATTTCTGTTTCATCCACATTCACGATCGACTGGCGCTTGGTGATTATCTACTTCTGTACGTGATCGACGACTCCTCGAATTCATGACTGCAGTATTAAATACAATATCTTCTCGAGACCGAGGTAATTAATTAAACATGTACTAACAACTTAATGTATATTAAAAATTAATACTCATGCAGAGTACACAATGATACATTACATTAAAAAAAAAACATGATGATGATGATACCTCCTTGCTAAAAAGAAGTTATTTTGACGTTCATTTTTGTACATAAAGTGTACGTTCTAAAATCTCAGGCCTTCATACGAACATCGTAGGTTTCAAAGTTGCAATTCACACTATAATAATGACTTGTGCGTTCACGTACATTAAAATCGAAGTAAAATTTGTTACGATAACAAAATTTCTGTTCCAGAATTTCTATTTTATTTCGAAACTTTAGTAAAGAAAGGTTGTAAGTTCTATAAACAGATGACTGTCAATAAAAAAGTAACAGTCGCTTGTAATGCACAATTAAAACTCGCACTCTCTGTCACTTAAACAATTAACCAAAATGCAGATAAAAAAGAAACACAGAAATTACCCTCTTGCACAATTTAATACATAATTTAAGAATAACGTTGACTCCGTGATTCCAAGCTCTTGTAATAAAACACTTACAGCACATGACACTTTAAAAAACAAGTAATAGTTCCTTGAAGCATTTTTTTCTATATATTGCTGTTGAATACATAAAGGGTTTTCGAAATATTAGTTCTGTATTTGAAAAAGTTCACGTGGTTTCACGTTTTAAACTAAGATCTTAAGGCGATACTCAATTTTTTATCTTATTTGAAACATATCTATGAAGTTTTAAAGTCGTTATTTGAATAGAGCGATACTATTTGACAGCAATGTACTGAAATAAGCGTCATTGGAAAAAAATAATATACAAAAATAATAACTGAATTAGGAATGTATAACCCCGGCGATTATGCCAAAGTAAAACTTATAAATTTTGTTAATGATTAAAATTTCTGTTACGCACTATTATAATTTTTATACTATTTCACTACGCTTAATAAGAATGCTATAATAATATCTGTGTAATAAATTAAATGTGCCTACAATATATTGCAATTGTTGTTACGTACACGTACCTAATAAATGAAAAACATAACCAAAAATTGAAAATGAAACTAATTAAAATATATATTTTGCATAAAATACTAATGAATTTATTTTCCTTTCACAGAAAAAGCGTCTCGAGGAGGTAAAGTGAAGAAGAAGATGGAACAATACGTATCACACAACATAACACCGAAACATATACACCAACGCACACCTGCACACACATTTATATATATAATACATTCATTAAAACTATTTCTGATAAGACATTTCAAATTCATTCCACGCTTACATACAGGAATAACAATAATGTAATCAATTTACAACTTTTTTACAAATTTACAAAAATTTGGGTGACTTATTTCAATAATTCATCTCTATAGATTTTCAAACAAAATGGTTTGAAAAATAGTAGCTTATTTTTTGCCTGCGACAAAGCTATGTACTTTTTAGTATCTCTTTCGTAGAATCGGATTGTTCGTTTTTGAAATAAATTAAAATTTAGACACCATTTCATTATAAAAATTACATATAAATGCATAATTTTGTAATTTTGACCGATCCTGCGGTATTCGTATCCACCAGATCCCTGAAACCATCGATAGATTTACAGTCCATCTTAAGCAATGGCAGTTCGAAATTTACTATCGAATAAAGTATTTCTGGTGCATTTGTTATTGAAACCAAAATTACTATAGCCACTCTGATAAACAAAGCGTCTATAGAACAAAAACACAAGTTTTTTTTTAGCAAATTTGACACATATAAAACTCCATTCTTTTGCTTTAATCTATCTGGTGGTATTCTGATATAATTCATACAATTTTTCGTTTTTACACTGAAAGAAATATATTTAAAAGCACATAGCTCAGTATTAATTTGCATTATGATTTAATTAAATAAAATTCTGTAATTAAAATACCATACGTTAATCTGTGTTCGCGTGCCTAGAGTACTCAAAACGGACTTTTTGGCGGGAACGCGAGGAGTTAGGTTGTGTGATTTGTTTTATTTTGTCTATTTAGTGTTTCTTCAGGCTTAAATGTGTAATAACGGTGATGAACTGTTTAATATGTACAAATGTGTGAAAATATATAAAAGTGTACAAATGTGGGAAAATTAAACAAAGCCGCTGGACATAAATTCTCGGGATCCTCCAAAAAGTCCACTGAAAAAATCTCAGTAAATGACCACCTTTTTACTGAGATTATATTTCATCCCATATCATCTCATCTCATTTCATTTAATTTCATCCCACTTTATTAATGTCTCAAATTAATCATCTTCATTTCATTTCATTGCATACTATCATTTTTCATAAAAATAAGTATATAAATTAAAATAAGACATGACCTAAAGGTCTTAGGTACCAGGTCATAAAATCTCAAAAAAAAAAGTACTCAAAACACATACGCATACACCAAATTATACACAACAATACAATGTACAGACAATTTTATCGAGTTGAATGTGTTTAGGCGAAGAAGGCCAAACAGGCCGAAATCGACCGCAAGCGCGCTGAGGTGCGCAAGCGCATGGAGGAGGCCTCCAAAGCCAAAAAGGCGAAGAAGGGTTTCATGACACCTGAGAGGAAGAAGAAGCTCAGGGTTAGTACCAATTTCTTCACTATTTCATATAGAAGAGTTTTATTTTTCTTTTTCATTAGGCATAGTGTCGTCATAGCTGTCGTCACTAAACTCAACTTACAGTCTTTTGGCTTCGTTGGAGCTAAAGTAAACTAATGGAAAGTGATTCCAATACATTGTTAGAAATGGAGTAGAAAATGGGTATTAGTTTATTTTTATCTAAATTGGAATATTTGCCAGTGCCATTTGGGAAGACCTGACCATATTCTTTAAGATTCTCACGGATCGTTTGGAACATCTGGGTCTGCGGAGGGACTTCAGTTCCCTCTGTATTAACCGTAAGTTCCATGGGGAGTGCTCTGAGGAATTGTTCGAGATGATACCGGCATCTTGTTTTTACCATCACACAGCCCGTCACCGGAGTAGAGTTCATCCATACTACCTGGATCCACTGTGGTCATCCACAGTGCGTTTACAGAGGTTTTTTTTGCCACGTACCATCCGGGTATGGGATGAGCTCCCCTCCACGGTGTTTTCCCGAGTGCTATGACATGTCCTCCTTCAAACGAGGCTTGTGGAGAGTATTAAGCGGTAGCCAGCGGCTTGGCCCTGCCCCTGGCATTGCTGTGGTTCATGGGCGACGGTAACCACTCACCATCAGGTGGGCCGTATGCTCGTCTGCCTACAAGGGCAATAAAAAAAGATGTAATTCATTCTCAATTATTCCCGTTACCAGTTGCTGCTGCGTAAGAAAGCCGCCGAAGAGTTGAAGAAGGAGCAGGAACGTAAAGCTGCTGAAAGGAGGCGCATCATCGAGGAGAGGTGCGGTAAACCTAAGAACATTGACGACGCCAACGAAGGTAAATGAGAGTCCAAATACAATGGAATAAATTTTGTAGAAGATTTCCGAATTCTAATTCTAGAAATTTCTGGAAATTTTGGAAATCCTAATTGCTAATTCTGGAAATTTTCCGAAACGATCAAGAACACACTACACAATCAAATTCCGATTAACAATTTATATTATTATGTAAACTAGCTGACCCGGCAGACTTCGTAGTACCTCAATCGATAAATCAAATACCTAAACTTTTGTATAAAATAAACTTAAAACAAACAAAAGGAATCCGTCCGACGGGGGACACATCAAAGGAAAAACAAAATTGTTATTTTTATTTAATTCCAAGCATTTTCATATTTATCTATCTTTTAAACCTTCTCTGGACTTTCACGAATAATTCAAGATTCAAAATTAACCAAATCGGTCCAGCCGTTCGCGAGTTTTAGCGAGACTAACGAACAGCAATTCATTTTTATATATAGAGATGATTAGTTTTCTATACATGTTGTATTGTGTCGTATTATAGATACTATTAAGAGGGTTTGCAAAGACTACCATGAACGCATCGCTCGTCTTGAAGATGAAAAATTCGATCTGGAATACATCGTTAAAAGGAAAGATATGGAGGTAGTGAGATGAGCCGCGACACAGCTGCTCTCGTGAACTTGCTACTCTATAACTCACTCTCAAACTTAACGAATTTTATTTTGTGACGTCTAAAGGCAGTGCTGTCTCTACTTCGTCTGGTTAACAAATGATTAAACTCTAGCGTTGGTGTGACGAGTTGTAGGGACCGCTGTGTCTCTGTCTGATTTAATTTGTCTTTCTAATGCGTTTTCTATTTCTTCTAAGCTCCATGTGACGTCGTTAAACCTTAATGCGAACTACTTACTACCTTCTATTTTTTTTTCTAATATCCTAAAATTCACTTCCGAGACTGACACCTCGCTTTCTGTCCGTCCATGATGCGTGGGTGTTCCGCTGCGGCGCCGGTTAGGGAGCTCGGATATAACTCTCCGGTTTTTGGTTCGCGCGAGTAATCGTCACTTGAATTTGTAGCCGCTCTGACGAGCATCATTACGGGCTACCATCAGCGTATCACCAAGCTAGAAGAGGAGAAGTACGATCGCGAGATGGAAGTGGCGCGCAAAGGGCTCGAGGTCTGACTTGGTTTGAGCTCTACGCAAACATTATTACGCTCACGTTTGAGTAGTTTTAGACGATAATGTGACTAGTTAAAAATTTGTTTTGATTTTGCAGCAAAATTATATAATTTAAAACGGAGCTATATAAATATTACACGTACAGCCCTAACCGTGTGGATAACAAGTTAGGTAACTGCTAAAATAACAAGGACCCGTTGCGGCGACCTCGGAGCAGCTATAGATACTACTTGTAGATATTGTCATCGAGTGGTCAAGTCAATAACAACATACTCAAACTACGTTACAGCAATGTCCCACCCGAATAATGATCATATAGCTTCGCTTCGCTTTGATCCACAAATCAAGAGTCCCTCGCGTACAACACTACTACACACACAGATCCGGAAGACAACCAAGCCGTAGTCGCGCCTACGAGCCTTCGATCATCTTCTCATACATTATATTGTGATTGTGTTTTTCTTTAGCGGAACTGCAGACGATATGTCAAATGTACTGGCACAGAATATACAACCTTGAGGGGGATAAATATGAACTAGAACGAGCGATCGAAATTAGGAAAATGGAGGTAAACCGCATAATAGGAATGGGAATGCATTATGATTTGAATCTGATTTANGCCTACGAGCCTTCGATCATCTTCTCATACATTATATTGTGATTGTGTTTTTCTTTAGCGGAACTGCAGACGATATGTCAAATGTACTGGCACAGAATATACAACCTTGAGGGGGATAAATATGAACTAGAACGAGCGATCGAAATTAGGAAAATGGAGGTAAACCGCATAATAGGAATGGGAATGCATTATGATTTGAATCTGATTTAGTTGTTTACGACATGACATGATAGTTGTACGGCTCACCGCACACATGCACACGTCGCTCCGACGACAGACGCAGGTCACTCGCATCGATATGCCCATGCTCATTACGCCGGCTCAATAATATGTCTTTCCTTTTTCTATAGCAATGCTCAAGAGAATAATACAGGAGTATTATGACCGCATGTATGTGTGTGAGGGCCAGAAGTGGGATTTGGAACATGAAGTCAGGAAAAGAGATTATGAGGTATTGACCAAATACTTTATGACCATTGTGAATACCACAATCATCGATAATGTAACAAACGTGCGCGTGTGACGATTCGTGTTGATACATTGATAACGCTTTGTAAGTTTTCGGTATGTTTGTTGTTGAAATGTAAATAACGGTCGATTATCGGTTCGTTAGTGTTGTACTGTAGTATCCGTGTGTGGGTGCGTAGTTCGGGCAGCGGACGCTCGCGTCGAGCAGCCGCGCGGTGCAAAATCGATCTCGCCGGTTCGCGTCACCGACATGGAGCTCACATCATTAACTACACTAACTACTGTAACCGTAACAAGTCAACCACACTGCACTCACCAGCGCGGACAGCATGCTCCCGTCAGACCTTCCATTACTTCCGTTCGTATCGTATCCATCATACCGACGGCCTTGGAAACTATTCAGTGTCCAACTTCAAATATAAAAACGTGGATCGCTTCATCTCTATTGTCTGTACTGTAAACGCTTCTTGTCTGTTGCATGTTCATGTATAGTTATAATTTTCGCTTTCCGCTTCCCACTAATCATTGCATAGTATGGCACTTTAATATTTTTAAACTGTGGTAAATTGAATAGTCGAGAATCATCGCTGCTCGTACAACAGTGACGCTTCGTGTGTGGTGTCGATCTTAATGGCCTTACTGAATTTTCTCTTTTTACGTTAACAACAATGGTTGAAGTCAAATTATGACCGGAACACTGGACTGGTTCCTCCATTGGCACACGCTAGTGCATAGTGCAAATGAAACTTCTTGTTCCAAATCTCCAACTTTTCATGTATGTGCCGTGATTATACCGCGCGATTTGTTTGCGTGTTCGGTTGCTGAGATACCCTGTTTAAACCTTTTGAGAAACCCGTATGGACACCGTGTGTTTTTNAATGGTTGAAGTCAAATTATGACCGGAACACTGGACTGGTTCCTCCATTGGCACACGCTAGTGCATAGTGCAAATGAAACTTCTTGTTCCAAATCTCCAACTTTTCATGTATGTGCCGTGATTATACCGCGCGATTTGTTTGCGTGTTCGGTTGCTGAGATACCCTGTTTAAACCTTTTGAGAAACCCGTATGGACACCATGTGTTTTTAGAAAGTGCCATGCTCTGGTCGTTGTACCCGTTCCTACCCTGAAGTGCCCGCCGTGGGCGCCACGCTGTGGTCGCTCTTTACACATTACTCATCCGGACCTTCGGCTGCAAACTATGCTCACTTGCGAGTCCAAACACTACACGTCTATCTGCTACATACTGCCGACCGATTTACATTTGCAAATTTCGATCGATTTTGCACCGTCACTCCATGTATTATACACACCGCAATGTACTGCGTCCAACATGCGAAAATACCAGAGCAGAACTACTCAACGCTCGCAACAATATAATCATTTCGACTATCGATACGACCGTCATCTTTGTGTACGTCGACAAATATGAATTGTATGCGCTACTATGTTGTTGCACATGTAAAAAATCCTGCACATTTTATGTATAATTATTTTTTTGTGAATATTTATATTGTAATGTTGGAGACACAGGAGCTGCTGACGGCCAGCTACCAGTCGAAGGCACGTTAAGTAGGTGTTGTGCACGAAACGGAGTAAGCAATAGCGTTGAACTAGTTAGTATTTAGGCAAAGAGCACGGGCTAGTAGAACGAGACCACAGTATCATAGGATGGGGACAGATCTTTTGTTTTTATTTTATCCAAATTTACTCACATACTACAAATATCAAATACAGCTGCAAATAACACGCCTAATATCAGCTCAGCTCTATATCTGGGTCTGCTTACCGACTTAATAATAAATACTTGAAGCAGATATATCTATTCGCTTTTTATTAGTTGTCTTTTATTTTCGAGTTAGCTTTTTATGTGGGGTTTCGCTTAAAATGCATTGCATGTGTTTTCATTATCCCGAAACAATGTATTGCACAAGTTTAAGCAAAATTTATCTGGCTCATATACGTGTTTTTTGGTGATCGCATAAACTTTTGAAATACATTTTAGTATGATTACTATACTGTTAACGTTAAGTTTGAAGACAATTCTATATTAATATTATATTTCTTTAATTTTGTATAATCTTCTTTCTATTAAGACTAAAGTTAATTACATTAAATTTATTCAATTTATATTAATTTTCACCATCTTCTAACTTAAAAATTCCTTTGTGCTATCGCATATCTCGACCTAGTTCTCACTAATTATTATATTTTGTCAGATCTCCGACCTGAACTCCCAAGTCAACGACCTCAGAGGCAAATTGTAAGTATTCACTGTTACTTCAATAAACTTCAACGAAGTCGTTAGGATTATACAAAAACATAGATATTGTAGATATACATTTTACTATAGTTTGTTTTGCGTGAGTGATTATTTTGGAACAATCTAATTAGTTAACATGGCAATACTGTAACATAAATTATCTTACAAGCTACTGAAAATTTGAATTCGTTCATTAATTGCCAGTTTGATTTTCCCGATAAATCCGGAACAAAAACCTTAGGCAAAGGGTTTCGAGTACAGTGTGTGCTCGTGAATACAATTTGTTGTGTAACGCCAGCGTTCTCAGCGCGAGGGTCCTTGTTGGCTGCACTTCTTGCTTCGTCCCTATTGTTGTGCGAAACCAACAATGTACCGCCATTATGATTTCACGGAAACAGAGTGTTATGGCAATGATATTTTCCAATATAAAGGCCAGATTTTTTAAATGGGATTTTATAACCTGGTAACTAAGACCTTTAAGTCATGTCTTATTTTAATTTATATTTTTATGAAAAATGATAATATGGAGTGACATGAAATGTAATGAAGATGATTAATTTGAGACATTAATCAACTGGGATGAAATTAAATGAAATGAGATGAGATGATATGGGATGAAATACAATGTCAGTAAAATGGTGGTCATTTACTGAGATTTTTTCCGTGGACTTTTTGGAGGATCTCGAGAAGTTACGTCCAACGGCTTTGTTTCATTTTCCCACATTTGCGCACTTTCACAGATATTAAACAGTTAATAAATCACCGTTATTTACACATTTAAGCCTGAAAAAACACAGACAAAATAAAACAAATCACACAACTTCACTCGTCGCGTTCCCGCCAAAAAGTCCTTAAAGGCCAGATATTTTTTTTATACCACAGACTCAATATTTACGTATCGACATCATTTGAAAAGTAGAGCGCGTGAGATTTGCCAACCGATTTATAAATATCGATATAAGATCATATTGTGATTGTCATAGGCACCAATAACTACTTGAGCCACATCAAGTGAGTAACGAACATCAAAGGAATATAAAAAAGGATTTTGAAGTTATATTCGGAGCACAATATTTTTGTTGATAAATTTGCGTACAATAACCACTATGCTATGAGAAAATACGCCAGTATTAGAATAGAGTTCTTGTTCTTGTGAAACATTCTTTTTCGTAAGTGCCACCACCCAGATGGAGACATTAGATCCAACTTAAGACACTAGATCTAACTGTACAACTTAAGAGTGACGTCAGAATATCCAAGCAAGCGTATGCTGTATCACCGCAAATCTAAAATATTTTTCTAGTCAACGGGCAGACAGAAACATATAGATAGATAAGAAATATGATATTTATTTATTTATACTTTATGCACAAAACAAAACTTGTACACAGGCGGACTTAATGCCATGGGCATTCTCTTCCAGTCGACCATAGATGATGATATGATGATGAACAGCTCAAAGTGATCCAATTTAAAACACAATATTAAATTCTCAATATTATAATTAAAATCTCTCAATTATTAAATCGCTACGCATGTCTGCTGCGCGATATTATACATTAGGCCGAATGACGACACATTTCAATACGGACTCACAATACGCCATATCAACAGTGTACTTAGTGCGAGTTTTTTAACGTTCTCAATAGCGTTTTTTTTTTTTTTTTCCTACCTAATCTGAGAGCCTTGTGAGGCTATTTCAGCGTAACCCTAACGTTTGTAAGTGAGCTCACGGGGCTCAAACCTGACGACGATGCTAACACGAACCCTAGCAAGAGCCGTGCTTCGCAGAATCTACCACCGGATCGGAAACGCGACCCACTGAGAAGATCCGGCGAGAAACTCAGTGGGCTGTGTCTGGGAGTTAATTTACTCGTCGAGCCCTTCGTCGCAAGCGACGGGTTCGACGAGAACGGTGACCGGTGNCACGAACCCTAGCAAGAGCCGTGCTTCGCAGAATCTACCACCGGATCGGAAACGCGACCCACTGAGAAGATCCGGCGAGAAACTCAGTGGGCTGTGTCTGGGAGTTAATTTACTCGTCGAGCCCTTCGTCGCAAGCGACGGGTTCGACGAGAACGGTGACCGGTGCTTGAAGTACCTAGAAGCACCGTTAGTGGATCGGGAGGATCAGAGATGACGTGTTTTGGGCGACGTCGACTGCTTTCCATTCTGTCCGCAGGATCGGGAATGTAGTTACCGGCGGCCACGATGAGAGGGTTCTCGTGTCGTGCCGCTTTATCGAAGTGGTCCTCAATAGCGTAAAAGTTAGCTCATATTTGTATGGAATGGGATCGTCTGTCTACGTTTGCCGCTAGGGGCGCTGTTCCAACTGCATACAAAAATGGCTTAACTTTTACGCTATCGAGAACGTTAAGACACTCGCACTAAGCACACAGCAAACGTCCTTTTCAATTTAAATTCAGCAAAGCAAATTCTTAGCAAAAAGTAAAATCTTTCCAATTAAACAATCATTATAGATACATTTTAATAAATGTTAACGTATTATTAATTTTAATAAATTATATTAATTCTCTTCTAGCGTCAAGCCCACACTAAAGAAGGTTTCCAAATACGAAAACAAATTCGCCAAGCTCCAGAAGAAGGCCGCCGAATTCAACTTCCGTAACCAATTGAAGGTCGTGAAAAAGAAGGAATTCACCTTGGAAGAGGAAGACAAAGAGGTACATTCATTATTATTACTAACACCAATAGAAACGACTTCAAAAGTAACAATTGGCAAACGTTCTTTTAAAAACTCTAATATGTTGACAAGTACATTTTTTAAATATTTTTTCATTCTGAGTCTTTGACACGAACATGATTATGACAAAAACAGTTAAATCTATCTATCTCTTAGCTTTATGGCGTTAACAGTTAAATCACCAAACTTTACTACAATTACACAGTCACTGTCACTGTCATTACACAAGTCAATGTCATTATCGTTGTGTTCATCCGTCAAAGGGCCGATAAAATATTTAAAAAATCCAATAGCTACTGGAGCAGGTATAAATGCTTGTTACAAAATAATTCTGGAATCATTAACAAAAGTAACCGATATCGTTTACACATCTTCCAACAGGCTAAGAAGGCAGAGAAAGCTGACTGGGCTATCGGCAAGAAGTAAACAAACTTAAAACGTAACTTTCCATCAACGAACAACAGATGATTTATAATTAATTATTCACTAATTATAATAAAATACTTAATTACCTTTTTGTTATCAAATTGTTTTTAGTAAAAATTTCCATCCATTACCTAAGCGTTATGAGGTGAGCTACGAGTTTGGATGAGGCGTTTTCAGCTTAAAATTTCACGTACATCCCGTTTTGTGACAACCCTAACCCTTTCGAAAACTCATCACCCTTTCAGGCTTCTGCTGTGAGATTTGTTAGTGAAATACGTTTTTGTACCAGATTTCAGCGCTCCCCTACAAAGCTTAGCGAATCCTTTGAAGAATACGATACCCAGCTACAGCTACTAGTGATTACGTTTTTTCCCCATATGTGACTAACATTTCTCAAGTTTACGAGGAACAATAGACATCACTCACGAGTACTCCCAACACAACGACGCTATTTCACTTTAAAATTACCTTGTTTTTTGCAAACGTCTATGACACATAAAAAAAAACATATTTTATTTGTATTTAGTACTTTTAAATTTAAGTTAAATAGATTATTACTTTGTATTTTGACAAAACTCTAATCGCCATGTTCCACAGGGCGGTGCCGGAGGCAAGGTAAATGAAAATATCTGCGCAATCACGAAATGTTTTATTTTAGATTTCGCTGACACGGTGGCATGATGAGCACAGCTTCACAAATAGTTTAGTCGCAGTTACCTAGTACACTTTGAACGGTCTAGGCTTGTTGTGTCATAGACAAGGCAAGAATTTGGATATTTTATGCCAATAAATAGTGTTTTCGTTATTTGAAATGTTGTACATTTGCAGTTCTTACAGAGCTGTGGAGGCATTTAAATTTGATTCATTTTCCATGGAGTTTGAGCCTGAAACGGAAACGTTCCACAATTGGAAATTCGATTGGAAAACGTGTTGCTTCTGAGTGATTCATTTGGGTGGTCTAGAATGAAGGATTCTTGGAAACTTTTGTACAGATTGTTCACCTGCTGATATATATTTTGCTTGAGCAGTTTTAAGTACAAATACGTCTTCAATGCTTTTAGAATTGAGAGCGGCATCTACGGAACATTATTTGATTGTAATATAAGACCAATACATATTTTTCTAACTGTTAAAATTGGATTAAAATCAGTTATAAATAAAATCATTTTCGTTCATTAGATAACGATTATCTTTGGTGACATTGTACGTATTGGTAATTTTATTACAATGAAAAGGAAGCAATTTAAATATGATTTGAAACCGAAAATAAGCGAAGGAACAAATTTATTTTAAACTTCGTATACTTTAAAATGTTTCCTTTTCGAGATTGTAAATATTTTAGACATTCACAAAGCGGCTTGTCATCTGTAAACGTAATTACAAATAATTTATAGCATTCAATGTAAATTTTACTGTTTACAGAAAAAGCCTGACTGGTCGAAGGGCAAGCCGGGAGATCAGAAGGTAAAAGAAGAAGAGGTTGAGGCATGAACATCATAATACCCAAATCATTAAGACCTTTCACCAACTGTCAATAATTATGTGATGTGCCCTATAGTGTGTCTGTCTGCAAAGAGACTTAAATTTTATTTATCTGGCTGCTTGCGCTGTGTCTATGTGTGAGCAAGCCAGATATATAAGTAAAGTTTAAGCAGTTACCTGTCCTAAGTTACCAGTCTTTTTGTGTCTTCCAACGGGCATCACTTAACGTATATCATGTAACGACCAAATTGAATTAACGCGAACACGTAAAAAAAAGAAAATATTTATTTACCACATTGAATAATGTTTTTGTAAGATAATGAATACGTTTAATAAATGATAATTTTGTCTACTTATATAATAAGTATGTGTTCTTTTATGTTCCCTATCCTCGTAATCCTTAGATTATGTGCCGTTGTTGTCCTCTGTGGTAACTAATTTTTGTTTACTTTAAGAAGTTTTATTCCGGCATGAAAAATAGTTTTCCAAACATTTTTTATTTCAGTGATATTTGGGATTTTCATTTAAATTATGATCTGGGTATTTTAAAATAACGATTTGTTCAAATAGAAAATTGTTGATCACAAAGATGCGTTACACATAGATTAGTTGTGAAAAAAAATCCAATCAAAAAAAGGAACGTTTTTTGGTTAATTTTGTTTGGGGTACAATTATTATTTATCTATTACTGTGAAAAGATTGGTCATGATGCTTCCAGCGTTAGATTCGCCGCTTTTGTTAGGCACATAACTGTAATTATAAGGCATTTTTTTAATGTCGTGATCCAAGTTTAAAAGCAAAAGACTTGTGAAGAAATTTTTTATGAACGACTAGTTGACCCGGCAGACTTCGTAGTGCCTCAATCGATAAATAAAAGACCTAAGCTTTTGTATAAAATAAACTTAAAACAAAGAAAAGGAATCCATCCGACGGGACGCATTTTCATATTTATCTACCTTTTAAGCCTTCTCTGGACTTCCACAAATAATTCAAGACCAAAATTAACCAAATCGGTCCAGCCGTTCTCGAGTTTTAGTGAGACTAACGAACAGCAATTCATTTTTATATATTATTATAAAGGTTATATTTATTTGTTTGATAATAATATTCGCGATCTTAATTCTGATTAGAGATATAAAGCGTACCACAGAACTCTAAAAAATTTGAAAAAAATTGCTGAACTAATTTTGTTTAAGGTTGATAACCTCGTTGGTCCGATTGTTAAAAACCCACCGGCTTCATGTTTAGTTCCGGATCAGAGTTTTTTTTTGCTCAGATGGATGGACGAGCTCATAATCCACCTGGTGTTAAGTGATAACTGGAGCCCATAGACATCTACAACGTAAATGCGCCACCCACCTTGAGATATAAGTTCTAAGGTCTCAGTATAGTTACAACGGTTGCCTCGCTTTTCAAACCGAAACGCATTACTACTTCACGGCAGAAATAGGCAGGGTGGTGGTATCTACCCGTGCGGACTCACAAGAGATCCTACCACCAGTAGGTTACTATTGAGTTAGGATGTTCATTACTCCTTGGGCCCGCGGTCTGCTCCCAACATCTGCAGATCGTCAAGTCCCACATACTCCGCGCGCCCTATAAGCACGGTAACCTAGGAGGAGGTTCGGCCCCCGGCCCGAAAAAAAAAGATGTTCAATTGAAAGCATTAGAAATTGGCAATTTGGTTGTACTTATCTTTTATGTGTGCGCTGACAAATGTGGAACATTGCTTCTTTATTCGTTGAAGAGCGCACTTATTAAGCATATAAAAAACCTTTGACGAATTCACATAACTTAATAACGGTAGGCAGCGGCTTGTCTCTGCCCCTGGCTTTGCTGAAGTCCATGGGCGACGGTAACCACTCAACATCAGGTGGGCCATATGCTCGTCTGCCTACAAGGGCAAAAAAAACAAAAAAAAACTTTGCCATCTAAAAATACGTATATTTAATTTAAAAAAACGAAATTTATGGAACGACTAATTCACCATTCACTTCACTAACCATTCAAAAAAATATCTTTATTTATTATACTATTCGCGCAAAACACAGTTAAAGAGATGTCCAGTTCGCAGACCGAAGAACCACCATCCAATAAATTGTCACTTCGATATATTTTACGTCTTCATTCACACATCCCTTCATAATCCCCCGGGATTCGGTCCATAAAGATTTATGTGTTCCAATAAAAATATAAAAGAAACTCGTTTTGTTATGTTAATGTGCGAAAAAAATTTCCATCATAATAAAATAATATCGACGCCAGATATTTCGTTTATCAAAAGATTGCCGTTCCATAAATTTCTGGAGAATTCTAAATTTCCTTAAGCTTCGTAAAATGTATGATAAAAGTATCAGTAGTTCCTAGATCTTTAATTGATTGTGTTTAATAAGGTTTCAAGTTTGAATCATATTTGTGGTCGTATCTATATAAATATAATTATACCTACTGTTCGTTTGTTTGTTACCGAACGCTTCCTTAATGGTTTCCCAATCTCTTTATTTGTGGATCCTTACAGATAAATCAGATGTAGATAGATCGGAAGGCAAGAAAGAATGTGTTAAGCCCACTAGTAAGCATCTATATATTAATACGTGAAGCAAAAACTTTGTATCCCTTTTTACGAAAATTGCGCGGACGGAGTAGTATGAAATTTTCCACACTTATAGAGAATATAGAGAAGAAGTGCACAATGCTAATATTTTTTTAAAATAATGCATAAAAGATACATTAAATCAATAAAGAAAATATTACACACACTACATACCATGTATTTAACGCACACACGCATGCATACTATTTATTGTCAAACTTTTGTTCTTGACGTCTGTTGTCAAATTGAGAATAGATTAAATATTATTTGTCTTTGTTAATATTTTTTATAGTATAGTCTTGGCGAAATATGTTATAAAGAAGTATAAAATACATTCATAATGGTATACAAACTTACAATTCCAATTAATTATAGTCGAATCTCGACTACTGCGGGACCTCTAGTATGAATTAAATGCCTATGATGACTCCTTCAGTTAGTTTATTAAAGAAGGGCAATAATGGAACCAAATAAATGTAAATTCACATTAAATGCCCCGAACTACGATTTTTTATACTAGACACACAGACGAGTTTTATACGAGACAAGAACAAGCACGCCCGGTTCTTGGGTATCATCCGAAGTCTACGTATCATAAAATAAATAAATAAAATTATAATCCTTCGAAACGTTAATAACTATATGGCATCGCATTTCTAACTGTTTCACTGCCTATTGAGTAAAATGTTTTAAACTATGTGACAGGAAAATATATACTTTAAACTCAAAACACAGAGAAATATTTTCATCTGGAAGTTCATTCAGGTGGATAACAACGGAATGGCTGAGTCGTTGGAACAAAAAGAAAGTGCCTGTACCATGCCATATTTTTATTTTTTTTATCGACTCGACCGCCTTCTCTGAATGATCACAAATGAAAAAGCTGTTTGCCAGCTGTATAGTTTTAATTTCCGTTTTAATTAGAGGATTCTTGAGATGAAAATTAAATAGGCCAGGGTAAGTCCGTATTGTGTTTTATTTCAGCAGCTTCATAGCTAAAAGCGTTAACATTTTAGTTGTATTTTACAATCAATACAGTGGACGATAACTATTTTCAGGCTTATTAAATAAAACTTAGCTATAATAAAAAAACTTTAATGTTAGAAAATTAATCATGTCTAATGTAGTTGCCAAAATATTACTAACAATAGAAAGTTAACCACAAATCTGACAACAATTGCATAATAAAACTAATAAAATTGGACAACAATTAACAAAATTGGAAATAAGGCCATGCTTAGCTGCTTATATTTAAAAATACGTCGCTGTGTTACGAACACTTATTGATACTAACAATTATTTATTTAATACTAATAATTAGAGATTGATAGAAGTATTTCTAGAAGATGTTCTCGTGATAGCTGTTACAAGTTTCTTGTTGGGTGACAGGAAGGACAACAGGGTGATGCTGCTGCTCCTGCTGAGGGTAGTGCAGAAGCACCGGCTGAGGGAGCTCCAACGGAAGGCGCTCCGGCTACAGAGGGAGCACCAGCCCCCACTGATGGAGCCCCAGCACCTCCAGCTGAAGGTTAATAAAGGCTTTGATCTAAATTCACAATTTAAAAAAAATCCTAAGTTAGAAATCTCCCTGCGTTGTTTGTGAAACTAAAGCTGTAGCTACTAAACAAAACAAAAATATAATCATAATCTGCTATGTGCCAAAATTTTATTTTGAATTAACGAGTAGTAAATTTTAATACATTTGAATTAAAAATAGTGTAAGAAAAAATGATTTTATTGTAAAAAAGCGTGGGGTGCATGGTATAAGTAGTTATAAATATTTTATGAACAGATATGAGTAGAAGGGTTAATTTGATAATATCCTGAAAAGCACCCCACGCTTTTTTACAATAAAAATTTTTTTTCTTACACTATTGTTAATTCAAATTTATTAAAATTTATTTTCTATTTTTTAGTTGGATTTTCTATAAAAGCGTATTGTGTTAGTTTTTTTTAACTATTATTTATTTTTCATTTTTTAGTTGAATTTAAATTTTTTCAATTTTTTTTTAAATGTTGAATTGTCTTCGCTCCTTAATATGTATACCAAATTTCGAGTAAATCCGACGTTTACAAAGGGGTCAAAATCATGTTCAAAGATTCCGTTACAAACATACATACACATACGTCTAAAGCTAATAAAAGCGTATTAAAAACATTTTCGTATAAAATTTTATATGAAGGTGAATTTTTAAAAATTACATAAATATGAAAGTTTAAGACACATAACAGTTTTTTTATACAGTAGACAATAGGGCTGTAAACTATACGAAAAAGTAAAAAAGTAAAAATCTCAAAAAGTGCACATGTTGCATATTTTGGTTTGACAACGACTTTTTTTTATTTTTGCCTATTTTGATACAGCTGTTCAATTGTCTAATAGGTGCACCGACGCCTGCTGAAGGAGCTCCTGCTCCAGCAGAAGGAGCCCCACCGGCCCCCGCGGAGGGGACACCCGCGCCACCCGCCGAAGGGACACCGGCACCTGCAGCACCTCCTGCAGAAGGAGCACCTGCAGCACCTCCCTCGGAAGGAGCACCTGCAGCGCCTCCTGCGGAAGGAGCACCTGCAGCTCCCCCAGCAGAAGGAGCAGCTCCCCCAGCAGCACCCGCTGAAGGTATTTCAAACAAAATAATTAGATTTAGAATAATGTTTACATCTATAGCAGGCAGATGAGTTCGTACGACACCTGGTGGTAAGAAGCTACCGTAGCCCATAAAGCCTTTAATGGTTCTTAAAAAGTCAAGCTAATTTGAGTGTTTTATGGGGTGGGACAACGTAGTACCTTAGTACCATTTGAGTCTTCAATTTTATATTTCAAGTTGGGCTCCGGTAAGCGTTTATTGTCTGTTTAACGAAGAGTTCATTTATGACATTTACGAAATCTTAAAACCTAAATCGAGATCCAAGATCAAATTCTCAAAGGCGTTTCATAATGAATCGTAAGCTTAATGTAACGTTCATACTGATTGTCTGATTTGCTTATATTTATTGAGGGTAAATTTTAAATCATAGGTGCTCCAGCACCTGCCGCTGCTCCCGCGGCTGATGGTACACCTGCGCCGGCGGCCCCTGCACCGGAAGCAGCACCTCCAGCAGAAGGTATAAGAGTTTTATCCCTAAACAAACCTACCGCTTATATCCCATGACTACTGCTAAGTTCACGAGGAGAAAAGCCGTTATTTTTTTTGTAGGTGTATTTATTTATTTATAACTTTGTATACTAGACAGTATGAAGGTAGACTTAATGCCATAAGCATTCTCTGACAGTCTACCTTAGGGGGGTGCAGAGATGAACCTTGGTGGTTGTAGTTTGAAGGTGATATTACTTAAACATATGTGTATATATAACATACATAATATTGATAGATACAAATACTCGTACTTAAATAAATATATATACATAAATATATAGATATATATATATATACATATAAAAACATATATAAACAAATATTATCAATTAGATGACTCTGCTAATTCTCTGAGAAACAGTTCTCGAACCTTTGTCTTAAACGCTTCATGTGTAGTGGCCGACCTTATTTTGAGTGTATGTATCCTTCTAAATTAAATGGACTAACTATATTTTTAATGTACATTAAATAAAAAAGAGGTTCTTTAATCGGCTTGCAAGTTTTAGTTTGTTATAACATAAAAAGACAATTGCTGCAGAATTTATACGTCAAATATTCTTCTAGAAAATAATCGAATTAATAAAAATAACAAGCCAACGCTTTTTTTGTCTAATAGCTAATAATAACTTTTACCTAACATCCTTAATCCTTTTCAAAATATTTTAATGTCGATTTGATTCCAGGAGCACCAGCAGCGCCAGCTCCAGCTCCAGAACCAACCCCTCAAGCTACTCCAGCCCCACCAGCGGAAACAGCACCAGGTAATATTGGATTTATTCTTTTCATTCTGTGAAGTATGAAAGTGAGGAGTACTTAAGATAAAAAAAAAACTCTGTATACGGTGTGATTCATTTAATTAATCGGTGAGGTATAGGATTTTCAAGCGGTTGCATA
Source organism: Bombyx mandarina (assembly GCF_003987935.1). The sequence continues at coordinate 1,952,733 of NW_021011481.1, forward strand.
GCAATTATCGCGGGCTTTGAGCACGGCGACCGAATCAAGAAATTCCGTAACGAAAATGAAACCTAACACCCCACTCCGCCACCATGTAGCTCGCGTTCAACACATTCACACGTTGCGCTTGTGTAGTGTTTGTGAATAAGCGCGGGGCGTGACGTCACACTGCATGCGCATCATGAAAAATCTGCCCATCTCTCTCTTACGCGGTCTAGCTTATGAATGTGAAGGGGACAGTTAATGTTTTGCTTTTGTTAATGTATAAATATAGCGTGGACTTATTTTATTATTGTTTTAATATTAAATTATTCTTGTCTAATTATAATTGCATAAGTTGCTAAAAAATGCTATGCAATAGCTTTACCGCGGCAGTCCCCGAGTGCCACACGTGTTTTTTGTTATACCTTGTTGACTAATACAAATACTCATTGCGATTTACACATCATCTAAAAAAAATCGTGTCATTAGGTTTATTAATAGGATTAACCAACAAAATATAAATTACAATATGGCGGCCTTCTAAGTCTTCGTTTATTATATTATGTCCTTTTATCCGTAAGGTTTTTAAAATTAGTCTAATATTTTTCTAAGAGAGCTTGGTTATGCTGGTGTTATACGCTTTAGGCTTGTTTTTAGCAAGGCGTACTATTTATAAAGTTTCTCTGGCACTGGCTTTGTGATTTTTTTGGTCTAATACGTATGAGTATTTTGCTAAGAGTTGATTCTTACTCTTTGCTTGGTTATGATGTTGTATTCGCTTTAGGGTTGGTCTTAGTAGGGCCTAATGTTTGTAATATTTATTTATCACTGACTTCTTGGTTTTTCTTTTCCACAGCACCTGAGACAGCACCGGCACCAGAGCAAACAGCACCACCGGCCGCGCCCGTTGAAGGTTGAAATTAGATGTTATTTCTTTAAAAACCATATGAAACTGGATTGTAACTGTCTTGTCTTTTTGTAACTGTCACTTTAGCTTAAATTCTTTGTTTGTCTATAAACTTCCTATTTTATTTTTTATTGTTTAAATGGGTGGACGAGCTCACAGCCCACCTGTTGTTAAGTGGTTACTGGAGCCCATAGACATCAACAACAAAAATGCGCCACCCACCTTGAGATATAAGTTTGGTAAGGTCTCATGTATAGTTACAATGGCAGCCCCACCCTTCAAAACGCATTACTGCTTCAAGGCAGAAATAGGCAGGGCGGTGGTACCTACCCGCGCGGACTCTCAAGTGGTCCTACCACCAGTAATTACGCAAATTATAATTTATATTATATATATTACGCAAATTATATTATAAGAACAGAGAGAACTTTTGATAATGTAAATTTGGAAAGTATATTTATCTCACAAGTTATGCACAAAGGCATGCAATTAATTTCAGATTTCTCAAATAATATTTTAAAATGGTTGCGTTACGAATGTTTGTTCTTTATAAGAAAAAAAGCAGATAGTTAAATAATGATTATACACCACATTATTTTGTTTATATTAAACTTAAACCTAAAATCACAGTTCAAGATATCGTTTTTGTTTTCAGCTTCTGCGTAATGATGTAAATGAATCAAACCAAAGCAAAGGGAGTAATTGCAACAAAACTGACTAATGTTTAAATATTTTGTAAATTTATTTGTACGATAGCCGCGTTTGAAACATTCGTAATTTTTTTATGTTGATTAAAATAATTTGTTAATTTTATGTTTTTTACTCTAGATACATCTAGACAGATCCCCTTAATATAAATTATTTGTTGCAACTAGTTTGTAAGAAAGAATCTATATATTTCATGCTTTATGCTTTATGCATTTTTAGTTGTTTTTTTTAAGGTTTTTGGACAAAAGCTTTCATAAAATTTAGGCCCTTTTTATCCTACCTATGCTGATAGCCTTGAGAGGCTATTTCAGCTTCACCCTAACGTTTGTAGGTGAGCTCACGGGGCTCAAACCGGAGAGTTGCTATCACTGACCCTAGCAAGAGCAGTGCTTCGCAGAATCTACCACCGGATCGGAAACGCGACCCATCCGGTGGTAGATTCTGCGAAGCACTGCTCTTGCTAGGGCCACTGTACTTACAGTTACTTTATAGTGCAATTAAAATTAGTGTTTAATGATTAGATCCATTCCATATTTCACTGTGGGGCTCGTCATTTCCACTTACACTGTGGAACACGTAATAAACTTTACTACCATACATTTTAACACTAGCACATTTTATTATTGGTAATTTTATTAATAACTAATCATTTTAAATTTGAAGAATTTTTATTAGGAGTCGTTCCTTAGGTTTCGAATCGTTCATATTATGTTTGGTTCAATGTATTCTAGTTATTCAGAAAAATTGTTTTCTTGATGCCCTTGTAGGCAGACGAGCATACGGCCCACCTGATGGTGAGTGATTACCGTCGCCCATGGACTTCAGCAATGTCAGTGGCAGAGCCAAGCTCTGCTTACAAGGGCAATAAAAAAAAGATATCAACCTACATAATGCACATACATATCTTATTTTAAGCACGGAAATAGTAAATTTACGGGTCGAAACAATGAAATCGACCAATTCGGAAATAAATTCTATTTCAACACTAATAATACCGAGATATAATAATATTTCACAATTTCTATTCCATAAATTTCATTTACTGCTTCTGTATTTGTAAAGTTCGGTTGTTATGAAATTATTTGTTTAAGATTTGATTAGATTGTGCATTTTCAGTTCGTATTAACGAATTGTCCCGAGCTTGTTACTACTTATTTCCATGTTCCAATTTAGGGTGGATTCGACCAAACAAGAGTAAATCTTATTCTTAGAATAACTCGTCAGTTAATCGAGAGTAAATAAATTTTACGTTTTACCATCTACAATTCTAAGAATAGTGGGCCTATTCTGGAATTGTTAGTATACCGCCGTTTCGCACGGAATAACGGAGCTATTCCTAGAATAATGTAATGGCGTCAGTCAGCCGAATCATCTGATTTCTGTCATTTCATAAATATTTATTCTGTTTTAATTTCAAGTCAACGCAATGCACTAAATTATTATTAATAGTCTGGCATTATATAACGCAACATTTAAACGAAAAAAGATAAAACCATACGACAAAACTTGACAATTCCCTCAAACAAACAACAAATAAAATTAACACGTTCGACAGCTAGATTTCTTATTGTACACTACAGCTACTTTTTCACACTAAAATACGGCAAAATCGAGTTGACGCTATGTATGCTCTAACACTATGCCGTTGTACAAAAACATTTATTTGCCGGGTTTTATTTTTGTTCACCATTCACTCTGCTATTCGCGTATTGCTATTCCTAGCGCAAGTATACTCTCGTTTACGTGGAAAAACTACTATGGATTTACTCGAGATTAAAATCATGGAATAGGTTATTCCTCGTATAGTTACTCGTGTAAAAATTTAAGTTTGGTCGAATCCTCCCTTAGACATTTTAGATATGAATTTCTTATTCTCAGCTACATATATGTGCAGTACCCCGGCCTTAAATGGAAACTGTTTCACGGCAGAAATAGGCTTGATAGCGATAGAACCTACGCGTTAGAACTCAAATACTACCACTAATTAGGTGTGCAAATTATACTATATTTTTGGCAGGTTTTGATTTTTATAACACAATGTTATTTCTTCGTCGTGAAAATCTTACGTGAACATGTGTGAGACACGAGTTTCGCTGCAAAATTCGTATCTGTCTGACGGATTCAAACACCGGCACTGCCCCATCGCTCGATTTGAAAGCACCTTATCCTTTCCTTTCTTATCATTTATCCTAAGGTAGCTTCAAGCACACGATCACCTATACTCATAAATTATTTTAAAATAATTGCATTTATTTTTAAATTTTTCCATAACTCCAATCATATACTGTAATTCCATTCGTAGCATTGTTTTACACTAAAACTAAACGTTTCTTGTCTACTTGATATATAAAAAACTTTTTCGATAGTAGCGTTGTGAAATTTGATGTAAAATAAAATATTAATTATTACGATGTTAGCATTGTCAATTCGTCCTGATCTATAGCATATTTCTTTCAGTATATTAAAGACTTACGCTTCATGTCCAAATCTAAAGTCAACCTCTAGAAATTATTTAAAATCAACTCTGAACTTTTTTGACGATATATCTATATATTAATACGTGAAGCAAAAACTTTGTATCCCTTTTTACGAAAATTGCGCGGATGGAGGAATATGAAATTTTGCACACTTATAGAGAATGTAGAGAAGAAGTGCACAATGCTAATATTTTTTTTAAATAATGCATAAAAGATACATTAAATCAATAAAGAAAACATTACACACACTACATACCATGTATTTGACGCACACACGCATGCATACTATTTACTGTCAAACTTTTGTTCTTGGCGTCTGTTGTCAAATTGAGAATAGATAAAATATTGTTTGCTTTGTTAATATTTTTTATAGTGTAGTCTTGGCGAAATTTGTGATTATAGAAGTATAAAATACAATCATAATAGTGTACAAACTTACGATTCCATTTAATTATAGTCGAATTTCGACTACTGCGGGACCACTAGTACAAGTAAAAAGTTGAAGTACACACTTTACATAGACAAACAGTTATTTAATGACCTACTAATATGGTAATAAAAATCAATGTTGATGAACTCATTTAATTTTTTTTCGTTTTCTCTCTCCTTGCTCCGCGAGAGCAATCGACTAAAGAGTCCTCTTAAAATTCAAGTCCCAATTTAATTCACTTAAACTTGAATCATGTTGACAAAAATCTCGGAAGGATTTCCTGCTGAAAAATACTTGAAAGTGTGGAGCCAAAAGGCCGTTTTAATTAAACTTAATGTGGCTCATTCATTACCGGCGTAGGGTAGGAGATAAAGTGAATGAGAGATAATTATTGAGGTCATTCCAACCCGGAGATTTTCAGTGAGCTCTTTCAACCCTTTTTACGCTTTGCTACATCCGTGCCAGAACTTTGTGAAGCGAGATTTTATCTTGAGTTCAAGTAGACAAGAAGCGTTTAGTTTTAGTATAAAACAATTATATAAATAGTACCTAGTATGTACTTGTAGTACGTATTTAGAGATATAATAAATACGTAAAAATAAATTCGTAATGGTTGTTACTCTGAGATAACAATACTTTCATTTTATGACCGCACGTCCAAAAGTCCAAGTCGTTATTTAATTTTACTTATCCATGAACTGCGGTAATTTATTAACACCTTTTTTGTGGTATGTCGGCGATCAACATGTTAAACCCTCATCCCTATGTCAGTCGACGCGAGTGATGGCCATAGTCTGTCAGTCCTAAGCAAAGCAATGATAATTTACATTGATTCTCTACACCTTTGAGAATGTAATATGTTAAATTAATTTATATATTTCAATGTACAATATTGTATAAAGTCCCTTTCTAATGCGTTCATTACAAAGCAAGCTTTATTCCACAAGTTAGTTCAATTGTCCGTCCTAGGTCAGCCCCGGCTTCATTGTCCGGGGTTCATCGTAACAGCAGTTGGTCCCTCGAGTTTCGAATGGGATATGACCGTAATGAGAATTTTGCTGTCAATAAAACGTATATAGCGAATGTTCAATTGCTTTAATTCAATTCGTTATGAAATTGTTGTTTTTATATTATTACTAAAATGTAAAAAAAATACAATCAAAGTTAGTCAGTAATTCCCAGAGATTAGCCGGAACAAACAGACAGACAGACAGACAAAAATTGTAAAAAAAATTATTTTGGTGTATGTACCGTATATATATTCATATGCATGTAGTAAAAAGAGGCTATTTCAATATTACAAACAGACACTCCAATTTTATTTATATGTATGGATGTTCAATTTTCTTTTAAACCGTCCAGTATTCGTCTCACGTAATTAAAAATCACAATAACGAAAAACATTAAAGTTTTATTAGAAATGTGAAATGTTCTTGCCGATAACTAGTACTTTATAGTATAACAAGAATTCGGAACAAAAAAGCGTTAACAGAATTATTGAAAGAATTAACAAAAAAAAAAGACGTGTGGCACTCGGGGACTGCCGCGGTAAAGCATTTTTTATCAACTTATGCAATTACAATTAGACAATAATAATTTAATATAGCTGTCCCCTTCACACTCATAGGCTAGACCGCGTGAGAGAGAGATGGGCAGACTTTTCATGATGCTCATGCAGTGCGACGTCACGCCGCGCGCTTATTCACAAACACTACACCAGCGCAACGTGTGAATGTGTTGAACACGAGCTACATAGTAGGCGTAGTGGGGTGTTAGGTTATTTTCGTTATGGAATTTCTTGATTCAGTCGTCGCGCTCAAGGCCCGCGATAGAAGCTATGCAATAGGTTAAAAATAATACCGAAACAATATCTCGTACGATGCGTATTTTCGTATTCCTTACTAACGTATTTTCACCGTTCCGAAGTACAAAAATACGGTTAAAACGTGCGAACATTTCGTTATCACGAGCACCGAACGTATCGTTTGAATAACATGCGTGCCGGCGTCGAGCCGTACGTGACTTAGTTCAGCATTATCAACGCAAACATAAAACAAGAAATCTACGATCCTTTCATGTAATCCAATTGATTTTATAAGGATTATTTTTGAGACTTACACCGTCACAGCGCTGTTACGTCTATAGAGACACGATATACTTTGAGAGATCAAATATTTTAGTGATAAATGGATTATTTGTCTAATTTTTTTTCCCTACTTATTCGCTGGTAGCCTAAGGGGCTACGCCCGAATGGGTAGGTGAGCTCACGGACTTAACCTGAGAGAATTTGCTAATACTAGCTCTAGCAAGAACAGTGCTTCGCAGACTCTACCACCGGATCGGAATCAACCCACTGAGAAGATCCAGCAAGAAACTCATTGGGCTGTGTCTATGGATTAGTTCTTTCGTCGAACTCTTCGTCCGAACCCGAAAAGCTTGGATGTCTGGTAGTTTGTACGAGAAGTTATTCGTCACTTAAAATTACACATTTGCGAGAAATTTAGCGATCTTGATGTCTTGATCTCTTTTTGTTTTTATTGCCCGTGTAGGCAAGCAAGCTTACGGCCCACCTAATAGTGAGTGGTTACCGTTGCTCATGGACGTCAACAATGCTCTCTCTCTCTCTCCACAAACCTCGTTTGAAGAAGAACATGTCTTAGCGATCGGGAAGCACCGTGGAAGGAAGCTCATTCAAAATCCGGATGGTACGTGGCAAACCGTGGTACTCAATCTAAATAAACGAATAAATTGACAGGAAATTCCCTTTTTTAATGTCACGGGAGTACGCAACGTGCGCCCCGCGCAACTTACCCCAGAGATGAGAGATCGGAATCTCAGTAGACTTATGTCTCAGACATCAAGCCGAAACGCATGATTGCTTCACAGCAAAAATACGCAGGATGTCGGTATCTAACCGTGTGGGGGCACACAAAATGCTCTACCGTCAGCAAAAATACATTTGTTTTTTCAAAGTTATACAGACTGAAATATTAACATTTTTTAAAGTTTCACAAAACTGAAAGATTAAAAAACCAATGACTAAAAATTAAAAATAAAACCTTATTATAAATATATTTGTACAGACGTCGTCTGAAGCCGAAACTGTCAATGTCAAATAAAATGCTGTCAAACGTAAAATTTGCAATTTTAAATGAAATAACAATATTTTGATGTTCCGACCTACGCATTGTTATGCAGAGTACGGTCCGGACCGTGTGTATGAAATCTGACAAGCGAACTCTTATTAAAACTTCGCGAGCATAGTGGATCCGCTGTGAATTGAAAACGCAGTGAAATTTAAGCTTTGAGATATTAATCGATTTAAATCGATTTGAATAGAGTATGTAGTTTTTTTTATTGCTAAGATGAGTGGACGAGCTCACAGCCCACCTGGTGTTAAGGGGTTATTGAAGCCCATAGACATCTACGACGTAAATGTGCCACCCACCTTGAGATATAAGTTCTAAGGTCTCAAGTATAGTTACAACGGCTGCCCCACCTTTCAAACCGAAACGCATTACTGTTTCACGGCAGAAAAAGGCAGGGTACCTACCCGCGCGGACTCTCAAGAGGTCCTACCACGAGTAAAAAAATTACAATACTTATTTGTAATATGATAAATAAATAAAAAATAGAAAATAAATTTGAATTAAAAATAGTGTAAGAAAAAATGATTTTATTGTAAAAAAGCTATTTTTCTATTTTCTATTTTTTAGTTGGATTTTCTATAAAAGCGTATTTTGTTAGTTTTTTTAAACTGTTATTTATTTTTCATTTCTTAGCTGAATTTCAATTTTTTCAATTTTTCTTTTCAATTTTTTTTTTTAATATTCAATTTTCATCGGTCGGTTAATAATTATACCAAATTCCGAGTTAATCCGACGTTTTGAAGGGGGTCAAAATCATGTTCAAAGATTCCGTTACAAACATACATACATACGTCTGAAGCTAATAAAAGCGTAATAATCACTGCGTGTTGTCGCGAGCATTGTATCATGACAAATCATCAAGTATATATACACACAAAAAACGTTTGCCTTTCTATCAAGAAATACCGGTCGAGATATTGACAATGCTTACTACATCTATTGCCAACAATGGCAGTCAAGTCGGGATTCGAGTTGGCAGGTTATTGAATTCTGCCACAGGGTTGGACAGCTTCTGGCAGCTAATATCCAAGATTGCTTTTATTTTGTTTAGCGTTTCTAGAAGCTAGGTGTATATATTGAAACTGTTGGAGTTTGTATGTGTAAGTAATGACAGGCAACACTTGTTACATGTGAAGTAACAGTTTTCGAATAATGGAATGCTTATTTAAATGTTTTAAAACAGATGATTGTCTTCTCTTCACTGATGAGAAAAACTTCTCATCTAGACACGAACAGTGCAACATCTTAGGGTTTTATAAAAAATAATGGTCCCGCAGTAGTCGAAATTCGACTATAATTTTTGAAATTATAAATTTGAACATTATTCTAATTCTATTGTTAAAATAATCACAGATTTCGCCAAGACTACCAGACTTTAGGCCAAATATTAATAAAGACAAACAATATTTGACCACAGACGTCAAGAACAAAAGTTTGACAATAAATAAATAGTATGCATGCGTGTGTGTGTCAAATACATGGAAGTGTGTGTAATGTTTTCTTTATTGATTTAATGTATCTTTTATGCATTATTTTAAAAAAAATATTAGCATTCTGCACTTCTTCTCTATATTTTCTATAAGTGTGGAAAATTTCATACTGCTCCGTCCGCAATTTTCGTAAAAAGGGATACAAGGTTTTTGCTTCACGTATTAATATATAGATAAAATATTGTAATGGTGTAATAGTGTAAAAATTGTTTGCGATACAATATATATTAAGCATGAAGCAGAATGTTTTTAAATAGCCCCTCACCTCCAGAACCCAATCCCCTCAAATTTAAACGTCCAACAGAAACTTTATTGACGAGTACGAAATTTAATTTCTCTAAGAAGACTCCACATTCGGCATTGACGTGTTTAGAAAATGGCATTTGAAATATTTCTTTCGATTTGTGTTTCGAATTTCAATATTTTAGTGTATTGAAACGTTGGTAAGGTATATTGAAAATTGAACAAAGTAGTTGAACGAATATATTACAGTCAGGCTTTTTCTTTGTGTTCAGAATTCTAAAATAATTATAAGTAAGTGGTGGTAGGACGTGTTGTGAGTCCGTACGCTACCCGCTATCTCCACCCTACCTTTTTTTTCCTACCTAAGCTGAGAGCCTTGAGAGTCTATTTCAGCGTAACCTTAACTAGTAGGTGAGCTCACATTTCTAACTAGTTAGACTTTGAACTCCTGGTCAGCCGCAATCTCAATGAGTTTTTCGCCGGATCTTCTCAGTGGGTCGCGCTTCCGATTCGGTGGTAAATTCTGCGAAGCATTGCTCTGGCTAGGGCTAGTTTTAGCAACGTCCCCAGGGTAGAGCCGTGAGCTCATCTACTCGGCCTGTTACGCTGCCATACCCCTAGGTTATACCTACTTAGGTAGGGAAAAAAAAGAAAAAAGATCAGCCGCATTCACATTGCGGTATCTGTGGGTTTCTTAACACTTTTTTTTATTGCCCTTGTAGGCAGACGAGCATATGGCCCACCTGATGGTGAGTGGTTACCATCGCCTATAGACTTCAGCAATGCCAGGGGCAGAGCCAAGCCCCTGCCTACCGAAAGATGGACAATCAGCTAACTCACGCACTTAATGCTATTAAAATCATTTTAGTACAAGACTATCATGAGATTTTCATTTAGCCCTACAATTAATTTCAAATTCAGATTTAAATTACTGCTAAGCGAAAACCAATAATTGACACATCAAATGTTTATTGTATTGAATTCGGAACGTTGGTATAATAAACATAGAATATTTTAGACATTACCGAAACCTAATGAAGTATTTCATTGAAATTCAAAATAGATTATCATTTCCTTTTATTACTTTTTCACCGGTTTAAAGACAATCTAAAGACTCTAATCTAGCGTCTTTAATCAATGAAAAGACTCAAAAATGTAAGGTGATTATCCTGGTGTTTTTAAGCAATATTACTATTTACAATGTATTTATAAAAATCTCTAGCAGATTGTCTCTAATGATAGCGTCCATGACTTAAGCCTAATTAAAATTATTATTTTTTATAAGATGTTTATGTAATCGTTAACAGGTATGGGTTAACGAGCTCATGACTTATCTGCTATTGAATTGCCGGACTTTATAGATATCACAATGCAAATGCCGCAACTCACATTAAGATATAGGTTCTAAATCGCAATTATATAGTAGATATCTGTCTCCCTCTTCCCCTTCCAAGCTGGGACGCAGTAGAAATAAACAGAATGGTGATACCGTACGGGCTTACAAAGTACCCTACCACCAAAGGGACAAGCTCAAGCAAGCCTGATGTGTTTACCGAAGCCAACTAATATCTAACTGCCAATAGAAATTTCCTCCACAGCCTTGGTCATAAGATCCAACGAATTGTATTGTTATAACGGACTACCCTCAATATTTAGTTTTTTTAAGGGATTTTATGACCTGGTAACTAAGACCTTCAAGTCTTATTTTAATTTATATTCTTAATTTTATGAAAAATGATAATATGGACTAAAATTAAATGAAGATGATTAATTTGAAACATTAATCAACTGAGATGAAATTAAATGAAATGAGATGAGATGATATGGGATGAAATTTAATCTCAGTGAAAAGGTGGTCATTCACTGAGATTTTTTCAGTTGACTTTTTGGAGGATCCCGAGAAGTTACGTCCAGTAGCTTTGTTTCATTTTCCCACATTTGTGCACTTTCACAGATATTAAACAGTTAATAAACCACCGTTCACTAAATAGACAAAATAAAACAAATCGCACAATTTCACTCCTCGCGTTCTCGAAAAAAAGTCTCTCAATATTTAGTATTTACCATAGTGGCACAGATGCTAAAGAACATAAAATTTTATGTTAACAATTTGTAGAAGTAGATTGAATGTCGCGTTTCAAAATAGCTGTCTTTTTCCGCATTCTGTTTGCAGTTGTTGGCACGTTAATCAAATATTTTAATAGATACCACTAGGTAATAATACTTGTGTTACATTATTTGCTCAATATGCATTTTGCCAAACTTTGTGATAAAGCTTGGTTTTTCTAAATACATATCTTTTATAGGATGGTGGTACCTCTTTTTTGTGACTTTGATTCATTGAATGACATGCTAGAACGGTACACAAGATGTTAGGTGGTAAATGGAAAAGAATCTAACGTACCAAAGATCCCCAACAGTAGTACTTATGACAGTATCATAATAACATTTTATGTTTTTCATTATATATGTACGTGTATGTATATGTTTATGTTATTTATGTGTGTAATTGTGCATGTATATAGTCTGATATATTATGTATTAGAGTTTTTATTTTATTATTATTGTTATTGTGTATTGTATCAATAAGTAAATTGATTAGATTGTACTCTTCTACCCACTTATGTAAAGCTCTCCCTGACGTACCTGCCAACCCGACGCTGGCTTCTTACAGACAGAATCCAAGGAACGTGACTGGTGGACGACGCGTAATGGTGGCGGCCGGCCTGACGACTTGACAGTACTCCTTTAAATTATTTGTATTCACATAATACTCGCACAGCGGCGAGGATGATCGTCCGTAAGAGTTCGTAATAGAAAAGTAGCAAAAGTCCAAAAAATATTCAGATGAAAAACAACCGGCGGGTGCGTGTACAATGCGCGCGGTGCGGTTGGTGATAGTCTTCTTTTTTTTTTTTTTTTCTGGGCATGCGATGTCTCTACTCTCATCCAAATAAAGAACCACCAACCAATTGAAGCCCCTATTATACCTATGTATTGGCTAATAATCCCTTAAAGAATGTTATTATGATTATTGATGCTAATAAAGTGCTATAGAGACACACTATTTAATAGTTAATGAGTTTAGTTTGACTAATTTGAAAGTTGTGTTGCGCCGTTGAAAATTTGCGTGCCAGAATTCGAATGTTTAATGTTGAAAGCGAGTCGTCCGCTGCTATGTGAATTACAACTTTGCAGTCAGCTATTCTATCAGAAATATATTTTATATAGATACATAAGGCCGACGTTGAAAAGTAATTTTCTTTTGCCGATTGAAAAAGTTTCGAAACAAGTAGAAGTAAAAATGAGAAATAATATTATTTTGTCATGCCAGTTTATCTCATTATAAGTAAAAAAAGTCTTACCTTTATATTAATTCAAATTATTAATACCTTCACCACTCACCTTACATCTTCACCTACCAACCACCTTTATATTAATTCAAATTCAAATTCGAAATAGTTTCATTGGAGGAAAACTGCGTGAGAAAGAACGTAATTGAAACATTCGGAATCAGTTTAGTATGTTTTACAGCTCAGAAATCCGTATTTATCAAGGTATATAACGTCCTAATATTTAACTACGTAAATAAAGGTTAATCTCTTTATGTACAAAGTTAAATAGAGAGGGAAAGAAGCATATAAGTCTAGAGAGAGAGAGAGAGAGAGAGAGAGTATTCTTTATTGTACACCAAAAAACAAACAGTGCGTTACATTAAATACAAAAAAGTACAATTTCTATACTACTATAGTTTCTAAACGTATCCTACGGACAGGATCAGCCTTCATTTCGGTCGACTGCGCACGTTCGTCGAGAAGTTACGAAGTTGTCGTTTCAGCATGCACTTCGCTGTCTGGATGGGATCCGAGAAAATATCGACTCCATTCCGACTTGATGACCGAAGCGAATCACGAACTTTCTAGATCCACCGTAATATTACAATGAATGTCTTTGTGAATTTTTTTACCAACGTTTTTGTTGTGACTTTGATTTATTGCCGTATCCAGTAATATTGCTTACACGCTTAAGCGTTAAACTCATATCAAACCCCTATGGAGCTTGATAATAGGACAGGCTACGTTGACCTGACCTGATTACTGGTGGTAGGACCTCATGTGAGTCCGCGCGGGTAGGTACTACCCACGACCCTGCCTATTGCCGTGAAGCAGTAATGCGTTTCGGTTCGGGCGGGGCAGCCGTTGTAATTATACTGAGACCTTAGAACTTATGTCTCAAGGGGGTGGCGCATTTACGTTGTAGATGTCTATGGGCCCCAGTAACCACTTAACACCAGGAGCTGTGAGCTCGTCTACCCACCTAAGCAATAAAAAAAAGCCTCAGATATTGTAGGATAATGTCAAGAGGAATACAAATTACTGTAAGTCTAGTAGGCAATAGTTTGACAATAACCTAGGACCCTGATAACACGTGAGTTATATCGGACAAAAATATATCAAACAACTTCGTATATTTATTAAGCACTAGCTGACCCGGCAGACGTCGTAGTGCCACAATGGACAAATAAAAAACCTAAGCTTTTGTATAAAAAAAAAACTTAAAACAAACAAAAGGAATACGTCCGACGGGGGCACATCATAAGGAAAACAATTAATTCCGAGCATTTTCATATTTATCAAACCTTTTAAACCTTCTCTGGACTTCCACAAATAATTGAAGACCAAAATTAGCCAAATCGGTCCAGCCGTTCTTGAGTTTTAGCGAGACTAACGAAGAGCAATTCATTTTTTTGATAATGTGTCGTTTCTCGAAGATTCTGCATGCCAGTGATGTGCAAAGTTTGTCGTCGAATAATAGATAAAATCGCACAGTCACAACATGCAGTGTCGAGTGTGCGAACTTTAAAATCGGATTCTCCACACTGCACCACGTACAATCGCTAGATGGCGTTAATTTAAAAAAGGTTTAAATTAATTGAAAATTAAATATTCTGGCGTTACAAGTCTAGTAGGCAATAGTTTGACAATAACCTAGGACCCTGACAGCATGTGAGTTATATATAGACCAATATAGTACTTCAGTGGTTATATCTGACAAAAATATTCAACTTCGTATATTTATTAATCATAACAATTAATAATAGTCAACACGAATTAGTTACAATAAATCGAAGATCAACATAAAGATACTTTCTTGGCCAGAATGACTCAGCTTTCTTGTTTGTGGGCCAAAAAGGTGTTGTTAGACGTACCGTAAATAATGGATTCGATATCTCCTACCTCATCACGGCAACATAAACACGAGTATATCTCACATAATACTGGATATGGCTTGATATATCATCCGCCATTTTTGCAAGTTAGTTCACAGAATCATTCTACTCTTATCTGTGTAAACAATGTTCTCTCATAGATTAAAAGGACTTGAATGGCCTGTTTGTAACTTTAAGAATATACTAAAGGTATATTGCGGGAGTTGCGAGTAAGGAAGCTATTACCGGCTTACGTACACGGATAAGTGAAATGATGGCCCAATCCACCTTAAATGGTTATCGGAGCGCATAAATATCACAACGCTTTTGTTTATTATTTTTTCCAGCAAAATTATAATTTGCGTAATTACTGGTGGTAGGACCTCTTGTGAGTCCGCGCGGGTGGGTACCACCACCCTGCCTATTTTCTGACGTGAAGCAATAATGCGTTTCGGTTTGAAGGGCAGCCGTTGTAACCTACTTGAGACCTTAGAACTTGTATCTCAAGGTGGATGGCGCATTTACGTTGTGGATGTCTATGGGCTCCAATAACCACTTAACACCTGGTGGGCTGTGAGCTCGTCCATCCAACTTAGCAATAAAAAAAACTGTTATCACTTATCTTTAAACCGTAGTACGAACAATTTTATTGTGATCGGTTTTACGAGTAGCATGTTTATTCAATGGTATCACTTATAGAATTTTATTAATCAAATAATTTAACTTGAAGTGGTAAATAGAACGATGACCTATCCGAGACCCCTATCAGTCATGTATACTATTTCGCAAATATCTTAACTTAGGATACTTCTTAAATTATTAACAATCAGACCGAAACCTTCAAACTGAGATCCACACTCTAACTTGATTATCTAAAGTCGTTCAAGCTCCGTACCGATTGCCGAAATCAAAGAAGCCCATCCCAAAAAAATCGATTTTTTTTTCAACCTTAGAACGAGATGAATCGAAATTGCAGATAATGCCTCTACTTAATGACTTGATCAGTACGATTATCATTAAAGTCATTTGGATCGCAGTATTTAAAATTCGAACACCTGATCGTGGGCGACTAATTCGCGTTATAGCCAATTTGAACGTTCCCCTGTTCTAAATTGAACAGAAACGCGACTCTTGGAGAAGCTCTTCAGGTAATACTTATTGTAATGAAATTACTGAACGTAAAATGTCAATAGGGTCATAACTTTTTATTTGAGAATTTTTTCCATGTTATAAGTTGGTATTTTTTTGTTATTGCTTAGATGGGTGGAGAAGCTCACAGTCCACCTGGTGTTAAGTGGTTACTGGAGCCCATAGACATCTACAACGTAAACGCGCCACCCACCTTGAGATATAAGTTCTAAGGTCTCAAGTATAGTCACAACGGCTGCCCCACCCTTCAAACCGAAACGCATTACTGCTTCACGGCAGAAATAGGTAGGGTGGTGGTACCTACCCGTGTGGACTCACAAGAGGTCCTACCACCAGTAAAAAGTATGGGAGTAATTTTCCAATTATTCCATAGTTCTTAACAGACGGTCACGGAGGGACATGTTTTAAATTAGCCGGATAGGACTAAACATAAACACTCAGGAATATTTATTACTGTTAAATGTGTACTAAGTTTTTGAACACCCAATTAGTATATTATAATGTCGTTGTAACTAAAGTCGTAGTACAAATATTAGACGCATAGTTATTTTTTATCGCTGACCAGGAAGCAGCTTACCTGATGGAGATCATCACTTGTGGATATCAGCAACGGCAAGATAAAGCTATTACCTTTTAAAGCAAGAAATGTTATGCTCGATGAAAATGGTGAGGCAGTGGAAGGCAGATACCGCGGAAAATACTTCATTCGAATGCTACCTATGTAATGCATCTTATCAATGATCTCTGACAACGTACTAGGGACTGACGCAGCGGTTTTAGGTACAAGAGACGATTTATTTTGTTGGCGAAGGTGTGTATACGAGCTTATTGCCTAGATACCTATTAAGCGATCCTCGAGGCCAATTTTAACAACGTAATTCAGTTTTTTTATGCCATTTATCCCGCCGTTCACTTTGAGACGTAAATTATTTGACAGATTGTTTTTTTAATCTTCCTTTTAAAATTTTTTGTAACTAATGTGATCTTGTAACAGAAATTGTTTATTCTCTTAACCAAAAACCAAAGCTACAAAAACTATTTAATTTAAATTCTATACCTACCTAGAAAATAAGATAAGAATTTAAGTTGTGTACACAAAGACATTAACAGGAATACGCGAGAATAATTTAATTAAGTAGCAAAATCATATTAGACATGTATCTAATATATACTTGTAATGTGTATATTACGATATACTCTGCAATATCACAGATATTGATTGATCAATAACGCATATTAGTTAATATTGACCTTAACTATTTGTATAAGCCTGGCCAATTTGATAAAACTTCATCCTTCATAAAATATGCGTAGTGTAAATACTGAGACGTCAATTCATACACAAAGGACTGTGCAGAAAGCAATACGGGCAACACCTAGCTAGTGATGTACTTCAGGCTTTAAGATTCGTATTCGTAACAGTTTGATTGTGCTCTTGGTATTGCTGATATCTGTGAGCGACGATACCCTTTCACTATCAGGTGAGTGGTATGTGCCTTCAAAAGCAATAGAAAAACCTTCAATATTCAATTAAACTTAAAATCCTTCATTAAAAACCTTTATTAAATACGTATAGGTATAAAAAAAAAAGATTTTAAACCTTTTTATTTAAAACTCTATGTACAAAATAAGTTGCCGCTCGGAAGTGGTCTGAGGTGAAAAAGCTCCTCGCGATATTGCTTTCCGCATCAGACCCTTAATGAAGCTAAACAACAAAGTCTTATTAGTGTTGTTGTGTTCCTGTTGTTGTCGAATTAATTGTACGTAGTTAATTATATTTATCGAATTAATTCGATAATATCGAATCAATTATATTATGAATTATTCTGAGTAACTGTACTGAGAACTTAGAACTCAAGGTGGATGGCAGCATTTACGCTGTAGATGTCTATTTACTCCGGTAACCACTTAACACCAGGTGGGCCATAAGCTCGTCCACCCAACAAAGGAATAAAAAAAATTAACTACATACAATTACAATTTACAATTTTACTTTACAAATTTTAATACAAGAGAAAAAATATGTTTATTATGATTACCATCAAAATACAGGTAGGTACCTCTGCCAACAAAACTATTAATTTATACAAGTCAGCTATAACAATAGAGCGAGTGATGCAATTATCGTACACTTCCAATAAAGGAGGAGTATCGTCCGTTTATGGACGTCCGTATAAGACATGTTATGGTTCATTGATGACCCAATCGACTGGTCTGACTGTTTATTTTGTGCTAGTCTCGCTACCTTCCATATTTGTAATGAGATATAGGGTAGCGGTGTCGAGGCGCCACATAAATATGGCTTCTATGTGACTCGGTTATATAAAAACAATTTACGGTAAAGTTCTTGGTGTTTCTTTTTTATTGGGTTAATGGGTGAACGAATTCACGATCCTTCTAGTGTTGAGCGGTTACCAGAGCCCTTGGACATCACAACGCAAATACCACTTTGAGATTTGAGGTTTATTGTCATAATTCATATTTGCGGGTTTGATTTTTATAACACGATGTTGTTTCTTCATCGTGGAAGTAAATCATGGGCATGTGACACACCAGCCGTCTTATCATTTAAGCCGCGACGACTTTATTTAAAAAATGTTGTTCATTAATAAAACTATGTAATGGCGCACCTAAGCACTATAATATACATACACATATACAAAAAAGAAAGAAAGAAAGAAATAAATCATATAATCGCCAAGCATAGTGAAAATGAGTTATTACATAAGTTAAAAAAAAGCAGCGTGTGTGCTTTGTCATTATTTGACATGCGAATTTTAGTGCAGCGCAAGATATATTATATAATTTACCATTCATTCATCCATAATTCAACCAATAATTAAAAATTCCATTTATTTTCAATGTCGTCCCTAAGAAAATCATTTATGTGATAATAATTTCCACTAATAAGATTATCTTGTAGTTTTTTCTTAAAATGAAAATCGTCTAAGTCTCTTAATTTCTATACACACTTGAATATGACGACACGAGTAACGTAAAATCATTTTTATTTTACAAACGTCGTGTCTTGCTATTCGATTTTGAAGAGCGGTATTTTATACTATACAATTAAGAAATCAAGTTTAGGTTCCAATGTAGATAGCGGTAACTATTTTTTATGTATATAGGTCCCGATAGCCGTTCAAAACTGGGTGGCCTATAGGCTTTACCGGTGGACATGTACACATTTAAATTTTTTTTTTATGTTTGACCGATTACTGGTGTCCCGGAGGCCTTTCCAGTTTCACCAGGACAGGTGGGCGCGCAAAGGCTCAGCCAGGAGGGGTGGGATTTGCTAACAGCTACCCGAGCGCCTCCAAAGGAGACCTAACAGCTCAAGAGTAGCTGTTTCGCGAATGAATCTACTACCGGATCGGAATCGCGACCCGCTGAGAAGATCCGGCGAGAAACTCAGCGAGCTGATTCATGGGTTAGGTTGCACGGCGAACTCTTTGTCGAGTTCGACGAGTACGGTTACCGAGGTCCCTAAGCCTGCTCCTAGTATTAGAGCTGAACGCGTCTAATGCAAAGGTTATTGGATCTGATGGATCCGTAAGGACGTGTCTAGGGCGTCGACGGTGACTGGCTCCTGCGTGATCAGGATTCGGGGAGTAGTCAGCGGCGGCAACGCTTATACTATCTCGGTCATGGGTCATTGAAATTGGATCAAGCGTTTCGTGGAGAAGAACTTAAAGTAATATGAATAAAACGATCCACATTTTTACGGTAAGTGGTGTATTCATTTCATCATATCTGCATTGCTTATCTCTCCGAACAAAGAGTTAACCAGCCATAGATTTACGACCTCTGAGCCCTTTGCGAAATCAGCATGTCACGAGTCAAGTTACAATGGCGTTGTTTATTTGATTTTAGGCCGGGAACCACCCACGCTTAAGGGTGTTGTAACTTTACTTCATCATTAGTTTGTCGAACCAAAAAATAACTATTACATGTTATTCCAGGGATATATAACTAATTAGGTTCGGTTATTTATGGAGTATAGCCTCTAGCAATAACCTTTCTCTCTCTCTCTCTCTCTCTCTCTCTCTCTCTCTCTCTCTCTCTCTATTCTCTAGTCATACGATTTCTAGAAGTGGGACGTGTCGCGATCTCGCATACGTAGCTTTTTTTTTTAAACTCCATGTCACCATCGCATTCTTCGAAACTGCGGTATTTCATGGGGTTGTTGAACCCACTAAATATCACCTGGGTCGTTTTACACCAAAGCGTCCGTGTAAAATTTTTAGGCAGGTCTTAGAAAGGATTTGGATTGCGGCAATGGCGCTAATTAATGTGCCATTCTATGGAACGGTGCACCGGTGGTCATTGTTGATATGATTGCCAGGCTTCTCAGTTGATGGCAGACCTTCGCGGCAAAAATAGAGAGGGTCGTGGTATTTACTAATAAGGACTCTTTTCAAAACTAGTTTTTCGAGTAATTTCTTTCGATTAATTATCAAGTTTTATCGCATAAATCTTTGAAAAAACTCACTGACCACCCGGTATTGAGTTACCCTTGGATATCATGACATAAATGCCACCGCTCTCCGTAAAACACGAGGGAAATCAAAGTCTCAAGTATAGTCTCCATTTAATGGCTGTCTCACCCTTACTGACTAACGGCCGTTTTCAATAACCTATCTATCTCTAGTTTCGGTTACTAAAGATAGACAAATCTATATTTTTGTCCTTACTTACGTTCCAATAACCTATCGACGGACAGCAGTTCCTATCGGATTTATCTATCCATCGTCGGGAGGACGGATAGCCTGCTAAAGATAGAACGCTCATACAAATCGTGCTTACTTCCGTTTCAATATGAGTTTTAAGTAACTCTCCGGTAGGCGGCGCTATCTCTAGTAAGGGCATTCGCTTATCTGTCAAAATCGGCCGGTTATATGTTTATCTTTCGAAAGTAAATCGCTATAATTTAATAATTGTTTCTCTTCATATTGCCATATTGTAGCAGTAATGATAGTGATATGGAATTATTTCAAATGATAATGGATTGTGATGCAGATAGTGATAGTGAGGCCGATATCATATGGTTAGGAAAATAAAAAGCGTCTGAATTACATGGCGAAGGTGTTGTGAATGAATTGACTAATTTAATGAGACCATATTTGAGTGTAACGTCAAAAAGGTAAGATAAATTTTAACCATAAAAATACTCGTTATTACAACTTATATTTGTTTATAGCAATAGCAAAATTATACCTAATTTTTGTTGTGTTACAAAATCACACTCAACAGGAATTCTATAATACTGCTGGATTCCCATGGTGCCCTAAATTACATTCATATACTAATACAATAACCTGGTAGGCTATTTACCTTCATTCTTATTACACACTGATACCTCTACATTGTATATTTGTGTTACAGATTCAAATATAGGAGAGGAATTTAGAAATAGAAAAAGAGTATTTTGAATGTGTAATTTGTGTGCAATGCATCATTGATGTTTCAAAATGTTGTTGCTTGATGGCCTGGGTCTACTCATGATACAACTATAATTAACCATTCCGATTGAAAAGGTATTTCTTATTTTATTACCTTATTTATATTATTATATATTATTATTATATTTTTATTTATTTATATTATATATTTAGGTGTTTATATGAATTTAATATGACACTATTATAATAAATTATCTACATATCAAGAGAACATTGATAACAAGGTGGACTTGGAAATTGCTATTTGCTTGCCGATAGAGGCTATCCCCACAACCCTATCTTTTAACGTGATTAATTAACCCACATANTTTAGAATAAAATAAAATAAGTCTTGATCCTGATGTTGTTTCGTATTTGTAGTAGAACGAAACGTATCAAGAGGCTCGGATAAATCGGAGGGAAGAAGCTATCTACTGTTGGTTAAAGAGAGATAGCACTTATCCGTGATTGTGAAACGCAAACTAAGGATAGATACGCTCTTGCTGATATTCGGAGATAGCTATCTATCCGTAAACTCAGATACGTTATTGAAAACGGCCGTAAAGCAGACTAAGCATGAACAGTATTTTAAGTGACAGGTCATTTTACAATAAGAAATATTTCCTAATCCAACATGTAAAAGCTATATTGTAAAAGCTATGATATGTATGCTGCTGTAAAAGTTATTATATTTCGAATATTAAAAAGCAGTTCGTAGCTATTTTCGAGAAGAACTCCTAATTCGATCGACAATCGTCTAATTAGACACACTCCACTAAATCGTCAGTGTTTTCCAAAGTATATGTTTATTACATGAATTTTGCTTATGACTACCTACGTACAGACATACGTTGACGCATCTTTTATATGCACTATACTGTAATAATAGCAGAAAAATGAAAGAAATTTATTTGATACAACAGAAACATAAATTGAGTACTGTAATATTCC
Source organism: Bombyx mandarina (assembly GCF_003987935.1). Next base: position 1,974,860 of record NW_021011481.1, read on the forward strand.
GTTTGTTGACTCGTTATAAAGTACACAAAGAGTTGTATACAATTGTAAATGCGGTTCAAATCTCAATTTTCCAGTTGAAAAATTATTATTACTTCGAAAATATTGGGTTTATGAATAAACGATTTTGGATTTGACAACGGCTTGTAAGAGTAACTGGGCTACGGTTATGCATTTACTTTTGTTTAATGGTGTTTGAAATTAAATAGTATTTTTTCCAGTTTGTGTCTTAGACATAATAATGATACGCGCTGGGGTTCGGGGTAGATAAAAATTCTACCGAAGTATAAATTAAAACTGTATTTAACAGTTAGAACACTCAACGAACACTAAAATTCTCAATTCACTTCTTCCACTTCGCCTGAGGTGATCCGTTCGCTGTTTCGCTTCGAGTAGATTCGATTATTAACTGACTTCGTGCCATCTCTGCAACGCCTTTATAGTCGATACGACATCCCTAGATTTATCAAGAACATTCTGGTCAAGTCGAGTAGCTTCGATGTGTGTTTCCGCTATCTGACAATAGATGGCGGTGTGCTTCTCGAGCATTCTCGATAATAAAAAATGCGAAAAGATTTTAAGATATTTTTTTGTGAAAATTGTTTGATTGTAATCGTTTAGGTGAATTTTTTTTGATCGTGCGATATTTCTCAGCGTTTCGGCGTTATCACGGCAGAACCATAGATAATACACATAAACTAGTTAAAATAAGCAACTCAAGCACTCAACAAAAATGTTTACGGGCGTCGGGCACTAGATGGCTTCGCTTCGATTAGATTCTCATTGCTCCTGTAAATGGAAGTAACATATTACCTATCCTATATTTTATTTTTAATGAAGGATTTTGTAAATTTTCTGAAACCACTAATTGATAAAATTTAATCAATTTGTCTATAACAAATAAAGACATGTACGATTTATTAATTTTCATTTTCTGTGTTTAGTTACACTATAATTAAATGTCTTAACTTTAAGAGCATATAAGTTTCGGAGCATCCGCTACAACATGTCGATAGTTTCAATACCAAAAAAATATTTGTCTTAAAGTATCGCGGTTTCAGGGTCTTGGGCAGAACAACGTTAGAACTGCTTGTTACGAAAGTTTTTCTATTGTTCACTAGATCTCACGGAAATAAACTACATACCTTTTCATAAGACACGTCTTAAAATGAAAGTGTTTTCCTACGTAATCTCTTCGTCGTTTGAGGTTTGTGACTTTGTGTAATTAAATTTTGGTCGAAAAAAAAAACGATAAATAGATTCAAAATCGACTGTGATTTCACAGGTGCTAGTGTTGTTACGGCTTCTTGTGAGCTTGCACTGATGAGTAAATTACGTATTCCAGTGTGAAGAGTGACACATTCGTTAGATACGTCAAGGTCGTTCGCGTTCGAATTAGGATTTGGTTTTAGAAGTCACAGTCATCTAAAGAATAAATCCCTTGCTGTAGTTGTATAGAGCGATGCGATGCTTCGAATCCAACCAGCAGATATCGATTTTTCAGATGAAATACGTACTTAACTCGTGTTCACGAATGATATCGACGATGAAGGTACAATATCGTGTAAAAAAATACGAACCGCAAAATAAGTTAGTTTGCGTAATGACTTAACATTTTAAGATACAGAACTCGAGTCTCAAGGAGGATGGCGGATTAATGAATACAAGATATGATATCTATGTCAACTAATACCATTGAACACAAGATGGATCGTCTAATAATAAAACAAAAAAAGTGTGTGTGTCCGCTCCGACGCACGACTGGAGTTTACTGGATATAAATATAAATTTGTGTCAGTTGAATACAGTAAAATATGGAAGTTACGTATTCTATTGAGAATGATCCGGGAGTTGCGGAACACGTGGATGCGGTAATTAAGTAAGTCTATATAATTCACTTTTACAATTAATATATAAGTTGTCCATTCACTGATAGAAGGAATTGTTTATATTTAATAAGCTTTATTAATAAATGATTTGTAGCGGGTTATATTCGGGTATCAACCCACTAACAGTTGATACGTTCAGGAATCGAACCCGAACGGCGTCCGGCCACAAGCAAAACGATGTCGGTAAATTAAACGAAACAATACGAGAAATAGTTCTATATTACGACAACACGATACACTACAGATTATTAACAAATTAACGAGACACAAAACAAACGACTAACAAATATATGAAAATACAATAATGAGAGAAACGCGCGATCAGTACGAGGCTTTGTGGCGGACTGCCGGCGCAGCAGCCCGGCGTCACCTGCGATAACGCGGCCGCGCGTTGGCTCCTGATTGGCCAATCAGGAGCCAATCAGGCGCATAACGCATTTCGTGTGACATGCTATACTCTCTAGTACGATTTTGGTCCCCATAATTTTCATACCCCGGGCCTATATATGTAAATCGATTCTTAAGGAGTAAACTCCAATAATAATAATAATTAAACAAGACAAAAACGTTATGTAACGTTTATAACGTTAAATGTACATTTACGTATCGCATTCTGCGTTCGTACACACATTTCGAGTTATCTATATTGAAATTAATACGTGAAGCAAAAACTTTGTATCCCTTTTTACGAAAATTGCGCGGACGGAGGAGTATGAAATTTTCCACACGTATAGAGAATATAGAGAAGTGCACAATGCTAATATGTTTTTAAAATAATGCATAAAAGATACATTAAATCAATAAAGAAAACATAACACACACTACATACCATGTATTTGACGCACACACGCATGCATACTATTTATTGTCAAACTTTTTTTCTTGACATCTGTGGTCAAATTGAGAATAGATTAAATATTGTTTGTCTTTATTACTATATTTTTATAGCGTAGCCTTGGCGAAATTTGTGATTATAGAAGTATAAAATACAATCATAATAGTGTACAAACTTACAATTCCAATTAATTATAGTCGAATTTCGACTACTGCGGGACCTCTAGTTTACATAATTATTCAAGAATCTTGCAAAATGAAGTCTTCGATTTTACAACGAAATGTTCAGTTAACGTTCATCTGTAAGGAGGCAACTCGCCGTTCACGGTTTGATATTGGAATACAAACACTATCGTCGCGGCCTCTCTTGAATTAATTTTATCGAATTAAGTCTAAAGTAAAAGAGGTTGAAATGGTATTTGTTACTTTCTGCTGTGAACAGTCAGACGTCGCTCACATCTGCTGTAACCACTAGGGCTTACTAGGGGCGACTTATTTGTGAAAAGCAATGTAAAACGTTATATAATGTTATAAGCCTTATGTATAACATTTTAAGATTTTATTTTATTTTTTATTGCTGATATCTGTCGACGAGCTCACAGCCCACCTGTTGCTAAGTGGTTACTGGAACTCATAGACATCTACAACTATAAGATATGGATTCTCAGTATAGTTCCGACGGCTACCCCACCCTTCAAACCGAAACGCATTACTGCTTCACGGCAGAAATAGGCGGGGTGGCGGTACCTACCCGTGCGGACTTACAAGACGTCCTTCTACCAGTACAAGTAGGTCTAGATATAATTGAAATAATAATATCACTAGAGTGAAAGCTTTGCTTGCTCGCAAAACGACTGTCTTGCCAAAATAAAATAAATACGAGGACATTATTATAATTTTGTATGTTGATTAATTAGTAAGGATATTGTGGGCGGAGCGAACTTTTTAATCTTCTTCTAGCCAAAAAAAAGCAATCTATCGCTAATTGGAATTCATTAATATTTAAGCGCTATATATAACATCGAACGACTTCCGTTTCACGGTTCTATTTATCCAGTGATTTTGAGTATTACTAATTACAAATGAATAACGTCAATATTGTCGAGAGAGTTTATCGAACAATATGTAATGATTCGATTTATGTAATACGTACTTATCAATTGTTCACGATTGACTTCCACGGTGAACGAATAACATCGTGTAATAAAAATCAAACCCGCAAAATTATAATTTGCGTAATTACTGGTGGTAGGACCTCTTGTGAGTCCGCACGGGTAGGTACCACCGCCCCGCCTACTTCTGCCGTGAAGCAGTAATGCGTTTCGGCTTGAAGGGTGGGGCAGCCGTTGTAACTATACTGAGACCTTAGAACTTATATCTCAAGGTGGGTGGCGCATTTACGTTGTAGATGTCTATGGGTTCCAGTAACCACTTAACACCAGGTGGGCTGTGAGCTCGTCCACACATCTAGACAGTAAATAAAAAAAAGGTAGGCTTATAATGATCGAACAGCGAGCTCTTTAAGTGCNGTTTCGGCTTGAAGGGTGGGGCAGCCGTTGTAACTATACTGAGACCTTAGAACTTATATCTCAAGGTGGGTGGCGCATTTACGTTGTAGATGTCTATGGGTTCCAGTAACCACTTAACACCAGGTGGGCTGTGAGCTCGTCCACACATCTAGACAGTAAATAAAAAAAAGGTAGGCTTATAATGATCGAACAGCGAGCTCTTTAAGTGCAGTTTGACGATCTCTGAGAATAGTTGGTAAATCTATGTCGGAGAAGCCACAAATATTAGCACCATCGTCAGACATCGTAGGGACGAATAGGAAGATCGGGCTAAGAGAAATATTGAGTACACCTATCACGTTTGCTGTCTTAGAACAATTTAGAAATCTCCTCTTTACGTTAGCAAACGTATACGAAAGACAGTTCTTAGGATGGAGACACCGCTCTTCAAGAAGGCTGGTTGGGAAGTGTGATGGCGTCTACGCGGCCTCCATCGGCTAGGCTCTGTCGTAGCATGAAGTTAGCCGAGTTCCGACGATACCGTAATTGTGCTGCCATCTCTCGGGAATCGTGCTGCGTTTCGTTTAGCTACCAAACTAATGACCGTCTCCGACATATTATATATTTATTGATGGCACGGTAGTTACGACTATTACTTTCCTTATCCCCACCTCCCCCACTACCCGTTAGTACATATATTTTTAAAATCAAGTTTCTGACACACTACCTACGCCCACCTGGATAGATTTGGGTATAAAATGTCTATTTGTTGCTGCCATTTTAAATGTAGGCATTGTTTTTGTCGACATTTGGTCCCTTTGTTCAACACAGCCGGCTGCGCGGCTCGGGGGGCACAATGGACGTCAGGTGGGTGATAGAACGCTTAGATCGCGGGCCATACACTCCCCCGGTAATAGACTAAATTGAGAGTTTAAATCATTATCAGACTCTACTGTATAGTCGCAGTCGTATTGTATTCACGCGTCATTTATCTAACTCAGTTGAAACTTCATTCAGTAATGGAACTTTCTGGAGGTTTTATGGTACGATAAAGCTCACGGCTCATCTGATGTTGAATGGTTACAGCAGCCCATCGACATCACAGAGCAAATAAAACCATCATGGTATGCGTGAGGTCGAGGTTTCAATTTTATTGTGTAACAATTGTCGCACCCTACAAATAGGAAGGGTAGTAATACCTACCTATGTCGGCTTACAATTCACCCAGTCCTGCCAGTAATTAGGTAAAATTTTGTTTCCATTTTTATTGCATGACTAGTTGACCCGGCAAACTTCGTAGTGCCTCAGTCGATAAATAAAAGACCTAAACTTTTGTATAAAATAGACTTAAAACAAACAAAAGGAATCCGTCCGACGGGGGACACATCAAAGGGAAAACAAAATTGTTATTTTTATTAATTTCAGAGCATTTTCATATTTATCTACCTTTTAAACCTTCTCCGGAATTCCACAAATGATTCAAGACCAAACTTAGCCAAATCGGTCCAGTCGTTCTCGAGTTTTAGCGAGACTAACGAACAGCAATTCATTTTTATATAGATAGAGATGTATTTCCTTCATCGTGAAAGCTACACTAAAACATATTGACCTGGGCTATTTGTTTCCCTAACTACATACGTTCAAAACAACATACATCGGTTCATGTAACAGTAGAAATGTTAACACAAAAAATGTGCTTTAAATATTCACATAAAGTAATTATCTTCTTCACTGTAAACCTTCAAAGAGCAACAGCATTTTATTTTCAACAAACAATAAAATGCTAGACTATCTGAAATATAAAACGTATATATTTTTAATGGAAGGATCGTGGCTGGATCACACAGACTTTGGCTTGGATGTATCGGTGAATTCAAGAGCTCATCCAGGTAGTTTCCTAACAGCTGTCCGAGCGTCCCCAGAGGACGCCTAACAGCTCAATGGCAGCTGGTTCGTTGGTCAATCATTTTAAAAGATCCCGTTTAGCTTTTTGAGGTAGCCATATTCTAGTCCGCGGTAAGTAAAATTTTTTACCCGTCACAAAAAACCGACTAGACCAAACTCAGTTATGTAGATTTAATTAAATCAGAATATACACTATAATTTTATAAGCGAGAATCGTATTACCGTAAGCTCGGACCTAGCTTTTCGTTAATGGAAAATATTTAGTCTTTGATGTTAGAGACATTGAAAATTTTTAAATAAACATTGCACAGTTTTTTTTTCTCTAACAAATTTTTTCGAAAAACATATTTTAATTTACGATTAAAGGAGGATGTCATTTGACATATAATAATATAGAGTGCTCTAAGGAGTTGTTCGAGATGATACCGGCATCTCGTTTTTACCATCGCACCGCCCGCCACCGGAGTAGAGTTCATCCATAATACCTGGAGCCACTGCGGTCATCCACAGTGCGTTTCCAGAGGTCTTTTTTGCCACGTACCATCCGGCTATGGAATGAGCTCCCCTCCACGATGTTTCCCGAGCGCTATGACATGTCCTTCTTCAAACGAGGCTTGTGGAGACTATTAAAAGGTAGGCAGTGGCTTGGCTCTGCCCCTGGCATTGCTGAAGTCCATGGGCGACGGTAACCACTCACCATCAGGTGGGCCGTATGCTCGTCTGACTACAAGGGCAATAAAAATAATAATAATAATATTAACGCATGCTCCATCAAACAACGATGTTGGCTAATCACTTTTGATTTAAATTTAATACATAATACATAAGTTTACTTCGTCAAAACCATAGAGTAACAAATAGGTTTAGGTACAGTTACAGCGTCTCCCTTGAAAGTCAGGTTTAGACTTTCAGAATGAGCTCCAATTAGTGAACCAAACGACACCACTCTCAGAACTTTAGACCACGCGTTTTCGTTGTTAAGAAAACTGTTACTATGTTTGAATGTGTTGTATTTTCCTACGTTTTCCAATTACACGCTCTATCGAAGTTTCGACAAGAGAAATTTGGAACAACGCCACGCTAAAGCCAGCGATGGATGCTTCGTGGTCGTTAGAGTCAACTAATATCGTGGTACGGTGTTTAGTTCTGTAGAATGTTGAGATACTAAAGTGAGCTAAAGTCAGTATAGCGGTAACGCTGCCTCGGAGAGCACGTAATAAAAGTTGTTTTTGACTAGGTGTTGATGTTTTTCGCGCAATTTTCGTAAACAATCGTAAAAATTTAAAGTACATTTTATGGTTTTAAATACTCTGTGTGTTTGGTGAAGTGTCTAGTTTATAGTGGAATAGCTGTAGAAGTTGTGCTTTAGAAGTGTTTGAGGTAAGGAAATTAACTTTAATCGCTCCGGGCAAGAGATTATTAAATTAGATAAATTGTTTCAATGATATAAACATAATTGCAATATTTATATTCGTAATACTGTGTCCTCGTTTAAGTAACATTCGAGTAACATCTGGATTTTAAAGATATTAAATTAGACGTAATCTTCATTTGTTTACAACGAATTATATATTCGTTCGCATACTAATTACAATATTCAATAAAATATTTTTTGTATCACGATGGATCTTTTTTTTCGCCTTTTTTATAACTATATTTCCGCTATACAGCCACGATTGTTTTCATAGTTAAAAATTTATTTTAACAGTATGATTTTGTTGAAATTATCAAAAGTAATCAAATAATTTACACCACTATACATAATTACTACACTAATTAACATACGCTATTTAATTTAACTAACGGCCGTGTGGTGTAGTGGTAAGTGACATGGTCACTACACAAGGGGGTCGCGGGCTCGAATCCCGCCAAGGGAAGATATTTGTATGATAAATATAAATGTCTTTTCCAGGGTTATGGATGTATATTAAATATATGTATGTGTATAATAAAAATCTTACAATTATTTCCGTTATCTGGTAACTGTAACACAAGTTCTTTACGAACTTATCACGGGACCAGTTAACGTGGCGCGATTGTTAGTAAATATAAAAAAAAAATATACATATTTAAAAAACATAATTTAAAGTAAAGAAGCAATAATTTAGAGCTAAGCACGAAATCACTCATCAGACAATAGGCATCGGTGGCCAATTTGTTGTAAATTTATTTTCTCCAAGTAAATATTTAGTGTACTTGTCAATGGTAATATATTTATTAGCACCAGCGTGTATTCAATTACGGCACAGTCAATCCAGAATTAGACCTTAAGATCAGCTAACGTAGGTAATTTTTTATCTGACGCTGCCTAGCGGATCCAAACAAAGCGGGTAAGACATTCGAACCCCAATATTATTGTTACGAACCTGTGGCATCCCACTATACGGAAAAGGCTTCGCGCCCTCTTCAATATTATATGAATTAAACAATGTACTAAAAACATGTATTAACCACAAGATTTGGACAGCTAACATTTTTATAGATACCAGATAGATAGATATACAGAGATCTTAGATGCCTATCTTTGACATAGATATTTATTTCGACCAGATATTGAACCTGGGCCTAGTGGTTTAGCAGTCAAGGTCACTAAGTTAACGGAGCATTAAAGGTGTCATGTACCGAGTTATTTACTAATATATTGAACTACAATGATACGGTTAAGTTTTGAGTAGCTCTTTCGTTATAATTTCGTAATAAGCGACCCTGAATTTAAATTTTCAATTTTCAAAAATTATTTATTTTTATTTATTGCATAGATAGGTGGACGACCTCACAGCCCACCTGGTGTTAAGTGGTCACCGGAGCCAATAGACATCTACAACGTATATGCCACCACCCACCTTGAGATATGAGTTCTAAGGTTTAACTATAGTTACAACGGCTGCCCCACCATTGAAACCGAAACGCATTACTGCTTCACGGCTGAAATAGGCAGGGTGGTGGTACCTACCCGTGCTTACAAGACGTCCAACCACTAGTAATAATTAGCAATGCTCTAGTATTTTCTTCGGCTTCAGCTAGTTGCACATGTAATTAAAAGTACTTTTACGATTTAATCTCGACAGTAAAAACGTAAAAGTAGATTTAATTAGCAGGACTCCCGTACTGCGTTCATCCAAAGTGCGTTTCCAAATATCTTTTTTGCCACGTACCATTAGGCTTTGAAATGAGATTCACTCTACGGCATTTCCCGAATGCTATCACATGTCCTACTTCAAACGAGGCTTGTGGAGAGTACTTAACAGTAGGCAGTGGCTTGTCTCTACCCCCGGCAGTGCTGAAGTTCATGAGCCATCAACCATCAAACGTATGCTCGGCTGTCTACATGGCCAATAAAAAAAAACATTCGTTGTGAAAAACAAACTTATTATTACAGGACCAAGTACCATACAGCCGTTTTTAAGGCATAGCCAGTATTATCCTGTAAAGAAAACACGGGATCGAAAGGTATTACAAAGAGCTGTACGCGGAAAAATCTTTTTGAAGGATAAAACGTCTGTCATGTAGCAAAAGGTAACATGAAGAACAGGAAAAGTCGTTTCTGAAATCTCGAAAAGGTCAACTTAGGGGAAAAAAAACGACACATGCTTTCCAATTACGAGAAGGAACAAGCTTTTTTTTAAATTTTCAAATAAAAAAGGGACTAGCAATTTTTATATAGGTAAATAGTATGTATGTAGTATGCATCGATATATCGATGGTTTGCTTAGATGGATGGACGAGCTCACAGCCCACCTGATGTTAAGTGGTTACTGGAGCCCATAGATATCTACAACGTAAATGCGCCACCCACCTCGAGATATAAGTTCTAAGGTCTCAGTATAGTTACAACGGCTACCCCACCCTTCGAACCGAAACGCATTACTGCTTCACGGCGGAAATAGGCGGGGTGGTGGTACCTACCCGTGCGGACCCCCAAGAGGTCCTACCACCAGTATGTAGTATGTAGTGTGTAGTATGTAGTATGTATGAATGTAACAAGAAGTTTATTGAGAATATCTTCTTTTGCAATCTTTTATCGAGCCTTTCAACTGTATCCAAATGAAATTGAATATTTTGTACCACGGTGACATTATCCTAGATTTTTTTGAGATGAGTACCGTCGAAATGACTAACTCGAGTTTTTGGGACTTACATCTTCTCTTTACATTTTCACCTGCTGCTCTCAAGCGGAACAGGTGATCAGGAGGAGATTATTGCCCAATTCTCGGCGCGTTAAAATGTGTCCCACGTCCCTTGACGCGCTGGTTTGAAGATTGAAGAAGACCTCAAGACTATGTGAGTACATTGAATACATCTTGAAACGGAGCATATGGATAATGGAATGCTCTTCTACCGACCGATTTCGTACTGATCGTTAGTAGCCAATCAGAGTAGGTCTCAGTGGGCTTATCTTCAACACAGCCCGCTGGCAAAATCCTGCAATTCTTATGCCAAAAGGTGAAACTGTCCACTCGATTAAGGCAAGGTGTAACAGTTGCCAAGAACATTTAAAAAATTCCCGTATGTAATCTTTAACTAAATAACGTATACATGAACTTGACCTAAAGACCTAGCATCGTTATGATAAATTCGTATTGTACATATTAACAAGCTACGTAATATTATGAGGCACACTTTTGAATACGATAAGTGTAGATCGGTGCCTTTACACATCACATTAATTATTTTAAATTTGCCTTTGCAGGCAGACGAGCATACGGTCCACCTGATGGTAAGTGGTCACCGTCGCTCATGGACGTCCGCAATGCCAGGGGCAGAACCAAGCCGCTGCTTACCATAAGATTATAATCATAAGCACTTTTAGAATTTAATCTCGATTTTTTCTTAATTTAATACATTATTTGTGTAAGTTCCGAATATTTTACAGTTTTCATGGTCACACGTCTAAGATGTTATGTGTTGATATTTGCTTCGTGTAATAGTTTTTGACCAACAATAACTGAAGGATATACTAATATAAATTCGTTGGTGACGATGTACAATAGTGATCCTCCAGCTTTTGCTAGTTTGTATCGTTCGACGAGTTTATCTAAGTTAAACAATAATATATATCTTTTTTTTATTGCTTAAATGGGTGGACTAGTTCACAGCCCACCTAGTGTTAAGTGGTTACTGGAGCCCATAGATGTTTACAACGTAAATGCGCCACTCACCTTGAGATATAAGTTCTAAGGTCTCAGTATAGTTACAACCGCTGCCCCACCCTTCAAGCCGAAACGCATTACTGCTTCACGGCAGAAATAGGCGGGGTGGTGGTACCTACCCGTGCGGATTCACAAGAGGTCCTACCACCATAATAATATTTATATTTAACTATGAAACGCAAAAATATTGAGTATTCATTACATGTGAAAACCGTGGTGAGAATCCTTTAAATAATACTATTTATATAAAAGATAGCCACGAACGTTTAAAAGTTACCGATATATATATTTGTATTATGTAAATATGCTCGTATAATGGTTTGTGATCTGATAAAACACATCATGCTTTTGTTTACTATTTCATATGAGCATGCATTTTGTTATCTGTCATTACAATCACTTCGAACACCCTAAGTGTAGTTTAGAAGACAAGCTCACGGCTCTGGCAATGGCGTTGCGGTGACTAGCCTCTGAACAAACAAGCTATTCCGCGCTTCCACGCTAAAAAATCAAAGAATATGACAGTAAACAGAACGCGCGCCCGATGACTCTAATCTCCGGCGCAATACAAAAAAAAACGCTTTGCAACAAAAAATCTCAATGTTTTTACGAGAACGGTTCAAGGCGAGTCTGTTCACTGTTTATGTCACACTGACTCACGCTACAGACGTAAATGGATATTCAATGATTTTTGCTACAGCTATAATATGTTAATTAAGAATAATATATTAATTGCCAACACTTGCATATATATTACGTGGTGTGCTATTTTAGTTTAATGTTGATATATGTTTTTATTGCTTTTGTTTATCATTGTAGTTGTTCTGATGAGTTCACGAGTCTGATGTATTAAGGAAATGCTGGATCACCGTCAACCTCGATGGTGGTACCGAGCATGAGACAGGTTGACCTCTCGGTTGTATTTTTTTTTTAAACAATCACGCCACGTTAGCTGATCCCGTGCTAAGCTCGTAAAGAACTTGTGTTACAGGTACCAGATAACGGAAATAAATGTAAGAATTTTATTATACACATACATATATTTAATATACATGCATAACCTTGGAAAAGACATTTCATATTTATCATACAAATATCTTCCCTTGGCGGGATTCGAACCCGCGACCCCCTTGTCTAGTGACCATGTCACTTACCACTACACCAGACGGCCGTATAAAGTCTGTTTGACCCTTCGTGGCAGAAATAGGCAAAACTGCGGGACCACAGCGGACTTGCAATCAATCGTCAAGAGCCTCTTTAATATCGACCACAAGCCATAATTAAATCAAATTAGAGAACTTCGGCGACCTATCCGAAGTGCCCGTTAAAGTATGTAAATTAGTTGTTGACGTGTCTCGACCTATTTAGCGCATGTGTTTAATATGTTGACCACGACAAAGGTAGTTTTCCGCTTTGAATGAAGCTTAGCAAAGTAAATTTTTATTTAAGTCAGGTGAGAAACCAAGTTCCGGCTACTTTAGACCTGCATTCAAACTGCTAATTATATTCTATCGGCACACAGACGACCACTCCTGGACATAGGCCTTCCCCAAGTCTCACCACAAAGATCGGTCCTGCGCTGCTTGCATTCAGCGGATTCCAGGGGGAATACTAGGGAGTACTTGATGAATATTTTAGAAAGATAATTCTAAAATAGGCTACTATTCTGTTGTGATGATTCGAATAAGCTACGGCTATGCAAAGCATCGGACTGTTTGAAAAGCTGTTGTTTCATTAGGTACTGTTTTTTTTAATATTGTTCCAATCCCAAAATCAATGAAGCTACTGGTATTCTGCATTATCCTTGGTCGACTGGTAGATAATGCCTTAGGCATAAAGTCCGTCAATTCACGATAACGTGCTTGAAGTGTATTAAATAAATAAAACTAGATTGCTGTTTTGCGGCAGAAACAGGTAGGATGCACTGGCCTACTCATATTTATTATGCATAGCAGAAATCATGTGATGTTGTCATCTGTGTTTCACTAAAGGTATTTGCTTGCTTTTAAAATATATTAATCTTAATATCTTACTAGAGGTCCCGCAGTAGTCGAAATTCGACTATAATTAATTGGAATTGTAAGTTTGTACACTATTATGATTGTATTTTCAACGCGAAGACTACACTATAGAAAAATATGAATAAAGACAAACAATATTTAATCTATTCTCAATTTGACCACAGACGTCAAGAACAAAAGTTTGACAATAAATAAATAGTATGCATGCGTGTGTGTGTCAAATACATGGTAGTGTGTGTAATGTTTTCTTTATAGATTTAATGTATCTTTTATGCATTATTTTAAAAAAATATTAGCATTGTGTACTTCTTCTCTATATTCTCTATAAGTGTGGAAAATTTCATACTCCTCCGTCCGCGCAATTTTCGTAAAAAGAGATACAAAGTTTTTGCTTCACGTATTAATATCTAATATATAAAATTCTCGTGTCACAATGTTCGTTCCCATACTCCTCCGAAACCGCTTGACCGATTCTCATGAAATTTTTTATGCATATTCAGTAAGCCTGAGAATCGGCTACTATCTATATTTCATATCCCTAAGTGATTAGGGTTGTCCACCCCTAACATATTTTTTTTATTTGGACTTTTTTTTTTGTTATAATGAGGTATTATGTGGTTGAATGAGGTTTTGTTATTTTTACTATATATTCCCTCATCGTTCACAGCACTACATACCTCTTTCACTCATTTACCACATCCTTACACACTTACAATAACTTAGTTTTTTTTTTCTACACTAGAAATTCCCTAGAAATCTTATATATGGCAAAACAATGTTTGCCGGGTCAGCTAGTATCTTATAAATGTGTGTTATATCCTTTTTGAAATATTCGGAAAATGCATTTCAAACTATTTAAATAAAAGGAGGGATTTCGAGCGAATGATGCATATATAATAGCCCCTATAGCCTATTAGACTCACAGTTATTTCTTATGTAAATGACCTTCCTTAATCGTCAAACGAGCCTCAAAAAGTATATACTGATGACATTTGATTAACTTTGGGAGCGAAGCGGCATTAGAATTTTTTATTGTTAAGAAAAAAATGGGCTCTTCAATTGTGTTTGGAAGATTGTTAAAATATTATAATGAATAATTGTAATATTGCAATCGTTTATGTAAATGATTTATTTTTATTTTTATACGTTTCTAAATTGATTGTGATGGAAATGTGTAAAATTGATTTTGGAATTTCATACTAATGTAATCAGCGATAGATGACCCCCGAGTAGTTTTAAGAATCAATCAATCGATGTTTTTCATACCATTAGCTATAATGACAGAGGAGTGTGAGCGCGGTATCACAAGTGAGCTATATAGGTTAGAATGTATCATCGTTTTTCAAGAGCTAATTTCCAATATTTCGATATTTTTTTAATGCTTTGGCTGCTTATTTAATGCTTTGCTTTGGCTGGGTGGAAATCACAGCCCACCTAGTGTTAAGTGGTTACCGGAGCCCATAGACGTGTACAACGGAAATGCCGCCACCCACCTTGAGTTACGCCACTACGAGTTCTAAGCTCTCAGTATAGTTACAACGGTTGCCCCACCCTTCAAACCCAAAACGCATTACTGCTTCACGGCAGAAATAGGCATTAAGAAAGTAAATAATTTACGATTTTCGTGACCACTAACGTCTGCATTATGAATTAAAGTTAGATTTTTCGAAATAACCAGTTTGATTCTCATCTTTAATGGACATCTTATGCTGAAGCTGTAGCTGTAGCTGTACAGCTTAGTCCTGCTGTTTTTCACTTCCGAGTAAACTTAAAGCTCACTTGATCAAAAGCGCTTACCGAAGCTATAGGTATCACGACTTTTTACGGACGCTGAGAATTCAATACAAACTCGTCTAAAGAAAGATATATTATGGCGCTAACAATAATTATTAAAGCTCACTTGATGTGAATCAATCAATCAAGAAATTTTGCCAACCAATAATAAATTGTTAGTATGAAATTAGTCGGCAAAATATACGAGTATATAGGTCCTACATAGGTCGGTGGTTGGCTTTGGATTTGGAACTCAAAATACTGCGTTTACCTGATAGACTGATTGTGAGATTGCGGTTTGGCACAAATTCAAGATCGAACAATAAATTTTGAGAAGTTATAAAATTTCAATCATATTAACTGGCTCGTTCGCTAGTGTGTATGACTGGCACAGGATCAAAGTAAATCAGCCATTGTTTTACGCTTTCAAGATAATGTACATACGTTTGAAGCCGTCGTGGCTAACGCATAAGACGTAAAATTTTTATCTAGCGATGTACCGGTGTTCGAAGGCTGGTATCAATTTTCCTAATGAAATACGTACTCAAAAAATGTTCACGATTGACTTCCACGGCGATGGAATAACATCGTGTAATAAAAATCAAAACCCGCAAAATTATAATTTGCGTAATTACTAGTGGGTAGGACCTCTTGTGATCCCGCACGGTAGGTACCACCCAGCCTATTTCTGCCGTGAAGCAGTAATGCGTTTCGGTTTGAAGGGTGGGGTAGCCGTTGTAACTATATCGAGACCTTAGGTGTGGGAATCCAACCCACGACCCTCGGCACAACAATCAGGGGCAGTGCTACTGCACTTAGATAACTATATAGTTTAGGTTTTTTTTAAGTAAGCCAGGTAAGATCACGTCTCTCTCGATGAAAACTGTTAAGGTAAAAGTAACGTCTAGAACAAAGCCAAAATGCTTCGTACCGCTTTAACTTCAAAGGTTATTTTAAGACAACATATACCCGGCGCATATAGCTTTATATAATGTTACCACATAATTGATTAATTGATTCGTTTCTCCGAAAACGATATCATAAACTACGATCGAAAATGACAATTTCACGGGTTTCTGAATACGCGATTGAGGGGCAATCTCTCTCTATGTATATATTTACATTTTTTTTATCATTTCGCATTCTGAACATGTTCCATTGAAACATCAATATTTATGTATCCGTTTATAAATCTGAAGCCGAGTTGTGTATACAACATAAATAATATAAGTTGTAAATAAACTGTTTATTAAGGCGTATTGATAACGTAGAAAATCAGATATCGTCTGAAGTAATTTTCCTTGGTTAAAAAGCGTCTTGGTTGTTTAGGATTTTTTTCGAGACCAATACGTGAAAATGTCATTAAAATATGTTTTATGTCACTTGATGAAGCCGTTTTATCTGTACTAAGTAATCTATACTAATATTATAAAGAGGAAACATTTGTTTGTTTGTTTGTTTCGAATAGGCTCCGAAACTACTGGACCGATTTGAAAAATTCTTTTTCCATTAGAAGCCGACATTGTCCCTGATGAACATAGGCTACTTTTTTAATTTTTTTTTAAATTTTATTTTTTTGGTTTCATGTGTGTTTTAGTGTTTCCGAAGCGAAGCGAGGGCGGGTCGCTAGTAATATTATAAAGAGGAAATATTTGTTTGTATTGAATAGGCTTCGAAACTACTGAACCGATTTGAAAAACTTTTTCAATGTTTGGAAGTTACATTATTCCCGAATTCCAGACATAGAATATATTTTTTTTTTAAAGTTAGGGATCCTTATTAATATTCCAATAATGTAACCTAAGGTGTAAAAAAATGCCTAAAATAATCTTTACATCGCGTGCCCTGCGTAAACTATTGATGATAGAATAATGATGATAATAGATGATAGATAAATAATGTACTACGACTTTGTAGAACACATTATTATGTACAAAAAGTGTTGCGACAACATATGTCTAACTATTATAGTTAAGCCGTAAAAAGTGTTATTTTATTTAAAAAAATAAAACAACGTCAAATATCGTTGAAATTTTTGTTAAAGACCCGAGCGGAGCCGGCGCGGGCCACTTGCTTTAATATATAATCAGTCAACAATACTTATGCATTAATATTTTATTCATTATTCTGCTTTACTAACAAATATTGCGTAGCGTAGTAAAGAACCAGTTTTGTTGTTGTGTTTTTCTTTTTCCTACCTATTCTAGTTACCTCGAGGGGTTATTCTAGATTCGTGGAATTAGTAGGTGAGCTCACGGAGTTCAAACCTGATGACGTTACTAACAAGAACTCTAGCAAGAGCCGTGCTTCGCAGAATCTACCGCGGATCGGAAACGCGATCCACTGAGAAGATCCGGCGAGAAACTCAGTGGGCTGTGTCTGTGGGTTAATTTACTCGCCGAGCCCTTCGTCGCAAGCGATGTGTTCGACGAGAACGATGACCGGATTTTGTTGTATTATACATGTTGGTCTATTTGTACCTTTCAATAATAATTTTTGTGCTATCAATCTTTTTTGGCCTACCTATTACTGGAAACCTTAAGGGGTTATGCGACATGTTGGCGAGCTCGCGGAACTCAATTTTGGAGACTGCTAACATCCACCCCAGCGAAAGTAGTGCTTCGCTGTATTTACCATCATATCGGAATCGCAACCCACTGAGAAGATCCGTCGAGAAACTCAGTTGGCCTTACCAATCAATCACTGTAAGTCAACAAGACAGTTTTAGTCCTAGCACATTAAAGCCAGATTCGAGATTGATGATGTCACATCAATAGTACTGGTTCCGTAGAAATTATTTCTCTCTGTGATTGATTCCAACAACACAATAGCGATTGATGTAATCGATCGGTCAAATAGTACAAGAATCGTGTGCGTATTCCCTTACCGTCTAAATTTATCCAAAATTTCAGAATTTTCAATAATTACACAGCATCTAACACTGTTGTAACTGAGCTACAATAAATCTACTCTGTTTGAGAAAAGATAAACCGAAAACATAAATAGTTTTTTTTTTTAATATATTGATTAGCTTAGCATGGATATTTAGCGTTTTAGGCAGTTCATGTCTCTAGAAATCACAATGAAGGTCGTTGACCTCACGCAAATGTTATTTTAAATTGTGTTATAATACATTGCGTGCCAAAATTAAGACAAAGAAAATAAACGTAATTTTTGGAATATTATCAGTGGAATTGTGAGTCCACACGGGTAGGTATAACTGTCCTGCCTATATCTGCCGTAAAGCAGTAATGCGCTTGAAGATTGGGGCAGCCGTTGTAGCTATACTGAGAGCTTAGAACTCATATCTCAAGGTAGGTGGCGGCATTTACGTTGTAGATAGATGTCTATGGGCTCCGGTAACCACGAAATACTAGGTGGGCCGTGAGCTTGTTTACCCACCTAAGCAATAAAAAAAAGCATTATGCCTATAATTTCAGTAGCTTCGCTGATCCTTCATATCGGGGCATGCTGTGCGGCACATATAGGCAGGGTAGTGATACGTACTCTTGTGAGATCACAATACGCACCCAACATCAGTCAGTTAACTAACAATTCTAACAAATGTCTTTCTTCAAACGAGGCTTGTGGAGAGTATTAAACGGTAGGCAGCGGCTTGGCTCTGCCCCTGGCATTGCTGAAGTCCATGGGCGACGGTAACCACTCACCATCACGTGGGCCATATGCTCGTCTGCCTACAAGGGCAATAAAAAAAAACGTTAACTAAAAGTTTTAGGATAAAAAAAGTATATAAATAAATAATAGCAATAGATTCTCTCAGAAATAAATAACAATAGATTCAACTCAGAGCTTCGAATATATTCAAGGATATTAAGTTTCTCGTTTAAGGTCGTACTATATACTATAATACGAATTTTATAAAGTAATATTTCTTATATACGAAACAGTATTCTTGTAAAGTCTGTAAAATACGCGGATATTAGAATATTCTACCTTAATTTACTTGCTAACTTATTCTGATTACAGTGAAAATTACTTGCGTAGGGAGGTTACCTTGTTTTGATAAGACGGCTCTTTTATACAGTCTTTAGTGAGCTACGAATGAAATATTTGTATCCAAGACCGACCTTGGATACAGATATTTTATTTCTAACGAAACTTGTGTTTTTTTAATGGACTTTGTAGGCTTTATATCGTACTGCCCATCTGATAATGAGTGGTTTCACGTGGGGGTCAGGAATGCTAGAAGCACAGCCAATGTCGCTGTCTAAAGCTTGAATAATGGCAGATCTTTTTTACTGGTGGTAGGACCTCTTGTGAGTTCGCGCGGGTAGGTACCACTACCCCGCCTATTTCTGCCGTGAAGCAGTAATGCGTTGCGGTTTGAAGGATGGGGCAGCCGTTGTAACTATACTTGAGACCTTAGAACCTATATCTCAAGGTGGGTGGCGCATTTACGTTGTAGATGTCTATGGGCCCCAGTAACCACTTAACACAGGGTGAGCTGTGAACTCGTCCACCCGCCTAAGACATAAAAAAACCCTCAGATATTGTAGGATAATGTCAAGAAGAATACGAATAACTGTAAGTCTAGTAGGCAATAGTTTGACAATAACCTAGGTCTCTGACAACATGTGAGTTATACCGGGCAAAAATATATCAATCAACTTTGTATATTTATTAAACACTAGCTGACCCGGCAGACTTTGTAGTGCCTCAATCGATAAATAAAAGACTTCAGCTTTTGTATAAAATAAACTTAAAATAAACAAAAGGAATCCGTCCGACGGGGGACACATCAAAGGGAAAACAAAATTGTTATTTTTATTTTATTCCGAGCATTTTCATATTTATCTACCTTTTAAACCTTCTCTGGACTTCCACAAACAATTCAAGATCAAAATTGACCTCTCCAGTGACCTCTTAACACCAGGTGGGCTGTGAGGTCGTCCATCCATCTAAACAATAAATAAAAAAAAGATCATAGAGCTTGAGAATAGCTGTGGCGCTGGTGGTAAGTGACGAAAATGATCTCTGGAAACGTACTGACGGTGAACTCAGTGGCTCCAGTGTAGATGAACTATGCTGCGTTAGTGGGAAGTGCGATAATAAAAAACGAGATGATGGGATCATCTCACATAATTCCTCAAAACACTCGTCAATTGCTCGCGAATTTCTCCCTCCCAAAGAGCCCTCGAATTCACTGCCCGACCTGGTGAAGCTGTAAAAACGTCTTGTCATGAAAACATTATAATGTCATTGTTAATAACGAAGACAATTTATACCCTGATACGCGACACAAATTGCCCAACATTCGATAAACATTTCGTCAAATTAGACAAATTTAAGTTATAAAGGAACACTTCAGGCATTTTTTTTCGTCATGAGATTACCAAGTCAGATCTACACTCGAGCGCTGGGTCATTAAAAAGTTTCGCTTTGTAAATCTCAAGTTAGAACTAAACTTTGTAAGTACCTTTCGGAAAATCAACGTTGGAGTTCCGTTGCACTCTGAAATTTAACTAAAAAAATTGTTTCCAATCAATTTAACAATTTCATGGAATAGTCGGCNCTTCAGGCATTTTTTTTCGTCATGAGATTACCAAGTCAGATCTACACTCGAGCGCTGGGTCATTAAAAAGTTTCGCTTTGTAAATCTCAAGTTAGAACTAAACTTTGTAAGTACCTTTCGGAAAATCAACGTTGGAGTTCCGTTGCACTCTGAAATTTAACTAAAAAAATTGTTTCCAATCAATTTAACAATTTCATGGAATAGTCGGCTCTTAATAGAGTTCACAGGTTTTCCAAACAATTTAATAAAAGAAATTATTTTGTACTTGTTGTTGGTACGTCACAGTATTGCCGTGTCACATCAATCATATACATAAAAATAACTCTTTTTCGATAATTTCCTTTTTTTTTAAAGATTTGAGCTAACAAGAATTTACGTAGAACGAAAAAAACGTAAAAAAAATTTTTACGAAGAAGACAAATAGGAGATCAAAATTATTATTTTTTACTACCTAAACTGGTAGCCTGAGAGGCTATGCCAACGTAACTGAGCAAGTAGGTGAACTCACGGGGCTCTAAACCTGACGACATTGCTAACACTAACCCTAGCAAGAGCAAGTGCTTTGCAGAATCTACCACCGGATCGCAAACGCGACCCACTGAGAAGATCCGACGAGAAACTCAATGGGCTGTCTGTGGGTTAATTTACTCGCCGAGCCCTTCGTCGCAAACGACGGGTTTGACGAGAATCTTTTTATTCCCTGTTAGTATAATAACGAGTTTTTTTAAAATGAGCGACGTGAAAATATTTGTTCACGTGAAAATATTAACAAAATGACTGCTATATTTGGCTAGTTAAGATCTAAATTAAGTTCTAGAAGACACGATTAGATTTATATTTGACTAAGAAATAATCCATTACTCAATTGCACAGTGTGGATTAACATTAGTTTAAGGACTAAGGTAGACGGAAGGTGCAGAAGTTTCATGTTACTCATCTGCAAAAAACTAAAGATATGATCAGAAAAATTTATAAACAGTGAAATAACATTTTTTTCAGAACCTATCCAGCCAAATAGTATTCTGAAGGACGAGTGAGCTCTGTGACGCCAAAATGATATCTCTGAAACTCTTTATCGCTATAGATGAAAAGGTTCACGTTTTCCGTTGATCGAAGGCTATAGATATGACAACGTAAATGTCACCATCCATTTTGAGTCCTGAAGCCTAAATCTGAATTGTTTGGCATAACGGTCATCCTACCCTTCAAACCGATTGTGATACGGTATAGTCTCCAGAAATCGAAAACTAAGATACAGTTCGAATTGTAACAGGTTTGTCTGACGTGAATTACTACGATAAAAAGAAAATAATTTTATTTTACTGTGAAAATTAATGATTAATACTACCTGTAGTGATAATGATTCATTCGACCATAATGATTTGATTCAGCTATTCACAAACATAGTCTTAGTTTTATTTAGAGCTGTGAGTCAGTATTTCAAGATTATGCGAAATATTCCCGGTCAGTCATTTCCTGCAGACCTATTTATTTGAAGAGAGAGTGATATTCACACAGTATTATTAGAGTAAAAAAAATTCGAATCAATAACTATTAAGTTAGGTTTTCAATTCGATTTTGTTAATGATTAGATTTCCTGTATTTGATCTATAAAAATGGTGTACTTTTTACTTTACATTTAAATATAAATTGTGTTTACATTTTTGTAAAGATTTCCGCCCGGTATTAGCACACTGTATAATTCGAAAGCCCCATGCATCAGCTCGCTGAGTTTCTCGCCGAATCTTCTCAGCGGGTCGCGATTCCGATCCGGTAGTAGATTCATTCGCGAAGCGGCTGCCCTTGAGTCGTTAGGTCTCCTTTGGAGGCGCTCGGGCAGCTGTTGGCAAATCCCACCCCTCCTGGCTGAGCCTTTGCTCGCCCACCTGTCCTGGTGAAACTGGAAGTAAACTTTCAATGATAAAAAAAAACCGAAAGAAAAATCACAGATCGACTACTGCATTGGTATTAATAATGTCAATGCATTTCTAAAATGCTGCTATTGAATTTTCACGCTACGTATAAACTCTACGCTGTAAGGGCAATAAAATACAATGATAACCTAAACGGAAAACTTTCTGAGTTAAGCATAAAAATGTCTAAGTTCATACCCCCTACATTATATGTATGTAAATGGAAAACTGAATTTGTTTTTTGCGCTTTAACGTCTTAAATTTTAGATGAACAGAAGTGAAGCTTCTAATAAAATCTAGTAAATTTAATTTCCTCAACTCGTAATGTAATAAGTCAAAAGGTTCGTTAAATTTTTAAATGTACTTCAATTTATATTACGTTCGCGCGATGGAACAAACTATTTCTTTTCCATAAAGACTTAATGCTAAATCTAAACTCCGATTACTTCGACTCCGATATATCTATTTATTAATAAAACTTTGTACTCCTTTTTACGAAAATTGCGCAGACGGAGGAGTATGAAATTTCCCACACTTCTTGAGAATAGAGAAAAGGAGTGCAAAATGTTCATATTTTTTTTAAATTATGCATAATAAATACATTAAATCTATAAATAAAAAGATTACACACAATACCATGTATTTGACATACACACGCATGCACTCGAATATATTAAGTGTTTCGAACTGCTCTGGGGTAGACCGGTGATGTATAAAATAAAAGAGTGGACTGTAGTATTTGGTAAGTTTATAAAAAAAGTAAAACAAGATAAACAAGTAAGTGTCGCGGGCGGCGTTGCTGCACGAAGTGACGAGGCCGCTGTCCTCCTCCCGGCGCCCGCGCCGCGCGATCGTCGATGTCCGTGCATCGACATTAAGTGTATAATCTATGCGCATGCATACTATTTGTTTATTGTCAAACTTTTCTTATTGCTTATATAGTCTGTGGTCAAATTGAGAATAGCTTAAAATATATTATTGTTTGTCTCTATTAATATTTGTCTAAAGAGTAGTCTTGGCGAAATCTATGATTATAGAAGTACAATAAATAGTTTTTGACAATAGGCACATAATAGTGTACAAACTTATAATTTCAATTCATTATAGTCGAATTTCGACTACTACGGGACCACTAGTACGAGTAAATGCTGGTAATAGATACATTTAAGCTCTGAGCGGGATTTCAAAGGCTTACATTTAAAAAAAAAGGAACGGTACAAAGAAAAAAAAAATCCTTTGCCCTTTAACGTCAATAGTATAAAAAGTTAAGTACTTTTTGAAATTATCGGAGTTATCGAACTGTAAATGAATGAAGTGGCCGCAGCGGGGTCTTGGCGAACTACACTAATTAAACTCCTAGCTGAAACTAATAGAACTCGGAGAGAAGTCTGGCTTAGTCGATCGGTTGAATTGAAATTTGTCTAAAAATAATTAACTCTCTCGGATTAATTCATTACGTTCGGAAGTTTTAATTGGCAATTTAAAGGCTTCGTTCTTTAAATAAATTACAATCGTAAAAGTAGGTAAAGGTATTAATTTAACTTCCACGCTATTTAAGATTATTTGTATGTTGTTTTGTTGAAAAAATCGTATTTCGTTTTAATGTGGGCCGCAAAATGACACGAAAATAAGATGGTTTTTTTTTGTTAAGAATTTTCTAATAAAAATAAAAACCCGGACGTGAATACAAGGAAGTGTGTGATTATCACATATTTGTTGGCAAATAACTCTTATGCTCTGTCTTGGGATAAAATATTATGTACTTAGCAGTTTTGACATTATGTTAATTGTGAGCCACAACAAAAATATTATTAAAGCCAAATGCGGCACAATGAAACAATTTGATAGCAAAAATGTTAATGCAAAACCTTGGGATGCTAAGTGAGAAAATCAATTTGTTTGACACGACCTCCAAATAATGATGTTTTATTCACATTTTTATTGTCACTTAGTTCATATAGAGTTTGATACCACGTTCGATACGAATAAAATACTATACTTCAGTAATATTAGTGATTTTTTATTATTTTAATTTTTGGTTTTAATCATTCTAATTTTATTAAAAATGAAGATTCCTTCCTATAAATTGAAAATAGTAAGCATCCGATTATACTATAGTGTAAATGTTGTTTGAAATACGAAATTTTAAGTTGACCGGCAACACGTAAGAACCTAAGAAAATACTATTTTTAAATGCTATGAAAATATTAACGAATTAATTCAAATAGTAATGGACTGATAAAATTTTGCTAGTGTCGTAGTCAAGAATTTCACTGATTTGTCTTTTCTTGTCTTATCGTTTCTATGCTGCAAATTTTCAACCTCCACCTTATGTCAACCATCTTTGTGAGTTATTCAAATTAGGATATCAAATAGTGAGACGGTTAAATTAGGTTTTAGTTAAATAGTTAGTTTAATTTAGTTATGTTGGACGGATGATGGAGAAATGGCAACAGGTCGAGTTGAGTTCAGTCCCGACCATGTTTTCTGATTACTTAAAATAGAGACAGTATCGAATTCTTAAAAAAAAACCAGTGATTTGTGTGTTTCCTCAACAGGAAGAGAAAATCCTCACAAAGTCCTTCTCCGTGAAACTTATTTACACCTCCAACTCCTGTAAATGTCATTTGCGCGATTTATGTCATGTCAGATTAACTCTTCATGTAATATATACACTCACTCACGTGGCCACAGTCGTGGGTGGAGGAGAACAAGTCGTAAGAGCCTACCGCGCTTATAATATCGGATATTTCAGTAAAATTACGCAGTATAAATGTGATAATATATTTAAGTTTTTGTTTTATTGCTTAGATGTATGGACGAGGTCACAGTCCACCTGCCCATAGACATCTACAAGGTAAATGCGCCACACACCTTGAGATATAAGTTCTAAGGTCTCAGTATAGTTACAACGGCTGCCCTACCCTTCAAACTGAAACGCATTACTGCTTCACGGCAGGCGGGGTGGGGTACCTACTTGTGCGGACTCACAAGAGGTCCTACCACCAGTAAACTCGTCACTCGTCTAAGGTCTGACTTTTTAGGACACAGGTAGCAACTGCGGCGCAACTGTGATGCTATCTATCTTCTTTCCAACGCTGAAAAAAAATCGATACGATATTTAACTATTTCAAATTAACTCATCTTGAATCTGAGCTGATTAATATTAATCAACAACCAGACTCCAAATAACGACTACTGGACTAACAAAGCAAAAAAATTTGGCAACACAATTTGAAAATTACTTTAACATTTTTCCTCCGAAAAGAATAAAAGGTCCCGCAATTTAATAACACAACGTACTTAGATAGAATTTCTAGCTCGTTCCATCGCTATAGCGCCTGGCTTAGTCACATGTCAGCTAAATATTATGTAATTAGTAACATTAAAATAAAAATGTATGTAGTTAACTAAAAAACACGTTTGAAACGCAAACCAAACTAACATGTTATTAATTTAATCCTTTTTTATCCTGTTGTACTGATCAAGATGTAATAATTAGAGCAAAGTTGTAAAATTCTTGTTTTGTCAACGGTACTTGATTCGTATATACATTTTTAAGTTAAGCGGATGACTTGAAGTCGGTGAAAAAACCGTTCAAAAACACTTTTAGAAATTTATCAATCCTTTTTTCGTGACCTAACTGGCGTTATATGGTTATCGCAGTCCATGGACATCACAACGTTAACATCGTCACCTACATTGAGACATCAAGTCGAAGTCTCAGCTGTACTTTTAGTAAGGTTTGTTAAAGGATTGTGGAAGTTATTAGGATGTAAGAGTTTGAGCGAAGTTCAAGGAAGCAAAAACTTTGTATCCCTTTTTACGAAAATTGCGCGGACGGTATATGAAAGGTGTATGAAATTTTCCACACTTATAGAGAATATAGAGAAGAAGTGCACAATGCTAATATTTTTTTAAAATAATGCATAAAATATACATTAAATCAATAAAGAAAACATTACACACACTACATACCATGTATTTGATGCCCACACGCATGTATACTATTTATTTTCAAACTTTTGTTCTTGACGTCTGTTGTCAAATTGAGATTAAATATTGTTTGTCTTTGTTAATATTTTTTATAGTGTAGTTTTGGCGAAATTTGTGATTATAGAAGTATAAAATACAATAATAATAGTGTACAAACTTACAATTCCGACAATTATAGTCGAATTTCGACTACTGCGGGACCTCTAGTAATAATAAAAATACCAAAATTATTAGTTCATTATCACAGTTAATTTCACACATTAAAGAGCGTCCTACATTCAATATGCTTTTAACGATAAATCGACGTCCCGACATACAATAAAGAGCACTTGTACAAATATTTACGTTAATCATAATTCCGATCGCGGCCGTGACCTTCTTAATATCTTACAATATTATCAAAACACATTTATCCGTGTACTGTTTTTATTTTATTTTATTTCACTTCATCCGAAAGGCAATTAAATTGTAATCAACAGTATGTACACTAGTTTGGTACAAATCAAAGTGGTTTCACATTTAGTGACCCCAATTTAGGGTTTTTCTCGAACAGTATTGATGCTTGTAACACAAAACGATAAGAAACGAATAGAGGTTTATACGACGCAAAATGAACTAGGAAATCTATTCATTCGTTGGAACTGGTAATGAAAGCCTTTTGTTGTCTGTTGAAGTGCCGACAACGATTGTAAAACAAGTTTCAAGTCAATCGAATGTATCCAATGCAAACAGATAGTACAAACTACAATATCAATCGCATAAACAAATTATTGAATGTAAACAGTGTTGTATGAATATTCAATAGTTTATTGAAAAGGAATGGGTAAGAAGCAAAAAAAAAAGTAATGGATTCTAGTCTAATATATAAAAATTAATTGCTGTTAGTCTCGCTAAAACTCGAGAACGGCTGGACCGATTTGGCTAATTTTGAATCTAGAATTATTCGTGGAAGTTCAGAGAAGGTGTAAAAGTTAAATAAATATGAACATTATCGGAATTATATAAAAACAAACAATTTTGCTTTTCCCTTGATGTGTGTGCGTCGGACAGATTCCTTTTGTTTTTTTTTAAGTTTATTTTATACAAAGTATAGGCCTTTTATTTATCGATTGAGGCACTACGAAGTCTGCCGGGTCAGCTAGTAGCTAGTTATGAATAGATTAGGTAAGTTTGCTAACTGCAGTTAGTTTATTACCAAAAAGGTTTCTAATTAAAATTAACGTTTTATGATCTGAAAACGTTTTTGAACTTATAATAATTTTTCATACTATTACTACATTATATTGTACAAATATCAATAAATTTTAAGTCTGATTTCAATAGAAAAAACCTAAATTCCTAGTGTACATTTTGTCTTATACTGAAAAATAAAAACACGCTACGGTCCGTATGATGGATGGCGCGTCGATGATTTTTTCAAAGAAAAAATATATCACCCATCTTAAAAAAGGTTCGATCTTCATTTTTATCGGTGTGATGAGACGTTTTAGCTCAGATATCACCTAGTATTAAGTTGCTTGAGCCCATAGATATGAACGATGAATCCTGCCAACAATTTTGACAAATGGAACATCACATATTACTTATATATAAGTATGTAACATAGACCTATATAGTAATATGTAACAATACAAAAAGTGTTAGATAAAGAGTCTTAGTATAAGCGAAGATGAAGTATTAGTAAAAATATAATGCTCTAATTTTGTATTTAATAAAAAGAAAGCACTCAAAAAGATCAGCTAAAATGTTTGGAAATTAAAACTGAACGATTTTTTTCTCGATGATCATATCAAAATTTATACTGTAGATCGGAATGTGTATTTTCTCTCCCTCTTTTTCTCCTTCCTTATCTATGCATCATACATGGTGGTGGGGTCAGCTTTCCTTGTTTTCCCACGTCTACGCTACGTCCAACTTTATGTTCCATTTTCCAAATAAAATCAATCAAAAAAACGTTAAACACAGTCCAGCACAAATGTCTTGTTAATCAACGGCAAGAGTATAGCCAAACAAATTTTAATGACCTTTTGTTTGCCGGAGACTGAATCTCCCACGAGATACGTGCGGTAAAGGAACGCGCGGCATATGTGGTACTGCCGAGATGATCATGTCTGGTATAGCCCTGTGTGGGATAGAACCCGATAGATATAGAGTCACTACCCAGACTAACAAGACATTTTCCATCGTGGATTATGAGACCACAGTTTTCGGTATATTTCCATCCATTTTATATGAAGTAATCAAACCAACGCACTGGATATCAGTTGGAAAGGCCTGTGTTCAGCAGTGGACAGTGGACAGGCTGAGATGATGATGATGATGAGTGAAACCAATTAAAACAAATCCAAACTCTCATGAAAACAAAACATCTCGTAAACGGAATCGTACTCGTAAACTGTTTAGGTAACTTGAATATTGTAAAAAAAAAATTGTATAAAGTTCTTAAATTTTTTGGTTCATGGCCGTCACTCCCAGCTCCCACGGAGCAGCACTCTCGCTAATTGGTGGGCGTAACCAGATCAGATAATGAACTAATGATTCCATCGCCGTTCGTCCGCTTAATTAATTTGATGCCCTACAGGGACTTTTGCGACTTTTAAATGCTTCATTTAGCCAGTCCAGTCAATAATAATTTGATTATTCCATTACTTTTTTTAAATATTGCCACCGAGCGTTTTGTTAAAAATATTAATTTTTCACTATAAATTTCATTATTAAGACCTTAGAACTTATATCTCAAGGTGGGTGGCGCATTTACATTGTAGATGTCTATGGGCTCCAGTAACCACTTAACACCAGGTGGGCTGTGAACTCGTCCACCCATATAAGCAAAAAAAAAATTTTTTCATCCGAATTCAAAAGCTCGAGATTTTCTTTATAAGAGATTTTATAATATTATCATTTTCTAAAAATTATTTGAATTGATCATTATCTCCGACGTGTCGAATGCTTTACAATGACGCTTGGTTCATTCTAGATTTATCATAACGAATTCAGTTCTGTATTTGTTTAGCAAACATTCGCTGAAAACGGAGTTTCCGAGCCAATTTAAACAAATAGCAGCTACTCTCGTCTCACACAGCGCAGCGTTTCTTGAACAACCAACTGCAGAATACACAATGTTGAAATTTGTGAATGCACTGAATATACTCCGATCTAAGTATGGTGTTGACAAAGAAAAAACAAGTTCGGCGTGAAGTACTGCCCTCACCTTTAGTCTGGGGTGCCGAAATATCAGTTACTTCCATTTGACTCCATATATGAGAATGAATGAGAAAGGGAGGGAAGAGGAGAGGGCCAGGGAGGCCACAAACACCAACGTCCGCTATTAAGCAGGCCGAATGCAGGCAACGTTGGAAGCTGGTGCAGAAACTAGACCAAGGTGGTCACGACCCTCAGTAATGAGGAAGCGACGAAGAAAATGAGAATGCCGCTCAAATTTTTAATTATCCCATTGACACTAAGCACACGAAAATAAATACGACAGGACGTTTGCAGTTCGTAATCTTACGTACTAATGGACCTACAAAACGACTGGACGATACAATGACAAAAGCAACCGTTTATCCCTGGAAAATGCAACACGTATTTATTCTTTCTGAATTGCAAATTCAACGTGGACGCAACCGCGTGACACGTGCGCCATAAAAAGTCTGCCTCCGTAGACTAGCAAGACTAGCGTAGATAAAGCATGTTCATGCAAAATTATTAAACAAGTAAATTGTTCCCTCGAAAACTCACGGTTGGCTGCTTCTAAGTAATATCTTCGGATATGGAGCTTACATTTTACGCTAGCTCGTCCGTTGGATGAGCTAAGGTTTACATTTATCTTTTAGGCGGCGCGCTTTCTCGTGTATAGAGACTACAAATGCTCATTAAAGAACTTCAAATTTATTGTTTCGTCTGGTTCAAGTTTGGTTCATGGTCAAGTCCTTACTAATTCGGTATTCTAGGTATGTTTCACGTAGGTGGTTGCTTTTCAAAGACTTTGTGTAGCTTTCCGCTCCAAAAGTGATATTTTCCATTTCATCTAACACTTATTTGATTCATTTTTTTTTGTTTAGTTGTCTAGTTGGGTGGACGAGCTCACAGCCCACCTGGTGTTGAGTGGTTACCGGAGCCCATCTACAATGTAGGCAGACATCTACAATGTAAATGCGCCACCCACCTTGAAATATAAGTTCTAAAGTCTCGGTATAGTTACAACGGCTGCCCCACCCTTCAAAGCCGAAACGCATTACTGCTTCACCACAGAAATAGGCGGGGTGGTGGTACCTACCCGTGCGGACTCACAAGAGGTCCTACCACCAGTAAATTTTGTAATCTGTTTGTATGATTGTTGATTGATGTTGATTCTGTTTGTAATCTGAAATTACGCATATAGTTTACGGAATAGCGGCCTGTAAAGTATACACACACATTAAGGAGAGTAGGGTCTAATTGAATACAATTTGCATAATTACGTATCGGGCCCGCGCGGGTACTAGCTACCATCCTCCGTGCGATATCAACAAGATCCGGTTTGGTAACAGGTGCGTCGTGAGCTCATCGGGAATTGTGACGTCACTATCTTTCTTTTGTTTATTTATCTATTTTTATTTATTACACTTCATGTAAAACTTAGATTGGTGAACTTAATGCCTAAGACATTCTCTATCAGTCAACCAAATGTAGTGCAGAGTAAATAGTGGTAGGTGCAATGAAATTTATATTAAATTACAAATACATATATACAAACATACATATATAAATACATATAATAGTTTATACATTACTAAAAGGAATACTATATCAATAAATTCACTTAACGAATAATCTTAACAATAATTATATTATCGTCGAACAAAAGAAAATCCAATTCTGAAAAGCAACAATAAATGCATCGCTCTACTGCGGAGATTTCTTAGAATCGGATAGACTGCAACGTCATTTCAAAAAATATAAAATCCTTTCGGAATCCAGTACAGATGCCGTACGTGTACCGAACTTCGAACGAATTAGTTAGTTTGATTAGTTTTTCAAATTCGAATTATTTAAAATACAGCTCGACGCTCTATTTTAAATCTCGTCCTGTTTATACCTATATATTAATACGTGAAGCAAAAACTTTGTACCCCTTTTTATGAAAATTGCGCGGACGCAGGAGTATGAAATTATCCACACTTATAGAAAACATAGAGAAGAAGTGCAGAATGCTAATATTTTTTAAAATTATGCATCAAAAATACATTAAATCAATAAAGAAAACATTACACACACTACCATGAGTTTGACACAACACATACGTATAAATATACTCTTTGTATATTTTCAATTGTGAAACTTTTGTTATTGTTTAAAATCTGTGGTCAATTTGAGAATAGATTAATATTTTTTGTCTATAGTGTAGTTTTGGCGAAATCTGTATTATATAGAATATAATAATATCAGTGTTTGACGATATAACCATAATAATGTTTAAACTTTTAATTTCAATTAACTATAGTCGAATTTCGACTACTGCGGGGACCACTAGTTCAAATACCTCTCATGGGTTACTTTCATGACAGATTTTATCGTACTTCTTGTTCTAAGAAATCGATTAAGAAATCTAACGTGATTGAATAAAAAAACTCTTCTGTAAATATGAAACTAGGCAATTGTAAGTCCCCGAAGCCACAAGCTAAGAACACTCATATAAATTGTTTTCGCAAATGTACGAGTATATTTTTTTTCTCCAATAAATCCGAGAACTTTCTTAGAACTCATTTTCATATTATTTCCTAAGAGCTAGGATTTATGAATATCGAAGGATGATAAAAGACGATATATAATTTTAGCTATCAGATTATCCGAAATATGATAGGAACAACTTAGCGTATGTTACTGTTATTCCAAAAATGCCAATTAATTCTGAAACTCACATGAGATGAGATTCGACATGAAAAATGTGTTTCATGAAAAATCAAAATACGCTTCCCGTGTATATTTCTTCGACATTATTAAGAATATCAGACTCGTGTTTAGATTCTGGACTTCTACTCACGAAGATCACTCGGTATCTGTACAGTAATATTTGCTCACATTTCAAAGTAAATCTATACTTCTATACTAATATTATAAAGAGGAAAGATTTGTTTTTTTGTTTGTATTGAATAGGCTCCGAAACTACTGAACCGATTTGAAAAATTCTTTCACTGTTTGGAAGCCACACTATTCAAGAGTGACATAGGCTATAATATTTTTTGAAAAAAATTAGGGGTCCTTACTAAAACTCCAATAATGTAACCCAAGGTGTAAAAAAATTACCTAAAATATTCTTTACATCGCGTGCCCTGCGAAAACTATTGATGATAGAATAAAATAATGTACTACGACTTTGTAGAACACATTATTATTTACAAAAAGTGTCGCAGCATATGTCTAACTATTATAGTTATGCCGCAATAGGTGTTCTTTTATTTAAAAATAAATAAAACAACGTCCGTTAACCTATCTAAGCAACAAATAAATAAGAAAAAGGGTGCGTGTACTTATGTACGCGCGTAAGAAGTTAAACTTTATTTATATTAATTTTTTATTTAAATTTTAATCAATTTGAAAAAAAATCGATTAAACAACATCCTCAAATACGCATATTGGACATCCCTTTTCTTGACATCGTATAAATTCGGTAATTCTCGGTACGGTTCGGAAAGTTCACCTGCGGCTATATTCAGACTGGCCAAGTTACGTCGGTCGTATTGTAATGAGCGATTTAGTGGGCAACTTCATTCTGTTAATTTTGCGTCACGGTGCGCGCGCATCGTAAAATTTCACTCTCATCAATTTTTCATAACGCGCCTAAAGAAGTATAACTTCAAAAAGATATTCCCTTTGTTGTACACCTACAGAATCATTCATTAATGATAAAAACAGTTAAGAAAACAGCAGTTCTATCACAATTATCTAACACGCTCGCATTTGTGCTATCGAAGGTGTGTTGTGCTCATCTGCGCAATGAACCGTGAATCCGCCCAGGGGAAATCCGTTGTCTCACAGAACGTTGCTCCGTATCTGTAATCGCAACGAAATTTCGTAACAACATTGCCTTGTGTGAATTGACTGAAAATAGAGGAGAAACAAGTTAATACATCCAAGTATCGATTTAATGCTACCACAGTAGTAGTGGCATGATACGACATACCTACATACTGTCTTTTTTTTCTTTTTATTGACCTTGTAGGCAGACGAGCATACGGTCCATCTGATGGTGAGTGGTTACCGTCGCCCATGGACTTCAACAATGCCAGGGGCAGAGCCAAGCCGCTGCCTACCGAAATTATTACCGATATTACTATGTACGGTACCGATATGTATTATATCGATATTACTATGTATGATTAGAAAAAATGGAACCTATGAAAAGAGAAAGATCTGAGTGAGAGAAAACAGTAAGAAAAGGAAAAGAGAATGATAAAGAAAAAAATAGACGGTGCAGACGATTGAAATGAGCAAGGTGTAAAAAAAATGTGAATTAATTTTTAATTATTATAATAAAGAAGATTTTGGAAAAGAAAAGTAAAAGTGCAACAGTGGAATAATTTTATTTTTATGTGCCACGATCCCAATTCTATATTTTAGGGGCTCGTCCTTTGATTTCATCTTTAGGTTTGTTTTTAAATTTCAAATGTGAATTAACAAGTTATCGGCTAGCTTACCGCTTAAGATTAGTACTAGTACGTACTCACTTGTAATTTCAATGAATTTAACTCCCAAAATTAATACCATCTCAAACTGAGGCCTTAGGACTTATATCTCGAGGTGGGTGGCGCATTTACGTTATAGATGTCTATGGGCTCAAGTAACCAATTAACATCAGGTAGGCTGAGAGCTCATCCATCTATCTAAGCAATAAAATAAAATAAAATAAAAACTTATCAAATGATATGTGAATTTCTAGTTTACCTGACCCGGCGACGATGTACCGATGCGAAACTCATTTCAAATCGCGATTATTAACGCGGAATTGGATACTTGGCTCCGGATTCGTTCCAGTAATTTTAACGTACTTCATTCTCGATTTATTTTACAAAAAATATAAGCAGATAGTTTTGATTTATTATTTATGTGAGAACGCTGGCTATTTTTAAGGAAAAGCTTAATAGCAAAATTGTTATCCGTATTTAAAAATATGATTTAATTAACACGTTGTTTTTTCACGTCTGCGGCGACGAATTATTTCCGGTGTTACTTTTATGCAAAGGCTCGACAGCTGCTTGATGACGTCTCGGGCATTGCTGATGTCCCCGAGCGACGGTTACTGTCTAACATCAAGTGAGCCGTATTCTCGTTTGTCTTCAAAGGCAGTAAACAAATCACGTTTTATGCCGAATAGGTCGCAGCGATTCATATTCTCTATGGATTATGGATGGATGGAAAAGTACGAATAATTTTTAGAGCGCTTCAATAGTGTGGCCTATCTTTGCACATAACATATAGCTATGCAATGGGAAAAATTTACGTAATATTCAACTATTTCAAGACGTACTGTATGAAACGACTTCTTGAAATTTTGCACATGCATGAAGAGCCGATGTAAATATTTCGACTGGCGGTAGGGCGTCTTGTGAGCCTGACCGGTAGGTACCAACACCCTGTCTGTTCCTGCCGTGAAACAATAATGCGATTCGATTTGAAGTTTGAATATCGAATATTAACAATATGCGTGCATGAAACAATAATGCGTTTCGATTTGAAGTTTGAATATTGAATAGTTTAATAACAATATGCTTGCGATGAAATTACTAAACTAAACTAAATTACACGAAAATCCAATGTGACATATGGAGCAGTATACCAAAATGAAGCTTTGTGGATTGTAAACAACATGAAACATCAAAGCGCACGTGTGCGTACAAATATCGGGTAAAAGTCAATAGCAATTAGTCGAGTTTCGCTGGCCGATAAAAATTTTGTGGACCAACCGATTTTGGTTTTTGATTGAGCTCGGCTACGTGGACACACTGATGAACAAACGTTTTAAAGGATATTTCAATACCTATAGTTGAAAGAAGATGTATTACTGGTGGTAGGACCTCTTGTGAGTTCGCACGGGTAGGTACCACCACCCCGCCTATTTCTGCCCTGAAGCTACTGGTGGTAGGACCTCTTGTGAGTCTGCACGGGTAGGTACAACCACCCTATGTCTGCCGTGAAGCAGTAATGCGTTTCGGTTTGAAGGGCGGGGCAGCCGTTGTAACTATACTGAGACCTTAGAACTTATATCTCAAGGTGGGTGGCGCATTTACGTTGTAGATGTCTATGGGCTCCAGTAACCACTTAACACGAGGTGGGCTGTGAGCTCGTCCACCCACCTAAGCAATAAATAAAAAAGTACTAGTACAATTTTAGAATGATTTCTGTGCATGTTGAGCTCTTGAGCAATAAAATCCGGATGTTGTATCGTATTAAAAGTTTGAATAAATTTCGAAGCAATTAAAGCTCCAGCTGCAGTCTAAAATTTTACGGTGGCCAGCTTATTGCTCATTAAATATACCAGATGTTGAGTATGGAACTTTCGTTTATTCAGAAGCATTTTCGAAGAATGACTTCGTAGCGGCATTCTGGTTTTTTGGACTCTGGTAACAATTTAGAATTGTAGATACATTCTTCTAAACACTTTTGATTGTAGTGCATAGATTGCTGATAAGAAAACATAATAAGAAAATACGAAGTACAGTCAAACCTGGGTAAGTGAGAACTGGATAAGTAAGAAAACTCTATAAGTGGGAGTAATAGCAAGGACCCGTCATTTTAAGCTCCCAAAACCTCTATTAGCGAGAAACAGAAACCTCTGTAAGAGAGAGTCGTTTTTTCCTCATGGACCTCCGTAAGTGAGACTGCTAGTCTTAAATATAGGAGGAACAAATGACAAAACAAATTACAAATTTAACATCTGCTATTTTATGACTCATTTTTAACTTTCGTGGAACTTCTTATCATTGTTTTTGTATTGTTTTCTCGTGAATATTGAACCTATTTTATTTCGTGGAACTAAATAACGTTGTTATTTTATCGTATTCTTTTATCGCATTATTTTCGAATGGACACGTGTGCCTGTGTACCGTCCTGTTTGTCGGACTTACTCAGTTTATCGTTAATCAATTGCGAAGGAAAGTTCTGTTCTGCATCATGTAAAAACGGAAAATTAAAGTACTATCATTAAAGTCATAATCTTAAAATAGTGAATGCATTTGAATGCGGAAAATCGCGAACCGAAATTCAGAGGGAGCATTAGCGAGAAACTCGGGTTAGTGAGAAACTTCTATAAGCGAGAATGAGATTGTGCTCCCTTGAACTCTCGCTTATCCAGGTTTGACTGTATATGCGATTAGAGAATTCTATGTATTCTCATGTGAACCAAAGGTAGAAAATTACAGCACTTGGTAAATTCTTCTGGCTGTCTCTAACTATGGAATGAACTCTCCCCTCGATGTTTCTTTAACCCTATATCATGTCTTTGTTCAAACAAGGTTTGCAGAGATTACTCATCGATAGGCTGCGGCTTGGAATTGCTGACGTCTATGAGTGACGGTAAACACTCCCTATTAAGTGGGCCATACACTCTTTTGCCTACAAGGTACATAAAAAATCTAACAGCAATGCACTAGAAACAATGGAATCCGGAGCAGAAAATCCAAACTCAACAAGAGAAAAAAGGGCCTCCTAGCTATTAATAAAAAAACTAATATTTTATAACCTTTTAACACATTTTATATTAAGTTTCAATTTCACGTTTTAATATATCAGTCTTGTTCAACATTTGCAGTACAAAAACACAAACTTAGATGAAGATAAACATTAATAATACATCATAGGTGCTATACGCTGAGCATCAAAGGTACTTACATATTCCTTATGTACATACATTTCAAAGCCGGGACTTGTTTAATTGACCAGTTTTTCCTTTTCTATTCCTACCTGTATCTTATAAAAGTTTGGATGGCCATTTTGTATGAATAATTTACAACATTTTATGACAATTGAATTTAAGTATTGACCGATACTCGACGCTAATAGATAATACATTTAACGCAATGGATTTAACTTTGGACTACTAGTGGCGGCATCTGCAATCCAAAATAGAAATGCAATGAATATTTTTATTAATATTAATAACTATTCTGAAGATTTCTGAATTAAAATCTTAAAAGATGGCGTTGACGATACCACCTAAAACAGAAACATATATAATAAATGGCGTAATGTTTCAAAAATACACCTATTAAAACATTCGTTTTACTAAATTACAAGCCCGTGTATTCAATGGTGTGGCGGTAGTTACCGTAGAACACAAGATATTGCACAGACGCTGCAAATTCTCTAAGAACATTTTCAAGATAATTTTGCATATATTCCTAGCTCTGAGCAGTAGCATGCCGACCGTGGGTCTACGGAGCGATTTCATCCGCTTGGTGGAATATCTTGCCTTTGTCGTATACCCAAATATATCCACTATCTACACACATTTATGTAAAATCATAATTTCAATATCATGATATAATTTTTCTCATTTATTAAACGCACCGCACGTGTAGGTACCACCACCCTGCCTATTTCTGCCGTGAAGCAGTAATGCGTTTCGGTTTGAAGAGTAGGGCAGCCGTTGTAACTATACTTGAGATCTTAGAACTTATATCTCAAACAGGACTTCTTACTTAATGTTATATTTTTTTATTGTTTATATGGGTGGACGAGCTCACAGCCCATCTAGTATTAAGTGGTAACTGGAGCCCATATACATCTACAACCCACCTACCAAGCTTCCGTAAATTTAAGATAATTTCCGATT
The DNA here is from genome assembly GCF_003987935.1 of Bombyx mandarina. Next base: position 2,013,191 of record NW_021011481.1, read on the forward strand.
TGAAGTTTAATTTAATGACCTCCACCAAACTCTTTCATTACCGATCTTGAATCGACTTACATGTTGTCACAATAGCTTTTGGTTACTGCTACATAATACCCTAGAATCTAAACACACTTAACCGTACTAGGTATAAAACAGCTTAACATTCAAAAGCTCCATTTACAAAGTTCCACCCAACATTTTAGCACTCAAAAAGCTTTGACGTCTACGAAAACCGCCAACGAGATGGATGTTCACTTTTATGCGACTCTAAAATAAACCCTCTGAAAATTGTTTAGGACAAAAAAATGAAACACAACTCAGACAATAGGAAAATATTCGAGGGACGCGTGTCGGACAATAACTCAGCCGAAACGGGCATTTCATAATATCCCTTTGCACGTAAATGTGTATTTTATTGTAGGTGTCTCTATTGATCTTTGTTTTGTGAGTGATAACATTATTTTTTTTACTTTGGAAGAGCTCTTTCGAAGAAAAATAGAACAAGGTCGTAACAAAACGGCTAAAAGCTTAATGGATAAAAACATTTGCTTCATTGAAATAGATATAGTTATAATATTTGCGAGATTCAGTTTTAGATTAACTTTGTCGCGCCATTTTGCAATTAGCACATAACATTAATTAAAGCTACAGTGTTCGCATGGAGAGGGTGGTGGAGTTTCCACGTCCGGGAGATTCCATTTCTAACGCAAATCACTAATTCGTAAAATTAAAACTTCTTCTAGGCGTTCTTATAATTCAATTGACATTTGAAACTTATATGTTGCCTGTGTGACTTATGTCTCCGCGCGAAGTTGCAATAGCCCCTTAGGCTACCAGTGAATAGGTAGAAAAAGAAAACAATAAAAAACATTCCAATTCAAAACAACAAAACCGATACAACCAACTTTACCAAGGAAATGATACAGTAAAATGAGATAGAAATTTCAATTATTTGGTCATAACCATAGATTATACACTTAATATATGTCATAACGTCTACCATAGACAACCGACCAAACGAACCCTTCATTTCTTGGCAAACGAAATAGGTAGAATGATATAATAGAATTAAATTACTACATACAAAGCAACGGCAAAAGAATTCCTTGTCGCTAAAAAATGTAGAAATCAATTAAATAATTTATTCGCATCGGGAAACATCTGCTGTGGATACACGAGTTCACTAATTAGTTTAAAATTATAAGTAAGTTAAAAAATATTTTTTGAGCTGATCCCAGTAAGGTGACAAGAGTTTATTATCGACAAAAGTAAACACTATGTCAATTTATGTCTTATTATGCATAAAATCTAATATTTTCTTGAGGCTTAATTACTGGTGGTAGGACCTCTTGTGAGTCCACACAGATAGGAACCACCACCCTGCCTATTATTGCCGTGAAGCAGTAATGCGTAATATTTCAAGGTAAGTGGCGGCATTTACATTGTAGATATCTATGGGCTCCGGTAACCACTTAACACCAGGTGAGCCGTGAGCTCGCACACTCACCTAAGCAATAAAAAAAGGCTGATCAGTTTCTTAGCAAGTATTTCTCGAAGAGGCTTACTAGGCTGCATTGAAGGTCATTCCATATTTTATGTGCACTATCACAATTTGGCCAGTAAATAAATATGTTAAGCTTAAAATAGTCCAAGCATGATAAATCAATATGTATTACTTATCACTAAAAATGTATAACGGTTTAACAATTTATTAACAGTTATCTGGTATAGTTTAGGTCAGCGCTGTTGACATCTGGACAATTGTTATTTAGCTCAACGCTCTCAAAATCTATATACATATACAAAAACGAATTGCTGTTCGTTAGTCTCGCTAAAACTCGAGAACGGCTGGACCGATTTGGCTAATTTTGGTCTTGAATTATTTGTGGAAGTCCAGAAAAGGTTTAATAAGTAAATAAATATGAAAATGCTCGGAATTAAATAAAAATAACAATTTTGTTTTTCCTTTGATGTGTCCCCCGTTAGACAGATCCCTTTTGTTTGTCTTAAGTTTATTTTATACAAAAGTTCAGGTCTTTTATTTATCGATTGAGGCACTACGAAGTCTTCCGAGTCAGTTAGCTTATAATAAATTTTGATGAAGCGAATTTAATGTCGTGAATTAATCGGTAGACAATCACATTTGCTATATAGCAATTGTGGGTTCTGGGTTGAAGAATGCGAAAACCGTTATATTAATACAAATGAGACATCGTATTATGTCATATTGTGGGTACCACACCTCGAGCAATAAATAATCAGCAAAAAGTAAGTATCAGTGTGCTTATTGAGAGTTTTTTACCGTTATATGTAAGTATGCAGAATCCGGAAAACAAATCAAATCGCACTAAGTATATTTTCAAAACAACCTTGCAAAACAATATTCAAACCGTCCATCTACCGCGCTGTACATATAGTAAGTAACAAGCGCTCGTTGGAAGAACTTCCTCTTGTCGTTTCCGATACATTTCAAGTTAAATTATTCTGTAGTTTGCACGATCAATGGTGAAATCCAAAACCGTCTGAAAAATAACATAAATTGAAAAAATATTTTATTTGAAGGAAATGAAAGAGAAGGTCTTACGCCAAATTAGTAGACCATTGGTAGATCAGTAGACCAAAAGAGAAACTCATATATTCAAAGTATTGTTGAAAATCATTTGCTCGATTTCTTCAATTCTAATAGCAAATATATGCGGTAAGTCGAGATTGAGCCTGAATGCTGTGTGCAAGCTACTCTGGCGGAGATCTTCCCTTAGTATTCACGATCAGGACGTAGACTGCGGTGGACTGTTATGGCGTGGTGAGCGTAGTGAGCTATCTTCAAGAAACTTGCTAAGACAACGTTGCGGGCTTGCTGTGACCGGGGTTCTGCACAGCTATTCGACCTTATAGCTCGAGTTCCAGTAGTCCACGATGATGACGCTCTATGGTATTATATGAATACTGCAGATATATACGTATAAAACGTCAGCATTTTCCACTGAGAGAGAGATAGAGAGAGAGTATTATTGTTCCGTAGGCTGACGGTCCCGATGTTGGTTTTCATATAATATTATATTCTACTATTCTTTACAAAAATCAGTTGCTCAATCTTCATTAAGGTCCACGGAGCATGATTAAGTGAACACTTTGTAAGACGGTGGTCCCCTAACAAATAAATTAACTGTGGTAATTACATATTCACCGAATAATGCCACGTAAAATTTCGCTTTCGGAACTATAGTTACATTAACTAATACAATGGATTTAATGAAAGATTACAGATGCATTACTGCCGTTTGGATATAAAGTTAGGGATTAATTCAATACTTGGACAACTTGCTACGGTATATTCCGTCATCTAAAGAGTTCTAAATACGAGGTATCACAGAATCAAAACAGAGCTTTTAACTGTTTTATGTCAGTCTGTTTCAGCTAAATACATGGTATTACATTTGCATACAAATGGCAACCACAAGCAAAAGTTAATCAAAGTGACTTTGCGGAACTGAAAAAAAAAAAACAAAATCGTGAAAATAAAATTATTCCGGACTTTCATTTATACGTTGAAATGTTCATTTCCTTTCAGTAAGCTTCTTTGATTCCGGTCAGAGATTATCTAAGGGCCATCGATTCTGAGGTCACGATATTTGATTCGAGATGAAGGTAACTTGGATTTTCAGCATTTTTTTTTGTTGATTGTAATGAAAATCCTGATTCGTAAGACGGTGCTCTTAATCATTGCTTTTTTCCGCTCACTATATAATATATATATAAAGTAATCTAAAGGACAGTAAGTACGGAACTCGACTCATTGTATTTCCGACTAATGGCACACGGATAAATCTACGAGATATAACTCATCTTTGAGTTACGTTTATGAGTCTTTCACTTCTCATCTACTGCTAGCAGCCTCATGAGGTTATACTAGCTTCACAGGATGAGTAGGCGAGCTTACGGTGACTTAGCTAACATCTGTCCTAGCAAGAGTAGTGCTTCGCTCAATCTACCACCGGATCGGAATCGCGATCTACCGAGAATATCCGGCGAGAAACTCAGTGGGCTTTGTCTGTGGGTTAAATTTCATGTCGAACCCTTCGCCGCATTTAATGGATTCTACGAGGACGGTGATCGGTGCTTGCTATGCCTAAAAGCATCGATAGTGGAGCGGGAAGATCCGAAATGACGCGATTATAGCTTCGACGACTGCATATCGTTCGTCTTGATCATCTTAATCGGGCATGTAGATTGAGGCGGTCACGATAAGAGGGTTTGGTTTAAATAACGAAAGAAAATCACAAGTAACCATAAAATCAAAGCTTTTCTTATATTAAGTTATTACTGTACGTTATATGCGCGGGCTGCTTGGTAATCACCATGTCAGTTGATAAATCGACCTGGAGTCGTCAGAATTTACGTCAATAAAAATATTTTTTTCCTTTCAAATGATTCCTTATTCATATATCCAGTTCCAATTAAAAATTGAAACCTACGAAATCTTTAGTCTGGTATTTCATCGAGTTCGGGATGAAAAGATAGCACCGGTAGCGGCACTTATATTAAGTGACTGCCCTCAGCTGGGAACCACCCTCCCTAATAAAATTCATTATTGAAATGGCCTCCGGATCCTCTTTGATATTTATATCTATAAATAAAACGTTTTTATAAATTCTAATTTGGAATCCATTAGTATATATTGGATAGTAGTAAATCAATTGAAGTTAGGAGGTGTAAGTACTTATCTACCCGAACTATGAAGTGCACAGGAAGTATTAAGATAAGTTGTTTGAAATGCAGAGATGATTGAAATAAAAAACTGTTACGTAACTGGAAACAGAAATGACATCCTATCATAATTAAAAGAGCAAACAAGATTTACCAACAAACTTTAAGCAATTAACTGACATGAGTCATGAGTCCATTTTGAAATGTTTTACATTGCTTGTAAATAATTATAAGAATTGACAATCACTAGTCTTAAGCTCCACTCTAGGAACGACTTTAATACACCAAATATAAAATCGTGATAAACTGACAACGTACTATGGTATGATAGAAAGAAGCTGAAAATTACTACTGCTATGACGAGAACCAAATCCCTAATTTTTAATGTATCTTTCCATTTTTTTATTCTTCTCTGTCATTTTTGAATATTCGGCGTTACTTTGTTTTCGACGGAATTTCATAGAGATTAGTTATAAATTAATGTAGGACCTCTTGTGGGTCCGCGCGGGTGGGTACCACCACCCTGCCTGTTTCTGCCGTGAAACAGTAATGCGTTTCGGTTTGAAGGGTGGGGCAGCCGTTGTAACTATACTCGAGACCTTAGAACTTGTCTCTCAAGGTGGGTGGCGCATTTACGTTGTGGATATCTATGGGCTCCAGTAACCATTTAACACCAGGTGGGCTGTTAGCTCGTCTACCCATCTAAGCAATAAAAAAAAATGTATTTGTTTCGAATTTTGGATGTTTAAGTTTTTTGGAGTTTACTCCTTAAGAATCGATTTACATATATAGGCCCGGGGTATGAAAATTATGGGGACCAAAATCGTACTAGAGAGTATAGCATGTCACACGAAATGCGTTATGCGCCTGATTGGCTCCTGATTGCGTGATGCGTGCGCGCGCCAATCAGGAGCCAACGCGCGGCCGCGTTATCGCAGGTGACGCCGGGCTGNCCACCTTGAGACATGAGGTCGGTTTCTCAAATGCGCATCCATACTTCAGAACATACAGCCGTTAATTAAAAGATGGCGCGTAACGGAAAAATGTGACGCGTAACCGAAAAATGTGACGGTAAATTTTTTTCCAACGCCGATAAGGAAGTTTCACTTCAAAAACTGTTACGTAACTGGAAACAGAAATGACATCCAATCATAATTAAAAGAGCAAACAAGATTTACCAACAAACTTTAAGCAATTAACTGACATGAGTCATGAGTCCATTTTGAAATGTTTTACATTGCTTGTAAATAATTATAAGAATTGACAATCACTAGTCTTAAGCTCCACTCTAGGAACGACTTTAATACACCAAATAGAAAATCGTGATAAACTGACAACGTATGGTATGATAGAAAGAAGCTGAAAATTACCACTGCTACGACGAGAACCAAATCCCTAATTTTGAATGCGTCTTTACATTTTGTTCTTTTCTGGCATTTTTGAATATTCGGTATTACTTTGTTTCCGACAGAGTTTCATAAAGATTAGTTATAAATTAATGTATTTGTTTCGAATATTGGATGTTTAAATTTTATATTTAAATCGTGTGTATTGAACATCGATAATATCCGCCAATGACCAATCCGGACTATACAAAGGACTATAACTCGGTAACATCGGTTAGTATAGAATATTAAGTAAATTTATATAAACTAGAGGTCCCGCAGTAGTCGAAATTAGACTATAATTAATTGGAATTGTAAGTTTGTACACTATTATGATTGTATTTTAAACTTCAAACACATCACAAATTCAACAAATCACAAATTTCGCCAAGACTACACTATAAGAACTATTAACGAAGACAAACAATATTTAATCTATTCTCAATTTGACAACAGACGTCAAGAACAAAAGTTTGACAATAAATAGTATGCATGCGTGTGTGCGTCAAATACATGGTATGAGTATGTGTTTTCTTTATTGATTTAATGTATCTTTTATGCTTTATTAAAAAAAAATATTAGTATTGTGCACTTCTTCTCTATATTCTCTATAAGTGTGGAAAATTTCATAATCCTCCGTCCGCCCAATTTTCGTAAAAAGGGATACAAAGTTTTTGCTTCACGTTATTAATATATAGATAATATATTATACTCTCGTGAATATCTCAGATAACGCGTGCATGTAATTGGTAAGTTAGTTCCACTTGACTTCTGAATATGAATATTCATTCTTGATATTATAGCATTGTTTTAGAACAATGCTATCTTGGCTAGGACTTTCATTTCAATGTAGATTATGTTTACGTACTCTCCGTCATTATGAAGTCTGAGAACTTCCGTTAAATACTATTTACATACTTACCAAAAATATGAATTCGGTTTTGGAACATACTTAGGTTTTGTATAACACGGAATTCTCACAAAAGGCGAAACATCTTCTTTTATCAACAATGTAAACTTTTATGCCAAAAACGAAGGGTTTCGCATTAAATTCTTAAAACGAATGACTTAATTATAACAAACAAAAACACCATCTCGGAGTAACACCTGGAAGGCCACACGTCTTTGCACCTAATCCCGGATACCTCACTCGTAGGAAGCGAATTTAGACAGAGCAGGTACCAATAGAACAGATAACAATCCTGCAAACTGCCGTGGCCATAAGGGATATTACGCGTGAATTTCTCGTATCCATCTTTATAGATAACAGTAAGAGAGCAATTAAAATACAATTATTTCTTGGATAGCACTAACTCTGTGATATCGAGAGTTTGAGATGAACAGCTTAAAGCTCTACGGCTGATTTGCAAAACGAGCTAATGTCCAACGCTGTCAAAATACATTGAGAAAAACTTGAATTAATTCAAAACCGTATTCAGTTCTGTGACGGAATTGACTGCCGATCCATTTGAGATTTTATGCCCTTATTCATGAGCATCGTGAATAGGCACCGTAAAGCTAGATTGACATGGACGCTTCTGAATGAATAATTAATATTTGATTATTAGTTTTGACCTTGAGTTTTCGTAATTCGTGAACTTTTCTTTTTTAAGTTAATGTTGCACAGATCATTAGTTAGCTTGTTAGCTAACAGATTACTTGGTGTTAAATAGTTTCCGGAGCCGACAAGCAGCGTGAAAGCGTAAAAGCCGCTATCTAACTTGAGGCATGAGATTGAAGTCTCAATTGTATTGTATAACGGCTGTCCTACCCTTCAAACTAGAAAGAACCACTTCCAGTATGAATATAGGTAAGATGAGCAGAATCTTAAACGCTTACATTCAATAAGTTTTTGAATATGGCCACACATTGACTTTCCAAAATCAATCGCACTTCTGGTGTTTGGCGAAATCGGACTATTTGTTTTGTTGAAAAAGCATTAGATTTTTCAGTTCACGGTTTTAAAAGAACGTCTGATTTCACTTGCGTGCTAACAAACAGACTGAGCTTGAATAATATACAAATTAGATGACTTAAGCTACTTTCATTTGACTCTATACAGAATGACTCCATACAGGGCCATTCGCATTGTCGATAGTCCAATTCTCACGGGTCATTTGGAACCTCTGGGTACGCGGGGGGACGTCGGCTCTCTCTGTGTATTGTATCATATGTTCCATGAAGATTGCTCTAAGGAATTGTTTGAGCTGATCCCATCATCTCGTTTTTACCATCGCGGCGACCGACACTGGAGTAGAGTTTATCCATACTACCTAGAACCACTGTGCGCTTCCAGAGATATATTTTGGTAGGTACAAACCGGTTTTAGAAAGAGACCTTTCCCGAGCGCTAAGACATGTCCTTCTTCAAACGAGGCTTGTGGAGAATACTTAGTGCTAGGCAGCGGCTCTGCTCCTGGCATTACAGAAGTCCCTGAGTGACCGTGACCACTCACCATCTGGTGGGCCGCATGTTCGTCTACCTATAAGGGCAATAAAAAATAATAATAATTTTTTTTTTCGGTATAAAATGACTTGATGGCTTTAAGAGAAAAATCATGTAATCCCAATTTAAACTTTGAATAAGTCTTTGGATTCGTATTGAGAATTTTAAATCAGTTGATGTAAAAAGTCTATAACTTCTCAGAGCTTGATTTTCGAAGGCTATCAAATTTCGACCTTACGCTTCATAGCGTGGTTTCTAAAATTGCGTATCAATCTTATTTATTTTACAGCTTATTCGTAAAAAAACTCCCACCTCTATTGTATTGAGTAATCTGTTGAGTATTGAATAATCTTGATTATTATGGAAATGCCACAGAGAGATAACTGCTGAGCCGGAGCTTAGCGATGCCAAAGGATGCTCTTGTAACAAATGTAATAATTTCGATACCTCTTCTTCTCTTTGTCTCCACCTTATCCCACTAGGTGGGGTCGGTACAGCGAATTTTTCTATTCCATTCTTCTCTATCAGCTGTCAGCTCAACACTCACTCCCCTTTCTCTCATATCGTCATTCACACAGTCCATCCATGTCTTCTTCGGTCGACCTCTTCCCCCTCTACCTTGCACTACCATTTCCATACATCTGTCACTAATTTCGATACCAAGTCAAAAAGTAGTATACTTGAATGGAATGAGACCAAATAGGCCAATCTGCTGCTAAGTACGCACCAAAGTACCTAGACAAAACGAACGCCATCTTGAGACACACGATCGAAGTTTAAATTTTAATTTTCAACCGTATCGGCCCACCCTTAAAACCGCGTGACTACTATGCATAAGAAATGAACAGAATGGTGATACTTACCCGTGCGGTATTATCATAATGCTTCAGGGAAGAAATACAATAGGGTTACAACTATAACTTCCGGGCCTTTCCGGAGACTATTATACTGTATACGAACATTTTCAATTCAATTTTACAAGGAACCCGACAGTGAAATTTTATTACTTGCGAACTATGCGGGCACAGCCTTAATAACCGTAATCTTCGTCAAAGGATCTCTTTATTAGAACATAAATTACCATAATTTTTTTTATATCTAGTAACAGAATCTTGGATTATTTTATGTAGAAAAAAGTTACATTATTGTTGTATATTTTTGCGTAGACATAAGACTATAGGCGTTATCTACTTCCCGGTCGTGGACGGGCTTGCGGTGCGCACTCTGCGTGCTGTGGGTCTCGTCTGCGGGGGAGTTGCTGGACTTCGACCGGGCGCGTCCGTAGGTGGCGGATCACGGGCCTCTGGGCAATAGTCACAGGGGCATCGCTCCTTCTCTCCCGTTGTGTTACGGCGGGAGAGATTGAGCGACGCGGACCAAAACCAGCACCGGGGGCTACNCGTTAAAAAAAAAAAAAAAAAAAGGCGTTATCTACTTAGTTTTGCACCCATTCAACAACCTAAGCGTAAAGATTATAATCGTATATAGCCTTCGTATCGTACTAAAGTTTTAATTAACCCCGAGAATGTTTTCCATTGAGTTTCTAAAAATCAATGCATCATTTAAAACTCTCACTGGTGGTAGGACCCCTTGGGAGACCGCACGGGTAGGTACCACCACCCCGCCTATTTCCGCCGTGAAGCAGTAATGCGTTTCGGTTCGAAAGGTGGGGTAGCCGTTGTAACATACTGAGACCTTAGAACTTATATCTCGAGGTGGGTGGCGCATTTACGTTGTAGATGTCTATGGGCTCCAGTAACCACTTAACACCAGGTGGGCTGTGAGCTCGTCCATCCATCTAAGCAATAAAAAAAAACTTTTAAACTGTTAAATGTCTTAAAATGTTTTTTGTTTTTTATCTTTGTTGTCTGTGTCTTTGTTTGTTGTAATTTTTTCAATTTATACGAATCATAAATATAACTAAAACTACTTTTACCATTTAATCTCCCATTTATTATTATTTATTTAATCTCCTTTTAATCTCCTATTTATTATTATTTATTTATTAATTCTGAATTTTCGAATACTTTACAATATTTGTGGTCACGGATGACTTGAGTGTTATTAATAAAAAATTGTATATTGTGCTAACTGCCGTTTAGCTTTATACACAAAAACATTAATTTTCTTTTAATAAAAAAAAACTAACAGTGTCTTGGGGTCTGGTAATTTGTTTAACTTAAATTTTAATCTTCAAGATAAGAGAATCCCACGTATTAGATAAGCGCCAACTGTCTTCTGCATAAATTTTTTATTTTTAATTTACTTCATTTGACTCGGTTAGATCATTAAAAATATAAATTAGTTTGTTGAATTGATTTATGCATGTATACTTTTAAGTTAGAGTAGGTTATCTGTCACTGCATTTATTTTCATAAAAAATATAAAGAACAGAATTCTTTTTCAAAATTACAATCAGCTCTGATTATAATTTTTTTCCTACTTAATTTTGTTCTATTTCTGGATATGGAAGTTAATATTAATTTTTGTTCTTAAATAGCAGATTACCGGGTCAAAGATATCGTCAAAGCTGCAGGCTTTTATGAAACTAAGGATTTTTTCAACGTTATTCACAATAACATGTTAGTTAAAGAACTCGTTCGAAAAATTGCTCCCAAATCAGACAACAAGCTAAGTAATATTAAAGTTAATTCTTAATTATTTTATTAGATTTAGTATCTATTCTTTCATAAGTTCCCAAATTGAATCTGACCGAAGTGAACATCTCAGTTAATTAACACAATATGGCCTGACACAGTGCGGTAACTGAGAGACAGAATTCTCTTTGGCCGCGTTGCTATCTATACGAACAATTCGTGGGTATTCGTGAATAACCGAATGTTTACAAGACTCCTTATCTTGCCAGCCAGTGCGGTCCGAATAACAATTTAGTACACGGCACTATGACCTTACTTTGCATGCAAATATTGTTACCCCGTACGTACAAGGAAATGTACGTTGTTTTTGGTTTTACGCTTATTTCGATATAAACCTGACCTTTTTATTACTTCTTATCCCGCTGCGGTTAGCCAGTAAAGGCTAGTGAAGCTTTGTGCTTTAGTATTCTAGCTGTGCTTATAGTTTCAGACCAATCCATTTGTAGCTTTCGCGTTTCAGTAGTTGGACCAATGTGGATATTCGCAGAATTTCACAGATTTGTTTTAAGCTTTATATTCGGTACAGCTTTGTGGTGATCATTCGATTATTTTATGAAAGATTATATGTACTGATCATATCGCTCTATATTAGTGAAGATGTTAAAGCGTAATCTTTCTTTAGCTATGTTATACCGACTTTTTATGCTGTATTTACTAAGCTCATTATTGTAGTGATTTAGAAGTTTTTAATTAAGAAAAAGGCACCGCTGCTTAAGTTATTAAGTCGGCTGTTGTTTACATACAAATAGTAATTATAGAAATTTTCTTTTTTTTTACCAATTCTAGTGACCTCGAGGGGTCATTCTAGGTTCACCGAACGAGTTAATGAGCTCACGGTACTCTAACCTGGTGACGTTGCTAACAGTAATACCGATAATACCGACTAGCCCTAGCAAGAACAGTACCTCGCAGAATCTACCACCGGATTGGAAACGCTACTCACTGAGAAGATCCGGCGCGAAACTCAGTGGGCTGTAAAAATTATAGTAGAAATAGTTTTCGACATACGTATAGTAACTTACATTACTATCCGTACGTATAATATATTACCAGCCATCTATAAGACGATGTCAGAAACTTAGTGTTGCATCAAAACAACTCGAATTTATTAAAGTACCTAAAAGTTTTTCCTTGAAGACATTTAAATAGACCACAGCTTGCGAAGTTTTCTTGATACTTAAATACTTAAAAGCTAAAATAAAAGACCGACAGAGTGGCTAAAATATTCTGCGAATGTGCATATTATTTATTCTATGTTTATTATTACCACCAAAGGAAGATGAGCTATGGATCAGCTATTCATTATCGTCAAGCCACTGGCTAAGAACTTCCCCAAATTAATCTCAAAAAGGACTTTTTACTGGTGGCAGGTTGTCTCGTGGCCCTACATGGGTAGGTACCACTGTTCTGCCTATTTTTACTGTGAAGCAGTACCGCGTATCGGTTTGAAGGGTGCGGCAATCTTTGTACATACTATACAAACAGAGACTTATATTTCATGTTTCAAAATGGGTGGCGGCATTTATCTTGTTGATATCTAGTCGGTAACCACTTAACTCCAGATGGGCCTTGAGCTCGCCCGCTTATGTAAGAGTAGCAAGTAAGCAAGAAAAAAAAAGGAATTTGCGGTCAGAGAGCTCTAAAGGTAACAGAGAGTTTATGGTACACGTCGAACCATGATCGGCAGGAATGAGCAGTGGCTTTGACTAGTAAGTAGGAACACTTATTCATTGTCGGTTGGTGGTTACATTCTGATTACGAGAACATTTAAAACAATGAAAAATAAAAAAAAAAAATTTATTCAGATTCATTTAAAATACATTGCGTGTTTTGATTGTATAACATATTAATCGTAAATTTAATGACCGAAATTTAATAAAAAATAATTTAATTGATATTGTTAATGTTGATACACAAAAAAACTATAATAAAACAAGAATATTATGAAAACTTTCAGATTTACGTCTACGTAAACACATTTCGAATTTCCGTCGACTGAATAACGTAAGAACTTGAAGTTGTAGCATAAACCATTTATTAGTTATTCAGCGAATACCGACGTACACAGTTTTACGAGTTTCGGTTTTGATTGTGAAGGATAATGAACACTTATTGATCGTAGTTTTGAATTAGTAGCTACCGTAGTAAATATTGAAGTACCAAACATTGAACGGGTTTCAACCACGATTTTCTCTTTTATTTATTTTTATTTATTGCTCTAGTGGGTGGACGAGCTCTCGGCCCACCTGGTGTTAAGTGGTTACTGAAGCCCATAGACATCTACAACGTAAATGCGCCACCCACCTTGAGATATGAGTTCTAAGGTCTCAACTGTAGTTATAACGGCATTTAAGAAGTTATAGATATTTCGGTGCCGTTATAAGAGCCATGATCACAAGTAGACTGAAGATTGCGTGGCAGGGTGCTAGGAGCCCACTGAGTTTCTTGCCGGATCTTCTCAGTGGGTCGATTCTGTGGTAGATTCTGCGAAGCACTGCTCTTGCTAGAGCCAGTGTTAGGAACACCGTCAGGTTTGAGCCCCGAGAGCTCACCTACATGCTAGAGTAAAGCTGAAATAGCCTCACAAGGCTATCAGCATATGTAGAAAAGAAGAAGAAAAAACTTAAATGCCGCCATCCGCCCTGAGACGTTCTAAGTCTCAGTGTTATATCACAACGGCTGCCCTACCTAACCGAAATGCATTACTGTCTCACGCCAGAAATGGACATGACGGTGGTACCTTCCAATATACTAGTATTTAAATTGTAAATAGCTTCAAAAGTTTATAAAAATTCGTAAGTGTTAATGTAATTATTTAAAGCGATGAACGTAATTTGAATGCTATGTTTGCACTCCATTACATGAATAATCTATATATTAATACGTGAAGCAAAAACTTTGTATCCCTTTNATTACTGTCTCACGCCAGAAATGGACATGACGGTGGTACCTTCCAATATACTAGTATTTAAATTGTAAATAGCTTCAAAAGTTTATAAAAATTCGTAAGTGTTAATGTAATTATTTAAAGCGATGAACGTAATTTGAATGCTATGTTTGCACTCCATTACATGAATAATCTATATATTAATACGTGAAGCAAAAACTTTGTATCCCTTTTTACGAAAATTGCGCGGACGGACGAGTATGAAATTTTCCACACTTATAGAGAATATCGAAGAAGTGCACAATGCTAATATTTTTTTTAAAATAATGCATTAAAGATACATTAAATCAATAAAGAAAACATTACACTCACTACATACCATGTATTGGACGCACACACGCATGCATAATATTTATTGTCAAACTTTTGTTCTTGACGTCTGTTGTCAAATTGAGAATAGTTTAAATATTGTTTGTCTTTATTAATATTTTTTTATATTGTGGCCTTGGCGAAATTTGTGATTATAGAAGTAGAAAATACAATCATAATAGTGTACAAACTTACAATTCCAATTAATTATAGTCGAATTTTGACTACTGCGGGACCTCTAGTCCAATTAAATATGTATCAGCACATCATATGTGCAATACGTAATCAATATTCTGCATGATAACGCCAAGCTTATCTGTAATTGTCGTCGATGGTGATTAAATCAACGTCAAAGTATTAATTAGAGTAAAAATTATGTGTGTTTTTTTAATTAAAAACGGAACATTTCTCGAGAATACTCCGAAGTCAGTGACGTCATGCGAGCACATAACGCCCCCTCGACATCCACATTGACCCTGATTCTAGAACCGCTTCACTCTTGAGATGGGATTTCACATTTGAAATAATACCGTAAAATTTTTTGTTCTTATTAATAGGCATATTATCGTATTTCTTCAGTTTATGTTTACGCTGGCTTTTGGGTTTCTAATCTTAATAACAACACTTCGGAGCTATCAACAGTGAACCTTCATGAACACAATGCTTAAAAATTGACGACACATATATGTAGAAAGGTTTAAGTACGTTCAACCAAGCTCAATCTTTAAAGTTTCTTTGATTATTATGAATGTATTTTTGACATTTCATTCATTGCCTTTTGCTCCGACTTTTTGTTAATTATTATTTTTAATAGGCAGTCAAATAAACGAGCTCATAGCCCACCTGATATTAAGAGCTTACTAAAGTTCATGGACATCACAAACGTGTATGGCGTCACATAACTTCAGACATGAATTTGAAATCAATGTTAAATCTAAGCTGTCAAGTACAATGAATGTCCTACCCTTCAAACTTCAACGCGTGATTGCCTCGAGGGGCAGAAAGAGGCGGGATCGCCATACTCAGCTATGCGGGCTCACAATAATTCGTAAACAAAAATGATCTTAGGACAGAAATATGAAATCATAAGTACCAATTTTTCTAATGAACTACGTACTTAACAATTGTTCACGATTGACTTCTACGGCGAAGAAATAACAGCGTNATGTCCTACCCTTCAAACTTCAACGCGTGATTGCCTCGAGGGGCAGAAAGAGGCGGGATCGCCATACTCAGCTATGCGGGCTCACAATAATTCGTAAACAAAAATGATCTTAGGACAGAAATATGAAATCATAAGTACCAATTTTTCTAATGAACTACGTACTTAACAATTGTTCACGATTGACTTCTACGGCGAAGAAATAACAGCGTGTAATAAAAATCAAACCTGCAAAAATTCTAATTTGCGTAGTAACTGACGGTAGAACGTCTTAGCAGTTCGCACGGGTAGATACCACCACCCCGCCTATTTCTGCCGTGAAACTGTAATGCGTTTCGGTTTGAAGGGTGGGGCAGCCGTTGTACTATTAAAACTGAGACTTTACAACTCATGTCTCGAGTTGGGTGGCGGCATTTACGTTGTAGATGTCTATGGGCTCCAGTTACCACTTAACACCAGGTGGGCCATGAGCTCGTCAACCGATCTAAGCAATAAAAAAAACACTTATGACCCTCAGATCTCTCAATCAAGAGTAGCTTACGATGGTACTTTTTAACTAGTATAAATACTTAAAACTTACCCTTAGAATTGAACTGACTTACTCCAAAATTCTTAATTTTTAATGTTAGTAAACGCCAAAAAAGTAGCTGAAGAATTATGATTTTTCTTTTCTTATTTTAACACTTTAAGCCTTAAAGCCTATAAGTTTAAGGTATGCGCGTGATTTAAAAGAGACGGAAAGTGTAATTTGTTCTTTTCTAATTTTACTTATTCATTTTTTATTTTAAAACAGTAATTTTATAAACCGATACAATACATACATTATAAGTAGATCAAAGCATAAAACTCATTTTAAAAAATTTTTAGTTAAGCAACTTCAATTCCAAAGGTAATATGTACTAAATAAATACCTTAAACTAAATACCTTAGTTCGAATTTCGTCGTTGGAATGGCATCGCGTGGGTAGACAGAGAGCACTTGATTCCAGCTCTGTCTTATTGGAGATCTGAACGATTAACTTGTCTACTCATATATCGAGTCTCACTTGAAAATGTCGAGAAGCAATAGTCTTAGAAAATAAAAATAAAAATTTCTAGTCGATTTAATTACTTTTGATGTGATAGTGTAGTCCGCAAAAATGTAAGCCTAATTTCTTTCATGACGATTAAAATATATTTAAAAAAAGCAATAAACACGTGCAAATAAAACTAAATTACGATTATTACATGAATTTCAAAAGCATTGTTGACTCTATTTTCAATATCTAAGTAGCGCAAAATTGTAATAGTTTTATTAATGAACTAGCTGTACCCGTCCGCTTCGCTGGCCATTTAAAATTAACATTATTATTTCTCACCCCCACAAAGATTCTCATCATTAACGCCCCCGCAACTGGTGTAGGGAGTCCAACACTCATATAAATATAAGCCTATCCATTAAATACAATATGTATTTTCTACATGGACACCAAGTTTCAAGTCAATCGGATGCATGGTTCAGTAGTTAGTTATAACGGAACATCCCTAAAAACCACTGTAAATTTATATTTTAGTATAGATGAACAAGGCAGCGTTTTGTAGGCAGCGGCTTGGCTCTGCCCCTGGCATTGCTGAAGTCCATGGGCGACGGTAACCACTCACCATCAGGTGGGCCGTATGCTCATCTGCGTACAAGGGCAATAAAAAAAAAAAAAAGAAACTGTTTCAACTGTACTTGCTACACATCTCCTATTATTTTGCATAAAAATATATCATATTTAGGGTTCCGCAATAATACGTTTGTTTATTACGGAAATAAAGCTTAAATAAGACGGATAGTGATGGCGGGAATTATTTAACAAACACCTCGTCTGAATACGTGTTGTTTTACTCGATTTGTTGTTCGTAACACGAATGGTAACTGAGGTGACAAGTAAACAAAATACAGAATGAGGAAGAAGTTATAGAAGGTACATAAAAATGTAGAATTATAATTACACAAAATGTAGTATAAATACAAAATGTAATATAAATGTAGTAAATACGAATTATTATAGTATAGAAAGAGATGCCTTCGCGAGATTGTGTACACAGCTATATTAAATTATTAATGACTAATTGTAAAATATAAAATTTTTAACGTGACATTCATTACAAAAATTGACACATATAATCCTTCATCATAGTTTCTATGTTAAATCTCTATAATAGTCTAAAATATCACACACATCTAATCTTGTTACTTGACTTCGATATTGTTGTAATCAAATTGTAATTCAAAAGGTAATAGATTTCGGGCTGCAGGGCGTGATCGATGGAGACAGCTGGTTGACGGAATCGGACGGAGTCACGATCCTCAGCAGTGAGAGACCGTTCGAAGAGAGAGAGAGAGAGAGAGAGAGAGAGAGAGAGAGAGAGAGAGAGAGAGAGAGAAAGAGAGAGAGAGAGAGAAAGAGAGAATAGATTTCGTTTAAACTAAAGTTAAGGAGAGGCAAGAGATTTGAAAACCTTCAAGCGGAAACGTTGGTACTCGGTTAGTAACAATGAATTCACCCAACAAGGTTCGGGAATCAAATTTCAATTTTCACTTTTTTATTATTAACGTAGATAGGTAGACACGATCAGAAGAGTGAAGAAGACGAAAGGAGAAACCCCATTTTGGGCCTAAGCGTTACACGAATGGGATATGTACCAAAAAATTCCTCTATTTTGCTTGATTAACCTATTGAAATCTTAGCTTCATTGACAATGGCCAAGTGTAGAAAATAAGTTGAATTCAATTTTTTGTTTTAAACAATCTTTGTAAACATCTGCAACACTTATTTCAATATACGTAACTAGCTCCACAAACGTGCGGATTAGAATTAGAGCATCCATAAAATAGGATCGATTTAGTGGAAATCGAGTGTAAAAAATAATTAATACTCTTTTGCTTTAGGATAAATGACTGTTTTTATAGGTATTTTAATCAATGTAAATAGAGTATGGCCATCGAATCGTGACACAACTACTTACAATGGCGGCAATTCAAAATATCTACAACTGACAACATTAAATATAGCATGAAAGGGTAGTTTTGCATTTTTATATTAATGTGACTATGCCATAGAAAAACACAAATGTATCAAATCGTGTTAAGTTATCTTTAATGTTGCCAACTGAAGATATTTTGGATTGCCGCTATTTAGTTGTGCCATGATTCGCTGGCCAGACTATAAACTTAATCTCATTGAATAACGTAACGTAAAGCACCAAAATCTACTAACAAAAATCATTAAAAGAAATAAATAACTGTGCCATTTAGTTATGACACGAAATCATGTCGGCAACTGCAGCAATTCAAAATATTTTCAACTGGCAATCTTAAATATAACATGAAAAGTCGATTTGGTACTTTGAGTTTTTCTATGGTGTAGTTACATTAATAATTTTACTGGTGGTAGGATCTCTTGTGAGTCCGCGCCTCCCGCCCGCCTATTTTTGCCGTAAAGCAGTAATGCGTTTCGGTTTGAAGGGCGGGGCAGCCGTTGTAACTATACTGAGACCTTAGAACTTATATCTCAAGGTGGGTGGCGCATTTACGTCGTAGATGTCTATGAGCTCCAGTAACCACTTAACATCAGGTGGGCTGTGAGCTCGTCGATGGGTATCTAAGCAATAAAAAATAAAAATAAAAAAGGCATGAAATAAAATGAAATGAAATGTGATGAGATAATATGGGAGCACGTAATGATTTATATTTTATATAAAAAAGTTATCATATAAATATAGTTTTTCATATAAAAAAGTTTTCATTAAAATTAAAATAAGACTGACCTAAAGGTCTTAGTTACCAGGTCATAAAATCCCTTAAAAAATCATTTCGTGCGCAGCGCGTTTCGCATTACGTTGTTTTTAATTTTTGGCTTTCGTTCGTTTTCGTAAACAACCTAACGCGCGATTTTTCGTAACAGGTTCCATTTTTATTTTAAAGCAACCTATTACAGCAATAGGTTTCGTAAAAAATTACTCATCTTTAGTAGGAAACAGCCTCAAAAATATCGTTTTTATTAAAATATCTCGAACAATAAACATAACCTAAAATGTAAACATTGTCTGATTTTACCAATTTGGCCATTGCTAGGAGACCTGAAAATTGGGCTCATGAAACCTTCTTAGGTATTGTAACTTATGCCCAAATTCTAGCACTGTAACGCCAGGCCCAAGTTTGTATGGATTTCGGGTTTGTCCTTTGACAACTGCGTGTTCTTCAAACAACTGTTTGCACAACTATTTCGCGGCACAAATAAAGGCGCGATAATACTGATCTACTGGTGGTAGGGACGGTGATGGGGACGTCTTGTGAGTCCGCACGAGTAGGTACCATGACGTGAAGCAGTAATGCCTTTCAGTTTGTAGGGTGGGGCAGCCGTTGGATTGTAAAAACTGAGACCTTAGAACTCACATCTCAAGGTGAGTGGCGGCATTTACGCTGTAGATTACTATGAGCTTCAGTAACCACTTATCACTAGGTGAGTCGCGAGCTCATCCACACATCAAAAGCTATAAAAAAAAACTATCCGCACTAACCGTACGCCGTATACATATTATTATTATTATGAATTATGCAAATTCGGTGGGAATCAATTTACACTACACGCCATCTTCAATGCGGAAATCGTTCGTGAGCGCGTGTAGTGACGCATTTATCTGCGCTGGCTGACAGAGTCCTATCCAACATTCAAAAAAGCATCGCCTTTTTCTAATACATCGCTGTGCCATTGGAAACGCTCATATTACGTTGAAACGTCAATTGCTTTCCATTGATCGCTGATATTAATATCGTTTTTTTTTAGCATTACATATTTATTATTACTAGAGGTCCCGCAGTAGTCGAAATTCGACTATAATTAATTAGAATTGTAAGTTTGTACACTATTATGATTGTATTTTATACTTCTATAATCACAAATTTCGCCAAGACTACACTATAAAGAATATTAACAAAGACAAACAATATTTAATCTATTCTCAATTTGACAACAGACGTCAAGAACAAAAGTTTGACAATAAATAGTATGCATGCCTGTGTGCATCAAATACATGGTATGTAGTGTGTGTAATGTTTTCTTTATTGATTTAATGTATCTTTTATGCATTATTTAAAAAAAAAATTAGCATTGTGCACTCCTTCTCTATATTCTCTATAAGTGTGGAAAATACTCATTCTCATACTCCTCCGTCCGCGCAATTTTCGTAAAAAGGGATACAAAGTTTTTGCTTCACGTATTAATATATTATTATATTATGTTACAAGGGTAGTTACATTTTAAGAAAATTCTATCAATGGCTTGTCTTGTAAGAAGACTTACATTCAACGTGATGCCTGTTTCCCTGCTTTTCCATGGGGACTTTCTCTTATGTTAAGGATGCCGCAAACACATACGAAACGAGAACATGTACCCCCAGAACCCGAATACCAAATATACAATAGTAGGCAGAGTTACTCAACATACGTAATATAGAATACTAGAAATATGTAAGTAAATAATAATATTTATTTATTGAAGTGAAACCTCTTTAGGGGCATGAGGGTAAAATTTTTACAGATGTAACGTCACGCAGGTATGCAACGGAAGTATCGAAAAAGAGAGAGAGAGAGAGCGCTCGAGACCGATTGAGAGAGAGTAAGACAGGGCGAACGTAGCATGAAGCAACTTGCTATGGAGTGAGAGTAGGGAGCAAGCAAGTGAGAAAGATCGAGAGAAAAAGTGAGACAGAATGTTCAGTTCCTACATACTTTAAAACATACGTATAAAGTATTTTATTTTTAATACAGCGCCATCTGTGAGATGTTTTAATACTAACGTGTGTATGAAACTATGAAACCTCTTGTAGTGAATTTTAATTTAGGATATACGTGAAGTTAAAATATCAATTCACAGAGGGCGCTATCTCATACTATAAAAGGTGATTTACAATTATTTACTAATGACAAGATTTTACTAATAATATACTTAGACATTTAGGATAATTGTATTTTAATTTTTGAAGGTTTCACTTCTAACACGTGTGAATTGCACACATGTTATTTTATTTATTTATTTATTACACTTCGTGTAAAATTTATGATCGCCGGCTTATTGCCTAAGGCGTTCTCTGCTAGTCAACCAAGGGTAGTGCAGAGTAATTATATATAAATAAAAATAAAACTAAGTATAAAGCCGTTATGGACTAAAGGATAAGTGGCCGAGTGTGTTGGTATGAAGCGATACGAACATGCCAAATCGGTGTTCAAATCTCGTAGGCAGGTGCCAATTTTTCTGATCTGAAATCCGTTCTTCGTATTTGTACACAAATGACTTCCAGGTTGAAGGAATAAAACATCGTATAATAGAAATTAAACTCGTAAAAATTGTTGGATAATTATCATATTGGTAGTTAGTTACTTTACCACCAATGTTCCTATTTCTGACCCAAAATACTAATGCGTTCGGCTTGAAATGTCTGGCAGCTGTTCTACTACACAATTAAAACTAAGACTTCATATCTTGAGGTGGCATTCACTTTCTGATATCCGCAGGCTCAAGTGGCCGATAAATATCAGAAGGTAGTGAGCCCGTTCCATAGAATAAAACAAAACAGTCGTATTTATACTCAAGAACAACTTACGTTAGCATTTATTTTAGTGACAACCCTAAATAAGTTCGTAAATACGAAGACAAAGAGACGGATCAGCTCCATATATCCAGGGACGTAAAGTTTTATGAACGATTTAATTTTATCATCGTTTCTAAAGTATTTTCTATCGTTTTCTTTACGACTCGCGTCAAGTGCAGTGTGTGTCACGTGTTTTATCGTTTACGTCGAAGTTTGAAGGTCTCTGGTGTCATTTGAAAAACAAACATCGGAACAATAAGACACATCTCTTCTTGTGGGTGTTTTAAAATGGAACAGTAGTACACTTTGTAGAATAGAATTTTACTGGTGTAAGTGGTAATGGTAATTTTACTGGTACACGAATAAACATGTAATTATGCTTATTTTTTCCTTGACTGCTTCTAGCTCTTGTAATAGGTTAGGATCGTCTCTTGTGCCATATAAGATTGAGCGTTGTGGTGTAAGAGCAACTGGGACGAGCGATTAATGCGCCACTTTGAGAAGGCGGCACGACATGAGAACCCTCTTGTCGTGGCCGACGGAAATTACATACCCGATCCTGTTGACCGAATGGTAACAAAACACGTCATTACGGATCCTCCCGATCCATTAACGGTGCTTTTAGGTACCACAAGCACCGGTCACCGTCCTCGTCGAACCCGTCGCTTGCGACGAAGGGCTCGACGAGCGAATTAACCCACAGACAACCCACTGAGTTTCTCGCCGGCTCTTCTCAGTGGGTCGCATTTACGATCCGGTGGTAGATTCTGTGAAGCACTGCTCTTGCTAGGGCCAGTGTTAGCAACACTCCGGTTTGAGCCCCGTGTGCTCACCTCATGTTAGGGCGAGGCTGAAATAGCCTCTTAAGGCTATCATAGGCAGCATAGGTAGGGGAAAAAAGCGATTAACCAAGGCTGACCGGCGATACAGAAGCTTCTCAATCTAAAAAGACTCAAATGTAGTGAAAACATAACACCAACCAATAAAAAAAATTATTGAACTTAAAAATAGAATATCATATTTTTTAAATTAATTCCATGTAAGTTACTGCCAGCCATCCATAAATTACGTTTCATTTGGCAGGTATTGTAAAACGGAATTTTCATAGGTAAAAACCTACTACATACTACGAGTATATTTCCTATTTCAAAACATCTGTATTGAGTATTGACTCATTAAAACTACTTACACAATGACAGAATAGCACCGTGTAATAAACGTTTGTTTTTCATGGTAGCAGGGCGTTTTTTGAAGCTGCACTACTTGTAAATTTGTATGTTCTATCAACTCACTTATTAATCAGATGTCCACACGAGTAGGTACCACCAGCCTGCCTGTTTCTGCCGTGAAGCAGTTATGCGTTTCGGTTTGAAGGGTGGGGAAGCCATTGTGAATATACCTTAGAGCTTATATTTCAAGGTGGGTGGCGCATTTACGTTACAGATGTCTAGTAACCACTTAACACCAGGTGGGCTGTGAGTTCGTCCAACCACCAAAGCAATAAAAAAAAAATTGAAAAATTTGAAATATCACATTTCTCAGTCACAAAAAATTAACAATAAAACCACTCAATGAATCATTAACGTTACTTCTTGAGAAAAATCTAAAAGGATTCCTTTTAAAATTCCTTATCAAGAATAGTTCATGAATGAATGAAAGCGTCAATTGTTTTAAATTATTATCGAGCCGTTTCTCGAACAAAAATAAGCATTTGTTTACATTTGTTCGTAAACAATAGCTATTTAATCTTGAACACATAAATTAAGCGCTATGTTTACTTTAAGACGCAGTTTTGTGTACGATTCCAAGCACGAACTTTGTGGCAGGGACGAATCTAGAGACTAATAATAAATATATTAGTATTTTTTATGTAAGTAAATAATAAATAATCTGTGTCACTTCTGTGAATGTATACAATTGAATACTTTATTTTTGTAGATATAATTTATGTTTTTTTGTTTTACTTTAACCAATGTAAAGCGTAAGTATGAATGTATAAACCACTTTGAAGTTACGAACAAATAAATCAAAAAACCCGACGGACTTAAACAGATATTCCTATCTGCCGACTTAAATCGAAGATCAAATATAAAAATGAGATTACTGTATGCACTTACAGAATAGCTTTTAGCATTTAATTGAAGTAAAATATTATTAGTCATAACTAACTAATCAATTGAGAATAAAATATTCAAGTCCGTCCCTGTATTATGACCTTGAAGCGCTCAATCACTCCAATAACACCCACTGAACTATATATGACCAAACACGGTTGACCTCTTGTGATTTAACCGGTCTTTTCCATTCATCTTGCAACAAAAATTTTAGTTAGGGAGCAAGGAAGCTCTAGCTTTACTGGTTTCTCTTGCGTGTATTACCTCCGCTGTTGCATTACTCTCTAGACATTTTCTGTTCATCAGAAGAGGTCAATGATTTCTGCTGTTCATATCTCGCGATCGTTTCGTTACACAAAATACCTATGCTGAGTTTCAAGCGATGACCCCAATTAAATTTATTTGCTTTCCTTCTCCATGTTTGAAGTTCATGTTGTACATTAATGTTAGCTTCGTTAGCTGCAATTACGTAAGCCATAGTTAGAAAACGTAATATTGATGTTGTTAATTGTTATACATTATTTCCTGATTAGGAAATGGATCATAGGTTGTGAATCATATCCGAACAGCGTAGCAAAATACATAGTTTGTGATGATAGAGAATCAGTACCTAACTTAATTTTGACCGAACGTATTGTGGGTCAGAATTAATAGGTAAAATTATCTTATATATCCTATTCCCCTCGAAGAAGACATGCGTTCCAATTTAAAGATGAACATTCTGTAATACAATTGAGAATTTGATTTTATGTCTCATGATTTCAGGGAACATTTGCGTTGTGATGTTTTTTTTAGGAAGGAAGTATTACTGGTGAATTCCTTCCCATTTTCACCGGACAGCTGCGAGCGGCGAGCAAAGGCTCAGCCAGGAGGGGGGTTCTGATGTCCATGGGCCTCCTCCTCCGCGCGTCGTTTCTTCACTGCTGAGGATCGTGACCGTCGTGTTTAGACAGGATTTTAAATTTTCTAATGTCTTTCCAGCGTTTCCGATCATTTGCCGCGTGAAGGGCTCCATGGTCCATGGGCCAATAAATAGTTATTTCGAGGTGGCTCGTGAGCCGTACTGTAGAGCAATAATATACCGCCATATCATATGTCATTGCTATCCTAAACGTTTTAAAATTTATCTTGTATTTTTTCCGATAAAAAGTTTATCCTATTCTAAAAGTAAACTATCAGCCCACGTAATGGTGATCTATAACTGTATATCATCGACGTTGCTATGTGAATGCATTCGCCCACGTTCCTCGCTCGCTTGTCACAAGATATTCTAATAGTGTTATAAAAATTGTCGTCCGTAATACCCAAAAAAAGTATGCCAAAACCAGATTAGGACAAGTGGTAGAATCGACTTTAATGAAAATTAATACTTATTTTATACGTTTCTTTGGTAAATAAATAAGAAAAACGAGTTCTAGCTTTAACCCGATTCTGCGGACCGAATGGTAAATAGTCGACGTCGCCCCAAGCACGTCCTATCGGATCCTTACGATCCACTAACAGTGCTTTTAGGGGAACCTCAAGCACTGGTTATCGTTCTTGTCAAACCCGTCGCATACGACAAAGGGTTTGGTGACCAAATTAATCCATAGGCACAGACAGCCTACTGAGTTTCTTGCCGGATCTTCTCAGTGGGTCGCCTTTCCGATCCAATGGTAGATTCTGGGAAGCACTGCTCTTGCTAGGGCTAGTGCCAGCCACGTCCTCGGGTTAGAGCCCCGTGAGCCCACCTACTCGCTCGGCTACGCTGGCATAACCCGCAATGCTACCAGCATAGGTAGAAAAAAAAAACAGTTTTAATTTTACAAATTTTATGGCTATACGAATAGGCGACTCGAATGCTAGTACAACATAAATCACTCAATACATAAGAAGCAGGAATCAATTGGTGTCAAGTATTTTCTATTAGATACTAGATTCCACAGACTATAAATTATATGAAATAGGACTATGTTTAGCATTGAACGTACAAGCTAAATGTAGACATAATTATAAAATTAGATGGACAAAAACAATGTGTGCATGAATTTAGTATTCTGTTTTCTTCTTGCCTTTTATATGAAAATAAGGTTGACCAACGTGAATCCATTTAATTCAATTTAGCTTATAGTTCTATAACCCGTTGCATGAGATTAGTCTTTCTTGGAAATATCAGCCGTGGGATGTGCGAATCGATCCAATATTTGTCGACTAAGAACTAAAAAAAACTTAGTAACTTTGTCACATTACTCGACGGCAACCAGACAACCTTAAAAAAATTGTTGTGCTGACAAGATAGAAGGGAAAAGGACCACGGCCGGTCACCAAGACGTTGGTCAGATTAAGTAACCGAGTCAAGTTACCGCACGCTTTGTTACAACCGCCCCGAGGGAAGCCGAAAACCGAAAGAACTAGAAGATAATTTACAACGAGCCACGAAGGTCTTTCAAGGACACGACCTTCAGTAATGAAGTATGCGACCAAGAAGAGGAATATCTTGATATCAATTAGAAGCAAATTGTAATTGTTACTTACGCATGTCAGATATGCGGCTATATTGAGAATATGATATCTTTAAATACTAGCCTTAGGGCATATTGTAGTTACTATACGGATAAGTTCCGACATCACGCCTATTCTCCCATAGAACAGTCATGCATTCAAGTTTGAAAGGATGTTACAGATAGTTAAAAAGTATAACTGCGTATGTCTGCAGGCTAGTGGCGGTATTCACATTGCGTTTTCTATCAATTCTAAGAACAAACTTAACTCCAAGCCGAATTCTAAAAAGATATAATCTAAGTAAACGAAATCCCAAGAAAAAACACGAAAACCACATACGATAATCGGTATAAAAGCGATTATTGGATCGAAAACGATTGATATCGAACATATAATGAAATTCAAATCCACATATAACTTTTGGGACCCATTAAAATTTTCGCAGCGTAAGTCTTCGTTTCCCGCAACTTATATAATTAAAAATCCCATGAAACGTAGCAGTGTGACCGACCCTTATCTATCACGCGAGTGTACACGACGTGAGGGCGCAAACAAAAGGCTAATTATCCACTTAAAAACTCAAACAAAACGGATACATTTCATATAGTCATGTTATAATAAATTCAAAATCGTTCAATGGCAAATTTAATTTTCTTTGTCATGTAGCGAATATGTCACGTTCAAAGGCGAACTTGTATATTACGGTTATAAGATTGATAGAATCTTTCAAAAAATATATATGAATATTGTTACGCCGGTTATTCCGGTTACTGGCAACGCCATCTATCGAATGGTAGAAACGAATACCAAAAGAACTAGTAAAGTCAAGAATGCTCGAGAAGTACAACGTCATCTATTGTCAAATGGCGGAAACGCATATCGAAAATACTCGACTTGTGAGGAATGTTCTCGATATTTCTAGAGATGTCGTATCGACTACAAAAGCGTTGAAGGGATGTCACCCCTCCGCGTAACAATATGTATTATTAAAATTTACAAAAAAATCTGAGATAAATCATCAGGTACCTAGCTGACCTAAAACCAACAAACCGTGACCACACTGCGGATTGAAAAAATACCAATAACCTTTGTAATTTTTTTCAATTCAATTTCAAATGTCACCATTAATTTGAATAACATTTGACATAAAATTAGAGAGCTCTACAAAAAGTTTAGTAATTTGTTGAATTTCAAATTTAGTAATGTGTTTCTTACTTGATATCAGACTAATTATAATTAATGAAGCTACAGCAAGAAAGTCTAGACTGTCCGACTTTAATTAACCATCAATATTTTTCCCCATCATATTGATAGAGATAGATGATAAATTATAGTGATAGAAGAAAAGAGAAACAACTAATCGTTTTTAGTTGTAAATTATAATTAAGAGAGATTTTAACTAGGTCACTTCATGTTGAAGTAAAAAAAAACGAGACCAGAGCAAAACATTCAAGCACAAAATATCTCGAAGAAAATTCATGAAAGCCCAAGTCAACATGAGTGAACATTCACAACAAGCACGAAGATTCCCCTCGCATGCGTAATTCTGTTCAAGCATTGTAAACTAATAAAAACACACTTAACATAAGATATTTGCGGTTCACGAATTCCAAATTTGAGGCACAAAGTGAGAAGCCAACGGTGGCTTACTAATACTTACAACGAATACGATCTTTATGTCAACGGCATTACGTTCAATTTTGATAAAACCACACTGTCGTCCTTCATTATACCAATTAATTCTAGCACGAGAAGCGTTTCCACACTGTCGAACTCAAGGACATGATAATTTTACGAAACCACCCCCGAGGTCTACGTACAAAACGAAATTAATAAGAGCGTGAAGAACGAACCCTTAAAATGTTAATTAAGGCACAATATTTGAACAGTAATTTTACATAGTTATTATTTAAATTTCCGAGATCCTAATCATAATGTTATTTTACGAGCAACACCTGTTCTGATAAATTTTGTAAATTCTTTAAAAAAAAAAATTTTGTTTCTCTAGTTTTAATTCCGATTATCTTCATTATATTTAAAAGTTAGAAGTAGTAATACTATACTATATAACAACTTAGTATTACTATACGACAATATCAAATATATATTGCTAGTAGAAGATCCCATTAATCCGAAAAACATATTATCTATCAAACCAAACATTTAGGTCATCGTTAGATATGTTGTTGGCATAGGTAGTGTCGTACATCAAAACAATAAAACCCACTTCGATAAAGCGGCACGACACGAGAACCCTCTCATCGTGGCCGCCGGTAACTACATTCCCGATCCTGCGGAAAGAATGGAAAGCAGTCTACGTCGCCCAAAACACGTCATCTCGGATCCTCCCGATCCATTAACGGTGCTTTTAGGTACCTCAAGCACCGGTCACCGTTCTCGTCGAACCCGTCGCTTGCAACGAAGGGCTCTACGAGCAAATTAACCCTCAGACACAGCCCACTGAGTTTCTCGCCGGATCTTCTCAGTAGGTCGCGTTTCCGATCCGGTGGTAGATTCGGCGAAGCACGGCTCTTGCTAGGGCTCGTGTTAGCAACGACGTCAGGTCTGAGCCCCGTGAGCTCACCTACTAGTTAAGGTTACGCTGGAATAGCCTCTCAAGGCTACCAGCTTAGGTAGAAAAAAAAACAATATAAAATACTATAATATTACTTTACAGTCAGACTGTGTCAGACCGAAAATAAGTAAAGTATTCAAATCGACGGCATTCATGACAGTAAAAAAGCGAAAAATGTATTCAATTGTATTCACGAATCGCAAAAACCGAAGAGAATAAAAGGACACTTTGAAAATTGAGGTCGAAACCTGAATTGGACTGTATGACAACTGTCCGGAAAGCATGAAGCTTCGTTTCCCTACCTATACGCTCGTAACATAAGAGACTATTCCAGCTACACCCGAACGCGCAAGTGCGCTCACGGACTCAACCTGAGAGAATTTGCTAACCCTAGCCCTAGCAAGAACTGTGCTTTGCAGAATCTAGTACCGGATCGGAATCGCGATCCACTGAGAATATCCAGTGAGAAACTCAATGGGATGTGTCTATGGGTTAGTTCGCTCGTCGAGTTCGACGAGGACGGTGACCGGTGCTTGAGGGTCCTAAAAACACCGAAAATGAATCCGGGGGATCCAATAAGACAAGTTTCGGGCCACGGCGGCTTATCAGGACGCATGAAGCTTCTCGGCAGAAACAGGCATGATGGTGGTACCCACCCGTGCAGGACTACAAAACACTCTACCACCAGTAATTACTAAAGCAATCGGCCCTAGCTTCAAGCGAATTCGAATTACGAAACTGGGTGAATCAAAGCGCAAAATACCCTCTTATCATTTGGCCAAGCTACTGTTAGCAAACAGACGACCGCCGATAACCTCTTTCTGTCCCAAATACGACAACTACCAACTGATATCTGAAATATAACTGTTTTATTTGTTTGTGGAATTTATTGGAGACAATACTTGAAACAATGTGTATTCGAAGCAAAAATAAAAATAATTAATGGTCTAGCTGACCCGGCAGACTTCGTAGTGCCTCAATCGATAAATAAAAGACCTAAACTTTTGTATAAAATAATAAACTTATAAGAAACAAAAGGAATCCGTCCGACGGAGGGGACACATCAAAGGGAAAACAAAATTGTTATTTTTATTTAATTCCGAGCATTTTCATATTTATCTGCCTTTTAAACTTTCTCTGGACTTCTTCCACAAATAATTCAAGACCAAAATTAGCCAAATAGGTCCAGCCGTTCTCGAGTTTTAGCGAGACTAACGAACAGCAATCCATTATTTTATTGCATGGTTGTTTGGATGAGCTGTAAAGTAATGTATGTACATATGTTAGTAAATCTATTCCAAGAACTTAGGTTAGTCTGTCCTCAAACGTTTTGTTAATCTATTGTAAAATAATATCTTCTTTATACCAACATATTTAAGAAGCAACTCATCAAGAACTTGAATAATGAACGTGAAAACTACCAGAGCTCAAAAAATTATTAGTGCGCTGTGTGAAATGAAATGTGAAGTCGAAAAATATTTATTACAGAAAAATAGACATTGGTTAACACAATTTTCAAATGTCGACACCTTAATTATCCGAGACCCCGAAAATGGTAAAGTCGGACATAACATAATGACAATACAAAAAATTATTTTAAGCCATTATGAATAGATTTCATGAAACGATAAATAGTTTTTTACTAACTTTTTAAATCAGCAGGATTAGATCACTATCGTATCGTAGTGGAATCTATATATTAATACATGAAGCAAAAACTTTGTATCCCTTTTTACGAAAATTGCGCGGACGGAGGAGTATGAAATTTTCCACACTTATAGAGAATATAGAGAAGAAGTGCACAATGCTAATATTTTTTTTAAATAATGCATAAAAGATACATTAAATCAATAAAGAAAACATCACACACACTACATACCATGTATTTGACGCACACACGCATGCATACTATTTATTGTCAAACTTTTGTTCTTGGCGTCTGTTGTCAAATTGAGAATAGATTAAATATTGTTTGCCTTTGTTAATATTGTTTTCAAATAAAACATTCCCCACAAAATTCAACTACAACATTGTTCCATACAAATTGTCTTCGAACAAATCGCATTACATTTTTAAATCCATGTCTTGAACACAAAATCATATCTGAGAAGATAATTGACAGAAGCACATGGAATAATCGTGTAGAAGTTTTTTTTCTTTGGTCAAAGTAAAAATAAAAGAGCTCGCATTTCGTTGTTGTATTTTTAAATTATTATGAAACTATACTCTCGTAAAAATAGTTTTTTAGTGACAGCTTATTACGTTTCAGACATGACACGTTTGGCGCGTAGCCAAAACATAGATTTGTCACTACAAAACAACGTTATCTGCAACACTAGCGGACGACCGTGACTCTTATCCTATATATAACATTTTTCAAACACAACATAAATGACCCAACCAGATTGTTATTTTCTATATAATATTTGATTCGTTGGATAGAACACAGAACCAACGAATCCATTCTTACCGAGTTTCAGATCCCAATGCGCCTCAGCACTACATGCGCGCGGAGGAGTTTCGAGTTCTTTGGACATATCGCCAGAAAGAGAGGTGACAATCTGGAGAAGCTTCTGGTGACAGGCAAGGTATGCGGGAGAAGGCACAGAGGCAGAAATCCAATGCGCTGGTCGGACCAAATACGCTCCACTCTCAATACCTCAGTCCACGTTGCTATCCACACAGCCGAGGACAGGCAGGAATGGCGCAAGATGATGCAGGAGAAAGTTATTAGAGGAGGCCACGATCCTCAGCACTGAGGATTATCGACGCAAGGAGGAGGAGAATATAATATTTGATCGATAGCAAACAAAATAACTATTTTTTTTGGCCTTCAAAGTCAGAGGAGCTCACAAGTCACTCCAAGATGACACGTGTAATGCTAATAGCACAGCCAATTCGATAGTTACGGCAGTAGACTCTTTTCAAATTCAATTTGAACAGGACCACGTCATAGCGTACTGGTAGCATCTTGGAAGGGAGTTCATTCCACAGCCGGATAGTAAATCTGACAAAAATGAAACCTGAAATAAACATATCAATTAAACTGTGGATAAACATAGCAGTTTCAAGTAGTAAGATGTACGCTCTAGTGCCAGGTAGGACAGCACTATGGTAGGACCATCTCAAGTAACTTCTCAGAGAACTGCAAGGAAGCTTCACATATGCTTTAAGCAAAATGTAATTTTTTTTAAATAGCTTAAATTCTTCAGCATGTCAAATACATCATCTTCTGGTGAGTGTCTTAAAAGGCGATTTATAGAATCACAGGAGAACAGGCAACGGCATTGTCACTCTATAAGCTCACGGCTCACAAGATGTTAATTGGACATGAGTCTGAAATCATAACTTTTACTGGTGGCAGGACCTCTTGCGAGTCCGCGCGTACCACTACCTTGCCTATTTCTTCCGTGAAGCAGTGATGCGTTTCGGTTTGAAGAGTGTGGCAGCCGTTGTAACTATACTTGAGACCTTAGAACTTATATCTCAAGGTGGGTCGTGCATTTATGTTGTAGATGTCTATGGGCTCTAGTAACCACTTAACACCAGGTGGGGTGTAAGCTCTTCCACCCATAAAGCAATTAAAAAAAAATAAAAAATGAAAATCTTTAATGCAGTGTATGCTGTCACCGCTTAGAAAGAAATGAAAGATTACGTATCGGCAGAAGACGAATAGGACGGTGATAGAAAATTATTATTTCTCGCGTGACTTCACCGTACATACAAACATGTCGTACCTTAATACGTGTATCAAACCGAAGACGTGATAAATGTATACTATCTCAGCTTGGTTATTGTTCACGGGTTTTCGATTTTTATTTATATCCAATTTCGTGTGTCGCGAAAACATTAATGGACTGAATTGAAATAAATTACACATTAGAAGCTATAAAATGATATCAGTTCCGAACTGGAGTAGCTTACGACGTAAGTTATGTGATTTCGTTTACATTTAATTTGAAAATGAACTGAGTCTGTAGTTTTTGATCACTTCGTGTGTGATTAATGGATAAAATGAATGAATGAAATGAAAGAATGAATTATGACATTTTAAATTAAAAGCTTATAGTTTCGGATGTAGAAGTTTAAATTAGCTAAAGCAGAAGCAAGGGTATGACCGTATGACCGCAAAGACTGAATCATGGCTTAAGATGAACCAAGGGTTTCGGTAAGCGTTTATTGCTACATAGACCGTGAACGAGGATATCTATTTAGGTCAAAATCTAATCAAAACAAAAAGATGAACTCATTGTATCTTCTTCTTTATCTATACGTCATTGTACATAGCACTACCCTAATGCAATAGAGTTTCGTCGAAGAAACATTATCATCGCTCTATTGTGTTGTAATGTGAACACGGTAACGGATAAAAGATTGTCCCTTTTGAACCCAAAGTACTGAAGTGATTCAAGACTTCAGTCATTCTGTTTTGGATCCCTCTATATATAGTACGAAACGAAGTTAAGTGCGGAAAAGATAGTCAATCTTTTGTAATCACTACTAAAAAGAAAATTAAAAAGAAAAGAAAAAAAAGATGTGTGGTGTCGTGGGACACCGGATAGGAACGAAGTTCCTTATTATAAAAATATTAATTTTAAGTTCTATTCGAGGTATAAAGTAAATAAAACTGGAGGTTTCGCAACAGCCCACGGTCATTCGGTAACGTGCGAACTTATTGTGGTACACTTCATTAACTGTGGTTTGCATAAGAGTTAGTGTATTGCGCAAACGAACGCTCTGAGATGGTGGTCAATGAATGATAAAAAAATATCTTATTTTTTGCACGTTATTACAAAATTAAGTCGTATACTGTGTGCATTACTAATAAAAATCTTACGTTACGGACGTTTTTTCCGGGTTAGGGTACCCCCCCCCGCATCGTCCCGTAAGGAACTTCGTTCCAAAAGAAAGAAAGAGAGAAGAAAACAAATATATTTTTTAAACTCATTATTTTCCCATGACTAATTAAATTAGCGTGCTTCCCGTAACCACATACCATTATTTTTATGATAAATGAAAACTTTAGATGTCTGAATTGATCGACAAAATCTACATTCTGCCATCAAAGTAGCCGATAAAAGCTAGTTCCTTATAAAACTAAAAATCTAAAAATAACGCGGTCAGAGTCAACTAAGAATACAACGTATTACCAGAACCGAATGTAAAAATTTGATTGCGTACTAAACAAACATGCTTTTTATGATCTAAGTGCCCGATGAAACCTGCTCATTCCAAATAACCGCGACTTCCGCAACCCACCTAAGCAGTTTTTTAATTATTCTTACTATTTGTTTCAGGTAAACATCGGTTAAGCCTATGTAATTTTTCCTTGAGGAACACTAATAAAGGTAATATTATATTAAATTAAAATAGAACACATTAGAAAACACCACTAACAAAACTTATAATTCGAATAATGCTTTCGGTTACCACAATACGAAATTCGTTATCAAATATTATATACAGCAAGCGTTAATCTTTGATTTTGATGAAGACATACGTACACAGCAATGATGGTGATTCCATTACTAAACAAAAGCGGTAGGATGACGCGTCAGCCCACACGAACGCTCAGGAAATTGACATGTCACGACACGGGTAAGTGAAAAGACATAATGCTTTCAACTTAACGTTTTATTTAATAATATACAGAGATAATAATCTATTTACACGTGTGTATGAAATTTTATCTGCGTACATACATATGTATCCCCAATAAACTCATCTATCTTTATTGGTTTGCACGATATCGGGCGTCACGCCATGTTGCCAATAAAGCTCCATGTAGTTATTATTTTATACGTCATCTTCAACAATCATAGTCATAGTATAGCTAATTTCTAGAAAAACCTTTAATAAATTACACAAATAAACTTTCCTCATGCATCACTGCGTCCATTGATGAAACCATACAAAATTCCTTTCAATAGTTCTTATAAGCGGTTATTATTTTTGGCAAAATAATTTTCGACTCTTCAACCCTTTGGATATTTTGGGCTGTTTACTTGTTCTCTATCTCTTCTTCTTCAAACACCGCCCACGTGAATCATCTAGTTTCTGTTAGGTCATCACACTCACACGTATCCGATACATGCTTTCCTCTATGTACAATCATCGGTAGGATACGTCATCGGCCTGGCTCATTTTATTCCCTGTGAGTGCCCCAAGAAAATGACTTCTACACATCCTTCCATCTAACTACCCTTCTCCACTCCCTGATTAAATAAAGATGCCACAACGCATAAAATACAAATTAACAAAAGAAATAATTCACCCAATAACTTTATGGGCCTTTGTTATAAAGATTTTGTGATCCATTTATCTAAACTTTCAAGAGCTGGCAATAAGACTGAGATTCGTTTACTATCACTATCCCCGTTGAAGCTGTCTTATAAAAAGACCGAGCGGTACATGTGTCTCCATAGATAAAGTGGAATCGTAAAAGCCTACACGGAGTGGTCAGGAAATTGACAAGTCACGATATATTATTATGTATATGTCAGCACACGTCAGGGATGGCTGAGCGGTAGGTTCCGTCATCGCTCGTATTCGATTGAACTCAGTTTAGTCAATAAAACTTTTCATTAATAATTATTGAAACTCAACACACACAACTTTCACAATGACAGGGTAAACCGACAGTTTCGTTGCATATACCGACAGACCGACTGACCGACTGACTGACTGACAGAGACTCACTGACTGAGACGGACGGAATTACTGTCTGACACGGAATGCCACGACTCTGTCCACGTACCGCCATTTTATACTGTGGCGTTACGGAGTCTACCCTTCGTTTTGTGATATTTATCAAAACAACATTTCATCATTTAAAATAATAATCAAAACCACCGTCTTAATATTACTAAAGTCGTTATCCACGACAACTAAAAGTCGTTATCCACGACATATATATATAGACGAGGAACGAAGCGATCGGTTATATGTCAAACATTTGAAATGTTCTCAAGGCTCACAAGGAGTCCATTTTACAATTTCCAATACTTTACAATTTTCTTTCTTTACTTTAAAATTATGGGAATGTTTTTTTTTATTGCTTAGATGGGTGGAAGTGGGTACTGGAGCCCATTAACATCTACAACGTAAATGCGCCACCCACCTTGAGATATAAGTTTTAAGGTCTCAGTATGGTTACTGGTTACAACGGCTGCCCCACCCTTCAAACCGAAACGCATTACTGCTTCATGACAGAAATAGGCAGGGTGGTGGTACCTACCCGTGCGGACTCACAAGAGGTCCTACCACCAGTAGGAAACTGAAAAAACAAACAAAACACTGAAGTAAGTTTTACTCATGAACATAATGAGCTATTAGATCAAAATCTGTTCCAAAATCAATGAGGAGAAGTATTTAGTAGCCACAAAACAGATTGTTTGATGTGGGTACTAATGTATCTCAAAATTAATTAATTAATCACGGGCTGCGCTTAGTCCGTCCAAACTTACCTGAATAGGTATGTATTGTTCTTTTGAATAAAAAAATTATTTAGCATCATTCTTTAGCAAACTTCTTTAGATGAAACGAAAAAGCGACACTAAAAAGAGGCAAAGCATAGTATATTCCAGACTTGTGCTGTAGCGTACACTATTTATTACCTACAAAGGCAGACGAGCTAACGACCCACTTCACGTGTTTTGAGGGTAGCTAATGAACATCAACTAAGCCAGAGCTAGTCAATCCGCTTCCTACAACACGGGAATCTGTTCAAACCTTACTTAATTAAACTACATCAATAATAATCATTCATTAATTCATTTAGTTCTATATTTAGAGACGTTCGGGAGTTTTTGACGTGACAACGTCTTATAATTCGATGGAGCCGGCTGCAGGCACGAAAAAATGTTACTCATGCGGCGTTACCTCACTCTGAGGCGTTCCATTTAAAGCTTGAAGTGCAAGCGAGAGCGCGCAACGAGCAACAAAGTGACACAATCGGCCTCCGTGTTCGGCAGCGTTGACATCAGCTGTCTCTCTCCTACTTGAGTGAGCGATGCATGCGTGGACAGCTGCTATACAATAATACATTAATTACATGTTTTCGTCAAGTATGAAGTTCAGTGAAAAGTGAAAGTGGTGTCAATTGTTTATAGCAACGATAATTGCGATAATGAAACCATTCCTTCAGTATTTTCTTATGACGTTGTCACGTTCAACTATCGTCAGGACACCGACTTTACAGACTGCCGATGCCGGCTCCATCGAATTATAAGACGTTGTCACGTCCAAAACTTACTTTACATAACATCTCTATTTAAATCTATCATTCATTGCGTTAATCAAATCAAATTGGTCATACATCAGCATCTATATCTTGCTACTGCCTACATCACTGAAATAAACGCCGTAACAGCAAAAACATAAAGCGGTCGTTTTATTCTTCTCGTAAAAAACGAATAGAAACTGACACCGAACGAAATTGATTGACAACGTGTATTCCATGAACGTTTTTAGCATTGCCATAGGGGATGGAAATGTAATAAAAATGTTCCCGCACTACCGCAGATAAGTGGTTGATGTAACCACACTATAATATTACAGTAAATTATATGGCAATCGCTTATATCAGTAAATCATGTTAATATAGACTGGTCATGTATCATAAATCATGTTTTTACTGGTGGTAGGACCTCTTGTGAGTCCGCGCGAGTAGGTCCCACCACCCTGCCTATTTCTATGCGTTTCAGTTTGAAGGGTGGGGCAGCCGTTGTAACTATACTGAGACTTTAGAACTTATATCTCAAGGTGGGTGGCGCATTTACGTTATAGATGTCTATGGCCTCTTATGGGCACTTAACACCAGGTGGGCGGTGAGCTCGTCCACCCATCTATGCAATGAAAAAAAAAAGTTCCAATGCCAAAAGTCAAAAGTTCCAATGTTTAAGCGTAAACAATCAAAGTAAGATACTGTATTCCGTATAGGATAGAAGCTGTCATATATTTAACGACATTAGATATTTAACCAAATAAATGTTTCAACTCCCTCAAGAATCACAAAGTATTTACATGCAAATATTTGCTGAAGCCTCGTAACGCACCGCGGTATAACGAAAACTTACTCCAGGAGAAGAAACACTTAATACTTAAAGAGAACACGAGAAGTTGAAAATCATGGTGCTTATTACGTTTTGCATTTTCCGCCCCCATTATCCCATTAAAGATTGGTGAGAAAATAACAAAAGTCATTGGAATTTATGCTTAAATAAAGGGACTAATAATTCAGTAATTAGTTGCGGAAAATTAAAAGACGTAAAACAATTACTCTTAACATAAAAACTCGGTGTTTCCCTTTTTCGTTTCCCGCTAAAGTAATTACAAAAAAAACGTGATTCGGTAAATTAATAATGTAAACGTTTATGAGTTGCGTCCGCATTGAGACGAGCGTGCTACTAGGAAATTCTGTTACAATTTTCTAGAATTTTCGAGAAGGCAAGAACTTTACAGAAGCTGTTCCACTGATATTGCTGTATAAAGAGAATTGAGTTGTATCGCAGGAAATAAGCTTGTTACTGCGTAACGTGAAGAGCGTAATAAAACGGGAATACAGTCTGCTTTAGGAATAAATGACTTATATTTTCACAACCTAATATTTTTTTACTAGAGTAAATTAATAGTTCAACTATCGGCCCACCTAAAGCGATTATCGAGGCACATAGATCTAGAATTGAAATCGTGGCGAATAAAATAAAACTGAATTATAGTTTTATTGTTCTCATATCAAATCTTCCCTATTATTACGACTAAAAATTAATTGACATCTCTTTTGCACACCGATCACTCAATCGTTTTCGCCATCTTGTTTTTTCTTTATTGTTTTTCCCTTTCTAACATTTTTCTGTTACTCACACCATAACGCTCCATTCCACAATATTTTTATACCGTTCCGTTCTTACCCATCAGATTCAAGTGCTTTGTAATATCAATAGAAATAGGAGGAAGACTACCCACCCTGTGCAGGCTTAGAACCCGCTGGTAGAAAAATAAGCTGATAGTACTATAGATCCATATCAGAAAAGTATTAGTTTCGGTCAAATGCTTATCGTAAGACGTTTCAATTAATATATAAAACTAATAATTTATAATAAAACACGTATAATTTGATTCACTTATTTTGGTTAATACTATAAATCTGTATTTTCCAACAGATTGTCAACATACACAACGAAATATACGGCGACGTAACGATAATCCTCGAATACCGTAATCCACGAATCCCTTTAATAATGCTATCGAACACACCTAAACGATTTAAACTGACAGGAGCGATTAAGTCAAACGCAAATCTCGTACTGTTGATAGAGACATAAAGCACATTACAATCCGAGCCCCGTAAACGTGTCGCGTAATCCGCTCCCGGCCGGCAAAAAGATAAAAGCCATTTTTCTCTCATTGTAAAAGGAAAAACAAATAACAAAAAAAACATCCGACGCTTTCTACGTAAATAATTTCCAGGCTCATTCGATTCGCGTCACAGTAACCTTTCGCTTGTTATCGCTTTGAGCAATCTACGTCCAGGGAACCCTAATTTCCTGAAAGAGAGACGCTGTATTCGGCAATGCGGTCTACGTTTGCGGTACTGGTGATTTTATGTGAGACCTACGATCCCGCCGGAGACACTCCGGTTAAGTGCTTCGAAACGAAAAGAAAATTTCAAGAAGCTAAAAGATTTGTTTCGTATAAACTTTTGATGTTTCTAGTTCTCGTTTTTAATCTTACTTGGCGGTAGTTGTTCTGCAGTGATAGCTACAATACTGTATATTGGTTCCGAACAATATAACAATTAATATCTATATATATAAAAATTAATTGCTGTTCGTTAGTCTCGCTAAAACGCGAGAACGGCTGGACCGATTTGGCTAATTTTGGTCTTGAATTTTTCGTGGAAGTCCAGAGAAGGTTTAAAAGGTGAATAAATATGAAAATGTTCGAAATTATACAAAAACAAAAAAAATAGTTTTTCCTTTGATGTGTCCCCCGTCGGACGAATTCCTTTTGTTTTTTTTTAAGTTTATTTTATACAAAAGTTTAGGTTGAAGCACTACGAAGTTTGCCGGGTCAGCTAATATACAATGAAAATTTATAAGAATTTGGTATAACAATTATTTTTAAAACCATTTATTAATGTTTAAAGTAGCACCGCGATTTTCATGATACAAACACTTTTCATTTCAACTTTGAGAATGCAACAAAGGCGTCATGTGGAGGCCACTGCTGAAGTCATCCGGTCCTAACAATGCGAAGGGTCGTCCAAATATTTTCGTTATGAAAATATTAAGCCGTTTGAACATTTTTGCTGAAACCTCTATCAAGTACTTTAGGCTTATTGTGTGGGCTTAGAAGTACGTTCTTGAAGTCTTTTGTGTACCTGAGGAGTGACGAGTTAGGAATTTTGTGGTTTCACATATTTTTGCTTGCTTTTTTCATAAACGAGTGTACGAGCTCACGGTCCAACTGGTGTTAGTTGGTTATTGGACATCACAATGTCAATGGCACTGTCCACCTTGACACATGAGTTCCCGCCCTTCAAACAGGACTCATTAGTGCTTTACGGCAGAAATAGGCAAATTGGTGATACATATACCAATAGTAATCGTGAGAATAATTCGTGAATATTTGTTAGGTATAGGTATTTATTTAGGACCAATACTAAGTACAGTTTTCTAACTCTGATATAGTCACGTCACTCGATATAAGTACAATCAACCCATCGTACCTATCACTATCAAGTGTATAAAAACAAACGCTTCTAAATGCGAGCACGTGTAACTTTACATGATAACAGACAGCATGATTGATAATTATTGCCAGATTACTAAAAAAGATCAATCGCATATACGTAAACAATATCTGTTGATTTATTGTGGTTCATATACTTATAGTAAGCTTGTCTTAATTAAAATTACTTTGGCTGCTTTATGATCCTGCGATGTTACAGACTTTTTTAGGCGTTCCTCATTATCTGTTGTATATTATTATTCCAATATTCCGATAATTGAATAATGCTTCCTTCCGCTAATACTAT
Organism: Bombyx mandarina; assembly: GCF_003987935.1. The sequence goes on from NW_021011481.1 coordinate 2,054,615, forward strand.
GAACAAAAGTTGTGGCGGGAAAAACGCCGTGTCGCGCCAAAAGCGTGGTTCGAATTGAAATTATTGTTCAATCTATGTTACTATTAACAATAAATTACAAAGGTAGGTTATAACAGTAAATATAAGGATTGAAAATTATTTGTTTGCCGCATAGAACCTACATTATACATTAATATATTAATTTAAAAGATAAACTGTAATATAATATAATATTAAAAGTTGAAAATGTTCGTTTCTTTGTTGAAAATTTTACTTTTCGAGACATAGGCGACACGCGGTATCCCACATCTGCGATCAACTTAATGAACTTATTGTATACACTGCAAGCCCAAAAAATAGTCCACAATATTACTTTATTTTTCCCGCATTTAAACATTAACTATTTTGCTTTAACCAATAATTTATTTCAAGATTACAATAATTACACAGCTTGACGTCCATTTGTATGTCAAGCAAATTGAATCAAAAAAAGAAAAAAAAACCTATATATGTATATACTTTAAGAATCCCGGCTGGATGAATAGAATAATTTTTAAAGCATTTTTATACATATATACTAACACTACCTAAATAGTAAACTATGCGGTAATATGTAGTATTCATATATTTATACATAGTTAGAACTTTTCAACTATAAGAATATTGTAGATAAATTGAGAAGAGCTCACCCCATTCATAGTGATCTGCAAAATGATATAATTTACTTTAATTACAATACTCATCATAGTACAAATCGTCCGTAAACACGTGTGAGATTCAAATTGAGAAAGAGAAACAGTGGCTCACGACATTAATTACTGGATAAGCTACAACTGCTATAACTAAGATCCTTTTACCTGTTTTGAAATGCCGACGATTTCCTTATTTCCTCGAAAGGAGACAGTATAATTCCAGCATACTTTATTGTTAAGTTTCTGACTTTCGTGGCTTTCAATAACAAGCTTGGACCGTTGGAGTATTTAGTATTTTGCTTAAACAAAAATCCATACCATATTTATATTATATTTAGGACGATCCATTGAAATATAACTTATTTATCCTAAACTTCCATTTAGTTTGTTCAGCAGTGTACATACGTCACGTCCACACATCGAGGGGACTGCGTTAGTCGGCGAAACTACTACAAAAAGTATAAATCCTTTCTAAGGGCGTAATAAATTGATGTAACGAGCGAAGGGAATCTTGTAAGGTCGAGACGGCCATAAACGGAACGGGACCGGCCTGGCACTAGTCAGGCGACGGTCACGAAGTGCACACAGTGAATAGTACAACGGTATTAGAAAAAAAACAAAACCAAGCAAGGACGTATACTATATACAGCGTAGTACAGACGAACTCAAAGAAAAATGAGAGGTTATAACTTTTCAGAGAAGCTGAGAGCGGTTGTAAAGTTTTGTCATAAGTTGCTACCGAAGCCCATTTGTGTCACAAACCGGTCATCGTTCTCGTCGAACACGTCGCTTGCGACGAAGGGCTCGACGAGTAAATTTATCCACAGAGGCAGCCCACTGAGTTTCTCGCCAGATCTCCTCATTGGGTCGCGTTTCTGATCCGGTAGTAGTTTCTGCGAAGCACGGCTCTTGCTAGGGTTCGTGTTAGCAACCACATCAGGTTTGAGCGCCGTGAGCTCACCTATATGTTAGGGCGAAGCTGAAATAGCTTCTCAAGGCTATCAGCATAGGTAGGAAAAAAAGTGTCACTAACTGTATGTCGAATCCGAACTAAAGTCACAATTGGGCAATCACAATTGAATTACACAAGGACTGCCTCACTCTTTAAGATACTGGTTTACTTCGTGAAAAGAACATTCAGGAAGACGATACATGCGCGGGCCAGCTTACAATATACAATAAAATCGGAACCAAATAAGACAAAAATGAATTACCAAAGTGACTCTTTATGTGCAACTTGTTTTTTTTTCACTAGTTCCTTATTTGAGGTGCATACTATATATTTTTTTCTTTTTTTGCTACCATCACGTTGCCTTTCATTTATCTAATGTCCACAGTCGCCAAAATGCTATAATGTTGTATTATAATAAATATAACATATGGATAGACGTTAGAAGGATCAATCATCAAGGGATGACCCTTCGTTGAGTTTGTAGGAGTAGTCGTATGTCTTAAAGTTAGTGAAAGTTAACTAGCTGTTACATAAATAGAGGCTCAGCTAATAAAAACGTGTTAAAAAAAGAAAAAAAACGAAGTACTTACTTTATTAATTAAGTTTATTAACAAGCGTCGGGTGATGATGAAAAGCCTTCTTTTTTTGTTAAGACTTTTCCAAACTTTTCTAAAAGTTTTGCACTGTCTCAAGATTTATTTGCGTGTACATCACTAGTGTACCCTACACGTCCCATGGGTCGGTCTGTCTACTTTAGGGCCTCGTAAAGGTTAAAGGTTTGGGACACGTGCTTCCAAGACGAAAACGTACTTTTATAGAAAAACCCGGTGTCGCTAGCTAAGGAATATTTGTATCGGCAGAACCGGAGGCGGGTAGTAAAACTTAATGGTCCACAGTCTACTAAATATGTTATTGCGTTAGTATTTTATCCTTCGACAAATACGTAATGTACAAATATGTTTTCTAGTTAATTTTTTTGGGCTTCTGATCGATATTAAGATAGTTTTGGGTTAGCTAGACTGCCAGAAGGATTCTTAACGAACAACCAGCGAAATAAAGTCGAATCGTGATATAAGACCGTATTTAAGCTAAAACACTTTATCCCATGCGTCTGCACAGTAACAGGTCACCGAGTACATAGACTTACAAAAATACCTGACATTTTAAGTTCCCTGTTAATTAGTACGTGCCTTTATTATTAAACCGCCACCATACAAATAATATACTAGAATCAACAATTTTCCTTTTACGAAGAACGACTATTTTTTTCAGCGACAAAATTTCGCACTGCGTCCTTCCCGTAAATAAAATAAAAGCATTAGATAACGTTAATTCTCACGTAGGAAACAAAGAAAAATAAAGGTAAGTATCTAAAACTCGATTACGAGTACAAAGAAAGGTTCAAGCGAAGAGTTGGCGCTTTGTTCGGTTCGATAAAGGGGGTATTACATACGAGCAATTAGAAACAGGTTTCTTAAAATAATACTTTACTTACTGTTTGTTGCTAAGGCGTATTATGAACCCCTACAGTAAGGTTGATAACCTGTGTACAGTGTTTAACAGTAATGTATTTTGGCTTTAAAGTTAGAATGGTTTCTATACTATAAAGTTGAGATATCGATACCTCGGCTATCAACCTCATCAATACCTCGGCGCTCAAAGAACGTAATCGCCATTTCGGGGAAATTTGCCATTTAATGCAGCCCCACTAATTTTTGTCTCTTCTATCGGTCGGTATGTATAAAGTCTTCCAATTCGTTAAATATTGGCGCTTAAGACCCTGTTATCTATTGAAAACTAGCTGACCCGGCAGACTTCGTAGTGCCTCAATGGATAATGTATAAAATAAACTTAAAACAAACAAAAGGAATCCGTCCGACGGGAGACACATCAAAGGAAAAACAAAATTTTTATTTTTATTTAATTCCGAACATTTTCATATTTATCTAACCTTTTAAACCTTCTCTGGATCTCCACAAATAATTCAAGACAAAAGTTAGCCAAATCGGTCCGGCCGTTCTCGAGTTTTAGCGAGACTAACGAACAGCAATTCATTTTTATATATATAGAAGAGAAGATAGAAGATAATACAGATATTTTTAGTTTTTTTTGTCGTAATAGATAGATGATAGGATAGAGTAGTAGTAGTAGAGCTAGGGTAGTAAACAACAGCGTAGATAATACAAACGTGCAATCTGGTTCACATATCCATTGATTTTTGGTGTGCAAGTGCCTCAAACATGTGATTTCCCAGGGCAGATAAAAAAGCTGTTTTTATTGCTTTTAAATTAATCCGAAAAATAATTTTAATAGTGATTTGCAAAAATTAACTTTGAGAGCTTTTGTCTTATAATGGTTCATTAAGGCCGAAACTTAAAAAGTTATATCTAAAATAACATTTTTTATTACATTTTTTGACACTCCGGTAAATTTGAGTTTCATTGCTTGCGCCCTTTGAACCCAGAGATTTTATCATGATTCAAGGTCAGTGACTGCATTTACGTTATGAAGTCTAAGGGTATCCTGTAACAGTAGGTGAAGCTTAAAGCTATCTATCCCAAAAACAACCTTGAAAATGAATCGGGTATTGTGCCATAGATATTTTAGGTACCTTATAAATACAGATGAGAGTAGGTCCCACGTGACAATTTATCTTCGTTCACTTATTCGTGCTCAGCCTAATTCACTTTGCGTGTTCTATACGTGTGTACAATGTACGGACGCTTGAATAGCGAACCGTAAGTCCAAAGCAACCGGTCTGTGCCTAGAAGAACTACTATATGATAAAATTAAAAACACTTATATAACTCAATCTCAAATACGCTTTGTTTATTACACAATTTCCGTTTCTTTTACTATATGTGTATGTACGTGTATACATAAAAATCTTGTAAAGCTTTAAAAGTATTTTATTTCAACTGTATGCTTAATTTTTCATTCCTTATTTTTTTACGTTGATGGACGAAAGATGTTAATATAGCCTGTCTAATTTTAAGTATAAAGTCAAATAGACATTGTGAACCCTAGACTATGAAATTTCCACATGACTAGCGTTCAATATCACTGGATATTTAAACTTGAATTATTTTACGTTCAACGTCAATGTCAAAGTATGTTTTTGTTGCACTTAGTTAGCTATTGACTGTGTGACTTCGTGAACGCAATGGATTTCAACTTATTTGATTTACATTACCGCTTTATATGAATAATGATTTCGTCAAAAACAGACCTCAATACATTGCTTTCAATTCGAGAGAAATAAATAGACTACTTAACAAAAATTTTTTATTTTTTGACTACAGAATAAAAAGGAATAATGAGGTATTCATGTAACTAACGTTTTGAGCGGTGTACCGTAAAATTGAAATGTCATTTCTTCGAAAGAATAATGGCGTCGGATCATACATAGGCACGTTATTATTTTTAGATTAGATGATTCGTTGTTGTACGAATGATTAATCTTGTTTTTGGCTGGACATAATTAATTGACGAAACTCCCTGAAGGTTCCGCCGTAATTTAATTAACAATGTTTAATGAATGTATAAAACTGTAATAATCGTTTCGTTTACCCTCCTGTCGTTTAGCTGCCAATTAGATGTCGAAGCGGACGGACGGGCATTCATTAAATTAAAATTTAAAAGTTTCTGAATAAAATTGAAGTCTCTTAATACCTCTGACCGATCTGGCCGATGATTTTTTTTATTCTGCGAGACGTTCCTCCCCTGCAACTCCTTCAATTTGGAAGTCATCCGTGAACTTGCTATAGTACTGGTGGTAGGACATCTTGTGAGTCCGCACGGATAGGTATCACCACCCCGCCTATTTCTGCCGTGAAGCAATGATGCAGCAGCCGTTGTAACTATACTGAGACCTTAGAACTCTTATCTCAAGGTGGGTGGCGGCATTTACGTTGTAGATGTCTATGGGCTTCAGTAACCACTTAACGCCAGGTGGGCTGTGAGTTCGTTCACCCATCCAAGCAATAATATAAAAAAATAAAAGTTTATATTTTATTAGAAAAATTAGTACCTGCCTGCGTGATTTGAACACCGGCACAGTCGAATCGCTCGGTACGAATACACCGAGCCTCTTAACCATTAGGCCATGAGGATTTCGATAGGTTAAAGAAGCTTTGAATGAATGTAAGCGAAATGATAGGTAGTTTATTAGACGAAAACTGACATAGACTACTTGACCCAATACAACTAGTTGTTGTGTGCCGTTAATGTTTTATTATAAATTCAATACAGATGTGAACGCGCAGCCTATCTTATAATGAATAATACAATTACCATTTATGATTAGCTTAGCATAAAACACCGATGGCCGAGGGAGAAAAAACTTTAGTGGCGGCCATGATTGAAAAGCGCGCGGTGGCGTAAGACATGCTCTGCAAAATGGACTGCTGACCTGATGGTCTTCAGAAAGTTGTGGGGATGATTCATAGCAGTGCTTACCGCGCGCTTCCTTAAGAATAATGTGGAAATCTATGAATTAAATAATTAAAAGCTAAGCCTTCTATGGAGTTAGATCCTTAACCGTTTTCACGGACCTAATTTCAAATATTATATTACACTGCGCATAGTAAACTTATAATTTCTTCATAAATACAGGAATAATCAAATGTTTTATTAAAATAATTTCGAAGGCTCTCAAATATAAATCCTCTGGTTGGATTAAATAAAGTCCTCGATTCTCGGCAAATCTTATTACCGCGGGAATATAAGGCATCCTTTCTGAATAAACAACCTCCATAAAAAAGGGTTACTTTGTAAGTTTTTTTTTTGACGACCAATTTGATCTCGTAATAAAACAAAGTTAAAGATATCGTAGCGAGTTTGATTGCTTCAAAAACGGAGTCTGGGGGTTACTATTTCGCGAGCATACGTTTAGGTACATACGAAAAAACGTGACAAATTCCGTTTTAAGAAAACAAAGTGTGTTTTTGTTGTAAAAATACCGAATTATATTTCACCATCAAGTAATAAAATAACGCCCCAAATTAAAAGTCACGAGGCTGCTTCCTTTTATTTGAAATCGGTCAATGAACTCTTAAAGTGCCGGACGTGGGTTGTATTTGTACTACTCATTGCTTTTACGTTTCCCAAAGTCTAAACCATCTCACCGGCGATTCTCGTTAGAAATAATTGAATCATTGAATTCCGAATAGAATTGGTTTTATTTTGTAATTCGATCTTTGTTGACCTAGATCGAATAATTATGTTATATTTTCCGTAACATTAACAATCACTAAAATAGCTAGAGCACACCATTAGACTAGAGATCAGCATTGAACTCACAAAGGTTTCGAATCATGTACTTACAAATAAAACAAGAAATGCTTAATTTTTCAGGGTTCCCTTACACACCAGCAAAAACAGGAACCCTTATAATTTCGTCAGGCCCATTGTCGTTAATATCAAACCCAATTAAGGGAGCGTATAAAAAAGGTAGTGTGATCTATAAATCACAACGGTGAAACCACAAGGGGTAAAAATAGGGATGGCACTTCAAGGACATCAAATCATTTTTTGAAGTGAAACTTCTTTAGGCGCATGAGGGTAAAATTTTTACAGATGTAACGTCACACAGGTATGCAACGGAAGTATCGAAAAAGAGAGAGAGAGAGAGAGCGATCGAGACCGATTGAGAGAGAGTAAGACAGGGCGAACGTAGCATGAAGCAACTAGCCATGGAGTGAGAGTAGGGAGCAAGCAAGTGAGAAAGATCGAGAGAAAAAGTGAGACAGAATGCTCAGTTCCTACATACCTTAAAACATACGTATAAAGTATTTTATTTTTAATACAGCGCCATCTGTGAGATGTTTTAATACTAAGGTGTGTATGAAACCTCTTGTAGTGAATTTTAATTTAGGATATACGTGAAGTTAAAATATCAATTCACAGAGAGCGCTACCTCATACTATAAAGGTGATTTACAATTATTTACTAATGACAAAATTTTACTAATAATATACTTAGACATTTAGGATAATTGTATTTTAATTTTTGATGGTTTCACTTCTAAACACGTGTGAATTGCACACATGTTATTCTTTTTTTGTTTTAGAAAAAAATAGTATTACACAAAAGTCCGTGAGAAGACCGTGCTAACCTTTCGTTGGCTTAAAGTGCAACATATCGAATGGTATTCACCCGGAATCGGAAACAATTCGCTGTCTTTACAAAAATCTACCGAATCCCCGAAAATCAACTAATCGTATTAAATGCGAAAACTCTTCGAGAAAACATTTCGTTCAAAACGAAAGAAAGGTACTTTAGAAAAGTTATCCGTTAATAAAAAAAAAAAACTTCCCTTTAATTTAAAGTCTGTAAATAATAATTAATGTTCACGTTAAAAAAAATTACTTTTTGTACGACGAACTAAAGTAGACAATTTGCATTTATTAAAACAACTTAAAACTGACAGTGGAACTCTCGCTGGAGTAATATTTCGTTGCTTTAATTATAGCGTATGACAAACTACTACTGACTATCAATTCAAATTTCGAATGTTTTCACAAAAAAAAAATCTGCAAGGGGCAATAAAGGGCAGTATTTCATAATAAAAATTCGCTCTAGCACCAGAGAAGTACTGCCAAAAAAACATTACTCAAGCTTTAGCTCTTCCTCAAGTATAGAGGATGGGATTGGTCAGTGCCAGATTAGTAGGTACCAGTGCTACATCCCTATTTCAGTCGCGAAGAGATTTTGTATTATATTGTATTAATTTTAAGTATAGAATTGACATTACTACAACATAATTTGCTTTTACAGATGATGGACAGCGGTATTATTGTGTTAGCAATGAAATTATCAACGCTAATTAAAATATCAAGTATCTAATCATTCTATGCGTTACGCTTACTTACAGACTTTCCAGATAACAGCTCGTATATCGAATGAAAGAGAAAGAACTTTAAAAGACTTTTTTTTTTGCTTAAATGGGAGGACGAACTCACAGCCCACCTGGTGTTAAGTGGTTACTGGAGCCCATAGACATCTACAACGTAAATGCGCCACCCAACTTGAGATATAAGTTCTAAGGTCTCAGTATGGTTACAACGGCTGCCCCACCCTTCAGACCGAAACGCATTACTGCTTCACGGTAGAAATAGGCATGGTAGTGGTACCTACCCGTGCGGACTCACAAGAGGTCCTACCACCAGCAAGCAAGTCTGTAGAGCGCGTTAGAAAAAAGACAGATACCAATCGTTTTTTGCTATATACACAGACGTCAATGACACCTTTCGGCATGAGGCCTGAATCACTATTATACTGTTTAAAATCAGTTTCACAATTAGCACGCCTGGTTGCTTCTCAGCAACAAATAGGCATTAGCTACTAACGGTGCGAGTTCATAATACAACACACAATACAACATACAACTATCCAAATACATTTCGCAGGTTTCAAATTATGGCACGACGTAATGCAGCGTGAAATCCTTTCCCCTGTATACACATAATAGGTTGAGTTTTCTAAAGCTCTGGAGGGTACTATAGGACTTAAGCACCTAACTATTTTTACTGATTCGAAACTGATATAAAACGGCCGTCTGGTGTAGTGGTAAGTGACATGGTCACTACACAAGGGGGTCGCGGGTTCGAATCCCGCCAAGGGAAGATATTTTTATGATAAATATAAATGTCTTTTCCAGGGTTCTGGATGTATATTAAATATATGTATGTGTATAATAAAAAACTTACATTTATATCCGTTATCTGGTACCTGTAACACAAGTTCTTTACGAACTTATCACGGCACCAGTTAACGTGGCGTGATTTTTAGTAAATATTTATTTATTATTTATTTATCAAAAAAAAAAAAAAAAAATTTTATCACATAGTAGTTGACAAAGGAATGGACATTTACCGCCCAAAAACGTTCATCTTTCCCACGGTATAAAATTATACCTTTTATTTGCCTTCAATACCTCTTTACTTATGTTTCGTAAATTTGACAGATCTTTTATTCTTTATATATACATATGTATATACTTTAAGAATTTCAGCTGGGTGAATAGAAGAAATTTTAAAGCATTTTCATACATATAAACTAACACTACTTAAATGGTAAACTATGCAGTAATGTGCAGTACTAGGCTGCACTAAAAGTATCGGGAATGGAATATTTCCACTGTTCCTGTCATATTAAAATCTTTTTAATTGAAAACTCCTTGGTTTTAAAAATCGAATACCATTTATTTATTTAAAAAAAGATTCTCGGTCTTGTCACGAGGTTTTGTCAAACTTGTTTAGTCGTTGAGAAAATGGAATTGACTCGAGAAAATTCAAGAGCGATGATTTATTATGACTTTCGAAGTGGTTTAACACAAAAACAGTGTGTTGACCGGATGATTTCTGCATTTGGTGATGAAGCCCCATCCAAAACCACAATTTATCGCTGGTTTGCTGAGTTTCAACGTGGACGTGTCAAGCTCAGTGATGATCCCCGTCAAGGTCGTCCAAAAACTGCAGTCACCCAAGAAAACGTTGATGCTGTGCGTAAGCTGATTGAGGAAGATCGACATGTGACATACCGCGAAATTCAGGCAACTTTAGACATTGGCATGAGTCAAATACAAATAATCTTGCATGAACAATTAGGTGTAAAAAAGTTGTTTTCCCGATGGATACCGCATTCGCTCTGTGAAGAGCAAAAAGCGGCTCGCGTTACTTGGTGCGTCAGAACTCTCGAAAGATTCCACGCAGGATCCTCAAATGCTGTATACAACATTGTATCAGGTGACGAATCCTGGATATACGCGTACGAACCCGAAACAAAAAACCAGTCACGAGTTTGGGTGTTCGAAAATGAGTTAAAGCCAACAAAAATTGTTCGTTCACGGAGTGTTGCAAAAAAAATGGTGGCCACGTTTGTCTCCAAAACCGGCCATGTTACGACTATTCCTCTTGAGGGACAAAGAACGGTTAATGCAGAATGGTATGCTAGCATTTGTTTGCCACAGGTCGTTTCTGAACTCCGTAAAGAGAACTGCAACCGCCGCATCATCCTCCATCACGACAATGCGAGTTCTCACACCGCGCACAGAACAAAAGAGTTTTTAGAGCAAGAAAACATAGAATTATTAGACCATCCGCCGTACAGCCCCGACCTAAGCCCTAATGATTTCTATACTTTCCCTAAAATAAAGAATAAATTGCGTGGACAGAGATTTTCATCACCTGAAGAAGCTGTGGACGCCTACAAAACGGCCATTTTGGAGACCCCAACTTCCGAATGGAATGGTTGCTTCAATGATTGGTTCCATCGTATGGAAAAATGTGTCAAATTTCGCGGAGAACACTTCGAAAAGCAATAAATACATTTTTAAATAGTAATGTTGTGTCACTTCGTTAATTCCCGAAATTTTCAGTGCCGCCCTCGTATTCATATATTTATCTATAGTTATAACTTGTCAACTACAAGAATATTATAGATAAATTAAGAAGAGCTCACCCCATTCATAGTGATGATATAATTGATTTTTATTGCGATAATGTTCATCATAGTACAAATCTTTTATGAAACTTATGTTTCGTATATTTGACAGATCTTTTATTCTTTCACGATTTCATTCATTCTCTCAGACTGTTTTTCCGATAAGTCTAGAGGCGGGACTACGTTTCGGGTCTTTCATCTTTGGCTCTTTTTAACAATGATGTAACCGTTTTTCGTATTTTCGTAAAAAGATTTCATGCTGTTGTTATCAGATACTATTCTAGAAGACTATTCTATTTTATTACTTGAATTCCAGGTCATGTATATTTCTTAATCACGAGTTCTTTGGTTTGAGATGAGATACGTAATATTTCAAATCTAAAAAACCCTCCATGTGATGCTGACTCTCATTGATGGTATTGGTATTTCTGTCAAAACTATAAATAAATAAATTAGTTTTATGGTCATAAAAAAACAAACGCATGGTCTACCTGAGCTGGTACACAACCAAATCTGTGAGGGCCTCAAAACTTATGTAACACGTCGAACTGTTTATATTTACTGTGCAAAAGTACCCGATACACAATATAGTCCATAGTATTTCTGAATACAAACATTCATTTCGGTAGGCAGTGGCTTGGCTCTGCCCCTGGCATTGCTGAAGTTCATGGGCGACGGTAATCACTCACCGTGGGTGGGCCGTACGCTCCTCTGCCTACAAGAGCAATAAAAAATAAAAATATGCCATTTTTTGTACGTTATTACAAAGCTAAGTCGTACACTGTGTGCATTACTAATTTGTACGTTATTACAAAGTTAAGTCGTACACCGTGTGCATTACTAATAAAAATCTTACGTTACGGACGTTTTTTCACGGTTAATGTACCCCCCCGCATCGTCCTTTAAGGAACTTCGTTCCAAAAATTCATATAGAAATTTCTCAACGAATACATACATATACAAGTAAGAAGACACTTCTGAAATTTTACTAGCGACGCATAGAAATACCCAAGATGTATTTGCTCAAAAGGATATCCTATACATTTGCCGAGCGCTATCTTATCGCAACCCGTTTACGCGAACCTCACTACTCCAGCGTAATCGAAAATGTACGTACTGAAACACGACGGAAGCCTTCGATGTTCTAAGGCTTTGAATAAAATAAGAACTATAAGAATATTCGTTTCAAGTTATAGTTTACGTTAACAAAGGCCGGTGGCATGAAAATTAGCAATCTGAGATATGCGGACGATACCACGCTTTTCGCGTCATCTAAGAAGGAACTTGCTGATCTATTCCGTAGAGTGGAGTATGAGAGTAGTTTAGTGGGGCTCTCCGTTAATAAGTCCAAAACAAAGGTCATGATAGTGGACAGAACCAGTCAACTCTCTAGAACTGGAGAGCTATCAGATCTAGAATTCGTCAGCGAGTTCATATACCTCGGGTCCTTACTGACCGACCGCGGAGGCAGTGAGGGATAGATAAGGAGGAGGACGCAGATGGCCAAAACAGCGATGACCAAGCTCAAACGAATATGGCAAAACCGCAAAGTCTCTAATGTCACGAAAATGAGACTCGTCCGAACCTTAGTTTTCTCAATCTTTCTCTACGGGGCAGAGTCCTGGACAATTAAGGCATCCGAGCGCAAGAAAATAAACGCATTTGAAATGTGGTGCTGGAGACGAATGCTCCGAATTCCGTGGACGGCCAAGAGGACAAATAAATCTATCCTGGATCAGCTTCGCATCCGAGTCAGGCTCTCAACAATNATCTTTCTCTACGGGGCAGAGTCCTGGACAATTAAGGCATCCGAGCGCAAGAAAATAAACGCATTTGAAATGTGGTGCTGGAGACGAATGCTCCGAATTCCGTGGACGGCCAAGAGGACAAATAAATCTATCCTGGATCAGCTTCGCATCCGAGTCAGGCTCTCAACAATCTGTTACCAGAGGATCCTCAGCTACTTCGATCATATTGCCCGCCGACAGTCAGATAACTTGGACAAAGTGATTGTGACCGGCAAAGTAGAAGGAAAAAGACCCCGCGGCCGATTACCTAGCCGTTGGTGTGATCAAGTAACCGCTCTAACTGGGTTGCCAGTCGCAACCGCCATTCGAGCAGCTGAGGACCGGACGAGATGGAAACAGCTCACGAGACAGGCAACGGTCAAGTTTCAGGGACACGACCTTCAGCAATGAAGAAAGCGACGAAGAAGAAGAACAAAGGCCGAGTAACTCAAAGGCGATTCATTGCCTGTTTTACTTGCTATGCCAACGGTTGGCTAAATGTGACCTCTCGTGTACTCGCACGCCTGAAAATGACAGATTTAATTCTGCTACTGGAGACTAAATTTGTTGTATTAAAGGATTTATATAACAATACATTAATTCTCTGTTAAAACCGCACACAAACCGCTTGGTGTTAAGTAAAAAAGTTTTTATTCATTTTTATCATTTATTTGTATATTTATATGTTATATGTATATCTTGCAAGCTATGTTTAACAATAGAAGCACTTTCTTTTAGCCTAGGTGCTTAATTGTTCACTTTCCCCCCTTTGCCTTTTCATGAGTTCTGTCTCATGCGAGGTTTGGATGCTGGTTGTTGAGCGACTGGCGGTTTTAGTCGGCGATATCATTTAACAACACGGAATAGATAAATAAGCTATTCCGTGTTTAACAACATACTTTAGGCATAGTTGTAATAAGGTATATTTTCCTTTTTTTTAGTCCATTTGACGACGCATTTACAAAGGATACTCGGTTGGATACCTAAGTTTGGAAATCCTTTTTATCAATCAGTATTGTACCTAAGTACCGGTTAGATCCGTGACTAAAGAAATATTTAGCCGCGAATGTAGGAATTGGGTCACATTTTTTTAATCCGCTAATAGTGAAAACGCGAATGAATGAAGCACCTTAATGGATGAATAAGGAGCTTTTACTGTATAAAAATTTTTCCTATTCATCTTTGAAGTCATTTGTTCGCATGTAAGCAAGTACGTATTTCATTAGAAAAATTGGAACCTACCTGCCGAGTTTGAATACCAGCATAATCGAATCGCTCGATACATTGGACATAAGGCCCGTCATGACTTACGCGAGTGTGGTGTTCGCTCACGCGGCCCGCACACACATAGACACCCTCCAATCCCTACAATCCCGCTTTTGCAGGTTAGCCGTCGGGGCTCCGTGGTTCGTGAGGAACGTTGACCTACACGACGACCTGGGCCTTGAATCAATCCAGAAATACATGAAGTCAGCGTCGGAACGGTACTTCGATAAGGCTATGCGTCATGATAATCGCCTTATCGTTGCCGCCGCTGACTACTCCCCGAATCCTGATCATGCAGGAGCCAGTCACCGTCGACGCCCTAGACACGTCCTTACGGATCCATCAGATCCAATAACCTTTGCATTAGATGCCTTCAGCTCTAATACTAGGGGCAGGCTTAGGGACCCCGGTAACCGTACTCGTCGAACTCGACAAAGAGGTCGACGTGCAACCTAACCCATGCATCAGCCCGCTGAGTTTCTCGCCGGATCTTCTCAGCGGGTCGCGATTCCGATCCGGTAGTAGATTCATTCGCGAAACAATTGCTCTTGAGTTGTTAGGTCTCCTTCGGAGGCGCTCGGGCAGTTGTTAGCAAATCCCACCCCTCTTGGCTGAGCCTTTGCTCGCCCACCTGTCCTGGTGAAACTGGAAAGGCCTTCGGGCCACCAGTAAACTTTCAATCATAAAAAAAACATACGAGGCTTTGTGGCGGACTGCCGGCGCAGCAGCCCGGCGTCACCTGCGATAACGCGGCCGCGCGTTGGCTCCTGATTGGCGCGCGCACGCATCACGCAATCAGGAGCCAATCAGGCGCATAACGCATTTCGTGTGACATGCTAGTACGATTTTGGTCCCCATAATTTTCATACCCCGGGCCTATATATGTAAATCGATTCTAAAGGAGTAAACTCCAAAAATCACACATTTGCCTAATATGAATTCGGAATTATGTTCTTTAAAATTTAAACTTTTAATGATACCAAAACCAGCCAGATACAAACAGTACAGCCAAAGAGATTTTATTACAAGTTTATACGTACCATAATGCGAAAAGACCTTTTCCCCAACCTATAACATTGCCTTTAGTGTTAGCTTTTTCAATTACTAACCATTTGGAGGGCGGGGTAAGCTTGTTGACGTAATAATCTTTGTTAATATGGTGGAAATTGAAATTAATATAAAAAGACCAGTAAAAACCCGGTCACGATCCATTGTAACTGTATTGTGTGAATGAGATAGATTATTTAAATTACACGTCAAACGCGTTATAAGTTAATAGCACAAACATACAAAGTACATACAGGTCTGCTGGAAGAGATTTCTTAAAGAAATAAGCAGTGCCTTAGTACATAATTTTCCTATTACTCTGTACTATGTCTTCTTTTTTGTGTGTACATAAATAAATAACTAAAGTATTATAATCTAGATAAACAAAAGTGTTTTGTATTTCTGTTGGTCATATATGCGTTTTCTAGGTTTAGGAAAATCATTCGTCCGATTGTAATGAATCTAGGTATAGTTGTTGTTAGTACGTTAGAGACTGGATTGGTCTTTTTAATAATTCAAAAATTTAGCTAATCAGATTCAATGCAATCGTCAGTGCGATTCGTAGAACAGATTACATTCATAACACAGAGCCATATCCAACTGGTGAGGATTAGGAAGCTTGTTTACGTAATGGGGTAACAATAAAAACTGAGAGCTACATTTTTGGACGGGAGCGCCAAGAGAGAAGTAGTGTAAATAGTTTCATTTTGTTAGTTTATTGTTACAGCTCGTTTTATTCCATTTCATCCCAATTGATTACAATTTCACATAATTAAACCTCAAGTAAAAAGGTTCGTTTTATTTTTTATTGTATTATAAATTCGACGCTGGCAACAATGACATTAATCAGAAGCCCCATTGCCAAATTAAAAATATAAAAAGAAAATAGCACTACGTATGTATTTGGCGTCGTCCATCTTGTAACGTAATTTTTAAATCACAATTTTATTGAGATTATTTATTTCTTATTTTATCATCTAGCCGAAACGTATCATTGCTTTAGAACAAAAACAGTAGACGGGACGAAATCATTTGTGCATTCAAACCAATATCCATGTCCAATTATTTCATATAACCTTAAAAAAGAGTACGAGTGGAATGTCGAGTAAAAAATATATTTATTTCCATGATTAAAAAACGATCCGAAATCGAACCTTATACCTTTAAACGAGCAATTCTTGTATGTATATATATAATCTGAATCTCGGAAACGGCTCCAACGATTTTCATAAAATTTAGTATACAGGGGATTTCGGGGGCGATAAATCGATCTAGCTACGATTTATTTTCAGAAAATGTTTTTTATTTGTGTTTTCAATAATCA
The DNA here is from genome assembly GCF_003987935.1 of Bombyx mandarina. Next base: position 2,071,106 of record NW_021011481.1, read on the forward strand.
ACTCTTCCCGACATCTATTGGTGAATAATAATACTATTTTTCTTAATTGAGGGCAACTAACCGCTTTAAAGACACAACAAGATGGCGTTATCATCAAGTAATATTTTATACGTAAACCTGTTTTTTAAATAAGTTGCGTCATTCTTTTCGCGTTTTTCCTTTCTTACAAATCATAGATAAATAGTGCTATTATTCTGTAACTAAATTTTAAATGATAATCTACGTCGACAATCAAAGTGATTTATAGAAGAAAATTCAAACGATAAATGATGAGTTATTAAGTAGACAATAGGATACGACCGTCATGAAATGTTCGTGAGTGTTGAAAGAATGATTGGCTTCATTGTTTCAGTTACGGCTCGTATAATAATATTAATTTGCAGAGACGAAACTAAATTTTCAAAAATTTACTACATGCATGTGGGCTTCGAACGCTGTTGCATCGGTTGATACAACTGCACCGGGCGTCTAATCCGTTAGGCCACGACGACTTCAAATATAAATTTAATTTTTGTAATATCAATTCGCTCTGGTCACCACTTAAATACCAGGTAGACTACAAAATAGTCCCTACACATAATGCATTTAAAGAAATATGTCAAAGATAACAAGTTTCAGATTGGGTGTAAAATTAGGTTTTCATTTTATGTTAATCACATACAGCTTCTGCTCTGACATCTGTATACATTATGTTTTACGATATCATATCATAATTCTTCTTATGCTCATAGATTTTTTTTGATAAAAATAAACGTTAAAAATCTTAACTGTTTTATTTTTTATTTTAGCCTATTTCATTTGCTGGCTCTTAATTGTGTTGCTTCGTATTCGTTAGCAATGTATTACAGTATATTAACTGCTTTGTAGTTCATAATCACGTTTGTCTTTTACCGGGGAACGTTAGACCGGTATTACAAATTACATTGAATTAAGCTCTGAAATGGGGAGCAATTACGTACATTCCGCTTTGCCGACAACGCGGCACGCATCACCGTCGTTACATTAACCCATTCATTTTCCGATCCCGCCAATGAATCCTGAATGCGTTCCTGCATTCGTCAATCCGTGGGCGGTTTTCAATCTTTATCGGATTGCGTTCTGCACACGAATCCGTGGCCACCGAATGTTAATCCGAGTAAACAGAGCTTCCGGGATTTTTAATTGCTTTATGACCTGTTTTTATTTTGAGGTCGATAAATATATTTTTTCGATTTGTCGTAGCATCCGTGTCCACTATATAGCGTGTGTACATTTTTGCCTTTGTCGTGGTTTATCCAAAATTATTTTTTTATATATGTTTCTTTTTATAACCGAGCACATATCACGCTCGATTGTCAGGCCCAAATTTAGGATTATCTGTGTTATAGGTACCAGAGATTGATAAACATATATGTTTAAATATACACGTATAGACAATAAACACCAGACAAAGAGCAAACAGACCTGTTCACCACACAATGTTTGCCCGATGTGAGAATCGAACCCATGTTCTTTGGCACAACATGGTATGCAGGAGCGCTAACTATTGCACCACCGAGTCAGATAATCAAATTCCGACAAAACTTGGGTACTGAAATCCCTTGGACGTGTTTTTTTTTTAATTATTGCCTGTATAGGTAGACGAAGTCACAGCCCACCTGGTGTTAAGTGCCAGTAAGTTAAGTTACAACGTAAATGCCGCCACCCACCTTGAGATATGAGTTCTAAGGTTTCAGTATAGTTACAACGGCCCCACCCTTCAAACAGAAACGCATTACTGCTTCACGGCAGAAATAGGCAGGGTGGTGGCATCTACCCGTGCGGACTCACAAGACGTCCTACCACCAGCTTACTTTCTTTGTCACTCTTTTGGCACACAATATATTATAACACAATTTAAAATAACATTTGCACGAGGTTAACGACCTTCATTGTGATTTCAAGAGACGTGAGCTGCCTAAAACAATAAATATTCATGCTAAGCTAAGCAATATAATATTATTTATATATTTATTTCTATTTAATTTTTTTTCTATTTATGTTTTTGTTTATCATCTATTATTTATCTTTCTATTTTTAATACAGTTTACGATAAATTTGTCAATTCAACAGATCACTATGTGTTAGTAGTGAAATACAGACAGAGTGGTAAAATGAAGAGCCAGGTCATGTCCACTCATGCATCCTAGTTCTGTCACTCTAAATCACTACTTATCGTTGGTAGAAGGAAGCACGCAATGTGGCCCGACGCCGTTCATCATTCTCCAGTAGCTATGACATGACCGATTCAGTTTAGGCGCGAACAACTAACCATAACTATACATAACATCTATCTATCTATCTATCTATATACTTAGTCTGGCCATAAATACTGTTACAATTAAAAATAAACAAAATATTACATTTGAATTTGGAATCTGTGGTTTTTATACGATTACTCATTGAGTTTTTTCATTTTGGCGCCAATACATGGATTATGATTTATGGTCAGTTTTAGAGAGTACGGCTTGCTCTAAACGCCATGATAATTTGGAGTCCCTAAAACAATCCGTACGATTGGCAGTGAAAATTTTTCCCATGGAAAGAGTGCGTGCTTCTATTGATAACTGGCCTCAACGTTTAAAGGACTGTATTGCAGCCAATGGAGACTTAACACTTCGAATAAGCTTTTTATACTTTAAATTATTTTATATTTATGTATTAAACTAACACACTGTAAAAGTAATAAATGTTATTTGCAATAGAATTTTTTTTTCTTTTGTCTCAGTATTTATGGCAAGACTAGGTATATAAAAATGAGTTGCTGTTCGTTAGTCTCGCTAAAACTCGAGAACGGCTCGACCTATTTAGCTAACTTTGGTCTTGAATTATTTGTTGGAGTCCAGAGAAGGTTTAAAAGGTAGATAAATATGAAAATGCTCGGAATTAAATAAAAATAACAGTTTTGTTTTCCCTTTGATGTGTCCCCCGTCGGACGAATTCCTTTGTTGGTTTTTAGTTTGTTTTATACAAAAGTTTAGGTATTTTATTTATCAATTGAGGCACTACGAAGTATGCCGGGTCAGCTAGTATCTAATATAAAAAAACACAACGCACATTTAAATTAGTAAACATTCAGTAAACATTTTAATAACAATAAACGATTTTACTATCATTAATCAGCCCGTGCGTGTTTCGTGCCCATTGAAATCAACATCACAAAGCAGAAGTAGTCGCGCTTAATGTTTGAAAACGTCGAGGATTTAATTTAGTGCCGGTCTTGGAACATCTGTGCGCTTTAATTGTGCTGCCTATCTAACAGTAATATATGTAGACTAACAGAGAATAAACTGGAATAGTTCATATAAGTTTTTATTTAAGACGAATTGATTTTCGGACGGTATTAAGATATGCGAAAATCAATCGTAGTATGTTTATTTATTGTTTGAACTCTATTGTGAAACATATTTTTTTCACACAAGAAAAAATCTGAAATATAAAAACCAAATTCTTTTTTCAAGAATAAAAGCTGCATATGTATGTAGAACATTTGAAATATTTAGGCTACTTCACTGCTTCACGTTGTCATTAGTTGAATTTTACCAATGTTCGTAATTATGTTTCAAAAGTGCGCTAACACGAACACAGTTTTTTATTTAAATCGCTACTACGGCTATTTTCACGTAGCCTGAAGTTATAACATTGATGATTCGGGGATCGCAAGCCTTGAGGGGTTTGATTCCCTTAATGATGGTGCCTTCTCGAGAAACGGGTGTATAGACAAATGTAAGCCATAAAACTAATTACGGTACTAATGACACTAAAATGTTGATTTGATTCTAAAGGCATGGTTAACATTTTCATAAACATAATGAGGAAAATCCTTTCAAAACTGTAGCACAATCCGCAATACCCAGTGGCCTGAGCGTTGCCTGGATATGAACCAGCTCTGACATAAAAAGGATATTGAAGATAGAAGCCGAGCGAGAGCTTCCCACACGGCAGCAACGGATTGGTACGGAGATATGTTCTTACAATCACGTTGAATGACCAGCAAAATGATCTTTGATTTGAATTTAAATTCGCTTTCCGATCTTTCGAATGCTTAAATTTTCAAAATAGAACAGAAATTCAAAGGCCTTTTTTAAATCCAGCGTCCGTTCCTCGCCCAAACAGAACGCCGGATAGTTCGCCAACTCATCCAACGATACCGCAGACCGGTAGCATCACAACCGCCGACTTCCTCGGTAGCGGGACATAGAAACGCAAAAGCCCCACATACCTACCCCAAATTAGGTACGTGTACATAAACACATATATTTTTTCAGTTTTATATATCTGTTCTATTTACATTTTTAAACGTCAAACTTAATCTATTTTATTTTCATTTGATCTACAAAACATACAAACTTTCAATGCATTATTTTAATACGTAACGATTTTAAAAAGAAGCTACCAAATTTTCATATAAAACAACATAAAAGAAAGATGCCTTAACCGCATTAAAAGTTTACGATTGTAAACATAAAACCAGTCATTCTATTAAACGGTGAAATAAGAATTTCAACGCTTTATTCATAATAAAGATAAGCGTTACGATCTTTGTATACGACCTCATAATAACCTCATAATTCAAATTTATCGCGGACATCTTGAGAGCAACTCTTAAGGACATGATTTAATCAGGATAGAGATGAAAAGGCCAGAAAAATATTAGGACACGAATTGGCCGTAAGAGTTGAACTTTTGCAATAAATAGTAACCGAGGTGGAATGACAACGACAGTTTGCAAACTTCGATTCTCTCGAACGAGATTTAAGTTATTTATCTATGTGTATATACGAAGTGAGTACAAACGATGTGTTTCGCTGTGAGCCGATAGACGAAGGAGTGATAGGAGTAAGGTAAATCGGGTACCGGATTTAGAGCCTTAGCTTTTTCGATAAGAAAGAAGCTTAAAGGTAAAACTTTACTCGGATGAAGTACTGACATAGTTTTATGAAGAACACTGAACAAAAATGAGCCGTAGAACAAAGTTAAAGCAATATTAAAAGCCATCGCTCAAGTAGAAAGCCCCACATAATTATTTCTATCGCAAAGAAGCTTTGCATTCTGATTTGAAGGATCGGACAGTTTTTATATAAAACAAATGAGCCTTCGCCATCACATTTCTAGGAATATGGTAGTATTCCGTCCATTCATCAACAAAAGAACAATCTATACTAATATATTATAAAGAGGAAAAATTCGTTTGTTTGTTTGTATTGAATTGGCTCCGAAACTACTGAAACGATATGAAAAATTCTTTCACTGTTTGGAAGCTACACTATTCCCGAGTGACATAGGTTATAATCTTTTATGAAAAAAAATTAGTGATCCTTACTAAAACTCCAGTAATGTAACCCAAGGTGTAAAAAATTACCTAAAATATTCTTTACATAGCGCGCCCTTCGAAAATTATTGATGATAGAATAAAATATGTACTATGACTTTGTAGAACACATTATTATTTACAAAAACTGTCGCGACAGCATATGTCTAACTATTATACTCATGCCGCAATAAGTGTTCTTTTATTTAAAAAATATAACAATGTCAAATATCGTTGAAATTTTTGTTAAAGACCCGTGCGGAGCCGGAGCGGGCCGCTTGTAAAAGTATAAGAAAAAAGCCTGCTACAGGACTAGCAGGTCACTAGCTAGATAATATTTACTTCCAAGGGTATTATTTAAATAAATTTCACCCAGACCCATTTTATCAAGGCGAAAGTTAACAATAGGAGCGCGCTAACTACCTGGATATACCCACCGCCCATTTGCGGTGCTCCTTACTCCATAATTCACACGGGACGCGCCGCCCTCGACCAGATCCGACCCGTCTCAGCGGTTTGTTGCTCATGCCTAGCTTTTACCTCACTTACCTAGCTGCTATTTAAATGAAAATACTCTACGGTAACTAATCTACGGTAAGTAACAGAACACTGCAAACTTAAATGGAAGTGCGGCGCGATAATCAAGGTAGCTTTAAGCAAAACCTTCTAAGTAAAAGTAGTGACAGAAATATTTTACTTGATTTGAAGTTTCAGTAAAAGTCTGTTTGAAGCGTTTGGAGACTTTTAACTATTTTGAAATTATGAAAAAAAATCTATGATAATTACGTCGATTCTTACAATTTAGTCTTGTTTTTAACCAGCTTCTTTTGTTTTTTGATACGACATTTATGAAAGTGTAAAAATAGACAGAATTTATGATCCATGATACAACGATGTGATGACATTTGAAACACAGAGCTGGCAAGAGTGCCCCCATCCAATCTCTTTCTGCAACGAAGCTTTCCTTTACTCCGGCTTGAAAGGTAGCAGTGTAAGAGCAGTGGTTACTGGTAGTAGGACCTCTTCTGAGTCCACACGGGTAGGTACCACCACCCTGCCTATTTCTCCCGTGAAGCAGTAATGCGTTTCGGTTTGAAGGGTGGGGCAGCCGTTGTAATTATACTTGAGACTTTAGAGCTTATATCTCAAGGTGGGTGGCGCATTTACGTTGTAGATGTTTATGGGCTCCAGGAACCACTTAACACCAGGTGGGCTGTGAGCTCATTCACCCATCTAAGCAATAAAAAAAATGTTATTCTGCTATGTAAGCCTTTCTCAATAAATGGGCTATCTAACTCTGAAAGGATTTTTCAAATCGGACCAGTAGTTCCTGAGATTACCGCGTTCAACCAAACAAACAAAGTCTTCAGCTCTATAATATTAGTATAGATACGAAAGAAAAATTCAATACAAATAACCGTATCTTATAAGCTGCACTCTTTACGTTGCTTTATTTACCCACTACTTTACCAAAGCCAGCTCTCACCTCATCAAGTAATTGCTTACAAAATATTTATTCTAATTTTAATGAAAGTGCAACTGGGGTCCAACCGTCTAGGGTCTCATTAATTATGAAACACGATAGTTTAAAAGTGAAGCATTACAAAGTTGACAACGCTTTATTATTATTTGCCAGGAAATTTTAAACGGTCTTTGAAATTTTATGGAGTTTCAAACGAAAAAGTTAAATCCGTCCCGAGCCCGAGCTCTTCCTTGTATAATATCTTTGAATACTTTACTCGGTTCTGTTTTAACAGCCGCTCCTCTCGCCTCTTAAATCATTTCTGTTTTCTTTGCGCTCCTTATCGTCCTTGCGTCTTAAGGATTTTAAACTGGTAATTTATTAAGTTCATATGACATGTCCTTCTTCAAACGAGGCTTGCGGAGAATACTTAATGGTAGGCGGTGGCTTGGCTCGGCCCCTGGCATTGCTGACGTCCATGAGCGACGGTGACCACCTACCATCAGGTGGGCCGTATGCTCGTCTACCTATAAAGGCAATAAAAAATAAATAAAAAGTTTGTTACATTACATCTTCTAAATAGAGGGTCTATGGTCAGAATTCGTACCGATATTCTTCAGTCTACTACGATCTCCTAATTTTATCTTGGTTTTTGGTGTAGGAATTAATCATTGGATGTTCCCTTATAAGTACTGATTTTTTTTCCTATCTATGCTGATAGCCTTAAGAGGCTATTTGAGCTTCACCTTAACACGTAGGTGAGCTCACAGGGCTCAATCCGGAAGTGTTGCTAACACTGGCCCTAACAAGAGCAATGCTTCGCAGAATCTACCACCGGATCGGAAACGCGATACACTAAGAAGATCCGGCGAGAAACTCAGTGGGCTGTGTCAGTGGGCTAATTTACTCGTCGAGCCCTTCTTCGCAAGCTACGAGTTCGGCAAGGACGGTGACCGGGTACGGATATAATAGTCCCTTCAAGAACAGGAAATTGTAAGCATGGCTCAATATTTGCAAATGCAAGAATTTAATAACTATGCACACATTCGTTCATCGAGTAATCCTGATGTGTATCTCTGGATCTTCTCAGCGGGTAGTCTGGTCCAGTAGTAGATAGATTCGGGAAGCAGTTGCCTTTGAACCCCTTCGCAGGCGCTTTGGTTATCAAATATTGTAACTATACTTGAGACCTTAGAACTTATATCTCAAGGTGGCGCATTTACGTTGTAAAAGTCTATGGGCTCCAGTAACCACTTAACACCAGGTGGGCTGTGAGCTCGTCCATCCATCTAAGCAATAACAAAAAAAAAACTGAGTTAGCAAATACCGCATCTCCTGACTGAGCCCGTGCTCTATTACCCATCCTAACGGAGCTGGAAAGACTTTCCCGCGATTTGCTTCCCTTCTTAATAAAAATCACCAGGTAATAGAACCGGCAAGACTCGATAGCAATCAATACCTGTTCGATGAATATCACAAAAAAAAATGCTACCCGATGAAGGTATAGTTTATAAACACACAAAAACTGAATAATATAACTTACGCCTTGTTTCATCTATATAATAGCGATTTCATTCTACTAAAACGTCTGTGCGTACACAGTCGTCCTTCAACTTGAGATTGTTAATTATTATCTGAAAGCTATTCTCCTGTTTATCGCCTTTTCAATCATGATCTAAGATGTTACGCAATGAATAATTTAAACAGTTCCGTTGTGAGGTCCAAAGTTACATGATACCGAAAACACGAACCATTTATTATTACGATATTAAGCATCGCTCCCATCCTCCATAAATCACAGTAAGACAGAGATAACTTCTTCTATAATTTAATGTTTATTGAAACAATTTCAGATTTAATTATTTATTGTTTCATTATTATTTTTGTATGTTGATCCATAGATAACTCACTACCTATTAAGTGATTAAATGAAAAAATGAACACTTTCATCCACCTTAAGATATAAGGTTCTCTAATTTCGATTCTACTTTTTATCACGTAGCTCTTCTTATCGTCCAGAAATATCTTTTTTTTTTATTGCTTAGATGGGTGGACGAGCTCACAGCCCACCTGGTGTTAAGTGGTTACTGGAGCCCATAGATATCTACAACGTTAATGCACCACCCACCTTGAGATATAAGTTCTAAGGGTCTCAGTATAGTTATAACGGCTGCCCCACCCTTCAAACCGAAACGCATTACTGCTTCACGGCAGAAATAGGCAGGGTGGTGGTACCCCGCGCGGACTCACAAAAGGTCCTACCACCAGTAATTACGCAAATTATAATTTTGCGGGTTTGATTTTTATTACACGATGTTATTCCTTCACCGTGGAAGTCAATTGTCAACATTTGTTGAGTACATATTTCATTAGAAAAATTGGTACCCGCCTGAGATTCGAGCACCGGTGCATCGCTCAACACGTATGCACCGGACGTCTTATCGCTTAGGCCACGACGACTTCAAAAGTCTATCTATTATCTATATATTCGATTAACTTCAAAAGTCACTTTTCCACAAGAAATCCTTGGCAATCAAACATAAATTTTTGAACTACAATTAACTATCTCAAAATCAAATTTTACACTTACCCAAATTATCATTAGAACTGTGTACGTATCACGGAACACAGAGCGAGGTTTCAACTTATCGGAAAAACATTCCTAAACCGCAGAGTTGCAAATGGGCGCTATTCGCTATCATGTCGATAGATTTGATACGACTATTCACGTGTAAGCAGTTTCGCTCTATCGGATTTTAATTCTTGATAAAGATTCAGTCGCCTCTAAGCGGAATGACAATGACTGCCTAACTACCATTGTATTGTGATCGACCAGGTTCGACCAATTTGTCTATATGTTTCGGCGTAAATTGTGATTCATATCTCAAAGGGAGGTGACAACGTGCACTTTGTTATGTCTCAGGGCTATGTCTGCCTAATTTACATTGTACGTAACATATTTCTAGAATACTGAGCTCAAGGTAACAGTTTATAAAGTATTATAATATTTTAACGTTATTATGTTTCTTCCTCAAATGCCACCATCTGAGGAAGGTCGATGATCGTTAACATATCCTAATTTTCGTAATTACGGATGCTTGGGTTTGCGTAATTACGGATGCTAGGGCGTACGGACTATTACCACCATCTCGCCTATTTCTGGCGCGAGCTTCTATCTCTAAACGAGTGATCGTATTTAAATCTTGTTATCTGTAAGCTCCAGTAACCAATTGAAAGCAGATGGGCCGTGAGCTCGTTCATATATTTACAAAACGAATGTCTAGATTAGAAGTCTATGAAACAGTATAATAATTACGAGATATTACGAGATTATAGTAATTACTGGAGGTAGGACCTCTTGTGAGTACTGGTGGCAGGACCTCTTGTGAGCCCGCACAGGTAGGTACCACCGCCCTGCCTATTTCTGTCGTGAAGCAGTAATGCGTTTCGGTTTGAAGGGTGGGGCAGCCGTTGTAACTATACTTGAGACCTTAGAACTTATATCTCAAGGTGGGTGGCGCATTTACGTTGTAGAGGTCTCTGGGCTCCAGTAACCACTTAACAACAGGTGGGCTGTGAGCTCGTCCACCCATCTAAGCAATAAAAAAAAAAAAACACCAGGTGGGCTGTGAGCTCGTCCACTCATCTAAGCAATAAAAATATTTTTATCGATTTTAGAAAATTTCATTTAAAACACGATGTTATTCCTGCTTCGTGTAATCCACTCGTGATTAAGAGACAAGTAGGTATTACATCAGAAAACTTGGTATGTGCCTGTGGGATTCGAACGCTGGCACAGTCGCATCACTCGATACGAGCACACAAGTCTTATCGGTTAGGCCACAATGTCTTCATACTTTTATCTCTGTATTTTTGTTGGTAACCACCTAATTAAAAATTATACAAATTTCCAACACAAACCTTAACGAACTCCTCCAAAGACGAATACAATAAATGAAAAGACAAAAGAAGCGCACAGGCCCCCGTTTCTTGTTAATTTAATTCGCGAGCTCATTGTCAGGCAAATCGTTTATCTATTCGGAAATTTCGGTTCCATTAAACGCAATAAAAAAAAATATTCACACAAAATAATGCCGCCCGCGAATAAAACGATTAATCACGGGAACACTGCCGGCTGCACTTGATAGCTTTTGGATTAAATTTTAATATTCAACATCTAAAAGATAAAGCACCAAATTAAGTAACAGCTTTAACACGAAACTCTGTATTTTGAGAGAATATGGAATTACTAGAATTTCTCACAAAGAAAAAATAATAATTTCGTTATAATTCATTTTCAGCCGTACTGTTTGATCGGATATAGCTCACACATGGACCAACGAGCTTTTGTCTACTATTAGCAATTAATTGGGGACCACACGCGCTAAATCGTGAAATGTTATTACAATAACGATCTCCCCAATAAAGCAGATCGTTACTTAATAAAAATGTTATACGTATTCGCTGTGAAAGATTCATACCTACCCCAAAATAAAAAAGCACAGTGCCAGCGTTTTACCTATTAGTTTATTTTACCAAAATATGGCCTGGAAACAAAGTACATATAAAGAGAGAGGTGACGAATATATGTAGGTATTTTTTTGAACACCAAACCGCTTTAAGAAAAAAAAAAGCCACAATTAAGATTAAAAAACAGTCAACAGGCAGATATATGTATTTGTACAATAGGCAGTCCTACCGCTGAACCTGATCTCTTCCAGACAACCGTTTTATTTACAGAAATTCTGAAAAAGACAAAGAAACAGCAGGTATGTTGCGGTGTACTATTAACAATACATTATTAAAGAAAATACATATAATAAATAGATATATACCGTTTACATATAATATGAACTAATTATCTATTTACTGCATAGGTGGATGGACGAGCTCACGGCCCAGCTGATGCTAAGTGCTACCGGAGTCCATAGACATATACAACATAGATGCCGCCACCTACCTTGAGATATGAGTTCTAAGGTCTCAGTATAGTCAACGACTGCCCCACCCTTCAAACCGAAACGTATAGCTGCTTCACGGCAGAAATAGGCAGGGCGGTGGCACCTACCCGTGCGGACTCATAAGACGTCCTACCACCAATAAAATACTTATATACTTTGGTTATACATATACAAAAGGTTGTAAACACGATGACGAGCGTTGCTATCCGTTTTTCATTATCTCCGCTGCATGACTCAAAGCATAAACAGTTGCTTTTTCATATATTCGTTGAAAGACGTATAATCTCTCTTAAACTGAGCTGTTTCACTTCATGCTCCCGTCACCGTTATACACAAAGTAGCTCACTCTACGAAGTGCACGTTAGTTTCAGAGATTAAAACTAGTTCCGGGTTTCTAATGGCTTTCGGATGAGCTTTGCACTTCGAGTTTCATTAAGCTAAACGAGTACTAAGCGTAAATATACGAATTACTTACGGGTCCGTAGAGTTATATTGAGCGATCAAAGTGCTGATCATTCTATTTATTTGTTAAATATAATTGAAAATCGATCTTAGTACATCATTCATTATCTATATCTATACTAATATGATAAAGAGGAAAGATTTGTTTGTTTGTTTGTATTGAATTAATAGGCTCCAAAAGTACTGAACCGATTCGAAGAATTATTTCACTGTTTGCAAGCTACACTAGCCCCGAGTGACATGGGCTATATTCTCTTTTTTTTTAATTAGCGATTCTTACTAAAACTCCAATAATGTAACCCAAGGTGTAAAATTGTGCAAACACAGGGGATGTGATGTCCTACTTTTTCTCGCGGTGCACATACTATTTTTTCTCCTACCAGGCCGAAAGTTCGACATGCAAGCAATGGATGAATTTGATTTTTGGCAGACTTCGTTAAAAGTCGAAGAGTGATTTAAACTTCTTTTTATCGACAGAATACATATGTCTCGTTATTTTAAAATTTAAAATGTATCGCGAATAGAAAGAAGTAACTTGTTAATAAAATTCATGTCTCTCAATCCTATTTTCTTAATAGTTTAGTCGCCACGAAAACAAAACTGTCTAAGCATAAGTATATAAACAAAAAAATGATGCAAAATATTTAATAGGTTTTTTTTTTAAACTGAATCATTTATTTTAAAGATATTATGTATAAAACACCACTCCACAAAGCCAATAATAAAAACAAAACATAAAGATTATTCAGAAGTTGGTAACATTAAATTAGGGAAGGAGAGTGACTTTTTGAACTCAATTAACTTTATGTGACCGTGTGAGGAATTCTGAATACACACTGACGACTCAACTTTCCATACAATGTTCTGTTCACATTATTACTCTGGGGCTAAACATTACGGTATTAAAAATATATTTATATATAGGTACACACATATATATATTCGCAAATCAAAGAAACTATTAAATAATGTCGTTAATATACAAAAAAATTGTAAAGTGTTTTAGAAACCTCGAAACGAAACCCTAGAAGTTTCAGTCACCCAAAGAGCGATGGAGAGGGCTATGCTCGGAGTTTCCCTGTGAGATCAAATCAGAAATTAGGAGATTCGCGGGAAAACCATGGTAGCCGACGTAGCCTAAAGGATTGCGATGTTGAAGTGGCAGTGGGCAGGACACATTACTCGTAGAACGCAAGGCCGTTGGAACCAGAAAGTTCTTGAGTGGCGACCGCGTACTAGAAGACGTAGCGTGGGTAGGCCTCCCACAAGATGGACCCGCGATCTATCGAGATTCGTGGGGATCCGCTGGATGCAGGCAGTGCAGGACTGGTCTTTGTGGCGAGGCTTGGGGGAGGCCTATGTCCAGCAGTGGACGTCTACGGGCTGATAAGAAGAAGAAGATGCTATATTAAGTACAATATGATCTAGCACTCTAGAAAGAGGAATTATTGATAGCATTCTTCTAATTTCATATACTTATACAGACCCATGTTGGTTTCTGTACAACATTACATCTGAATTTAGGACACGTGCCAGCCAATCAACATAATCACGTTATTGTTAAGACAACGACATTGTGAGACGTGCGTCTTGAATCGAGTTTGATGTCGACGATGGAGCCAAAGTCAATTCCAAGAGACCGCCCCTGGGCTCGATCTTTACTGATAGACAACGCGCTCCGGGATCATAATTGGTGGTTCCCTCTCGAATCTGTATCGTGTGTTCAATTAAGTTCAGGAAACCAAGGACGAACCGCGATAGCCATCTGGCGCCTCCGTATTGCTGGTTAGATGTGGATACTAGATTATACTAATGTGTACAATGTTCTTAAGAAAATTGTAAGTAAATTTTCTAGGATAGGACGACGAATTCCAATCTCTTGTTCGAATTGTTATGCTGCCACTGGTGTTTATGTATAGCATAACAAACAATACATAGATTTTGAAGTAGTCGTGGCCTAAAGCATAAGACGTCTGGTAATACGTAATTAACAAATGTTCACAATTGACTTCCACGGTGAAGGAATAACATCGTGTAATAAAAATCAAACCCGAAAAATTGTAATTTGCATAATTACTGCTGGTCTTGTCTGTCTTGCCAGTTTGCACGGGTAGGTAACACCACCCTGCCTATTTTTGCCGTGAAGCGGTAATGCGTTTCGGTTTGAAGGGTGGAGCAGCCATCGTTAAAAGTGCGACCTTAGAAGTCATATTTACAGTTTTCGTGGTCACGAACTATTGAAATGTTAATCGTCGACTTTTGAATTTCGCCTTAACTACCATCAAATCTACTATTGAAGATATATCTTTTAATAATAAGTTTTACGCTTTACTTTACGCTACAGATTTCTGCGCGCTGCAAAATGAAAATTAATAATCACATGATTAAATCGTAAAAATTGTTTTAATTGCATCTAGAACCTCACGCGAAAGCATGTATAATGCCGATAAATAAAATTGCAAAATAATTTCGTGTGTTGATTTTAATTACATACATTTTCAGCGAGCGAATCGTGATTTTTAAATTAACCAACGCCAAATTAGATTCATGCAATCAACTGTACAGACTAAAGTGAGCAATTTCTCTTTCAACCGTACATAAGAGATTCTTTCCTCAAAAACCTAATGAGTGATGAATTATTCATACGTTTCGCAATTGCCTGTAAAGTATATGTACTCCATTTCTCTCAATTTAAGAATGAAACGACAAATAAATGCTTTATAAAGCAAGAAAAAGGTGAAAGGTTCTTAAAGGTTTCCCTAAGGAGCCGATGCGTGAAGTTAAAGGTTCAAAAATAGTATAAGGAGTCATAAAACAAAAGCATAATCGTACTCCAGGGTGACTTGGTGTACAGAATCGGGTTTGTTTTTGGTTTCGTTTACATTTCTGACTGGAATATTTTACATCGAAACAGTGTCAAAGGCTAATTTCAAAGGGAGTTTTCACATACGGGAACATATTACAACACTTCATTCATCATTATCACATTCACTGGTGGTAGGACCTCTTGTGAGTCCGCACGGGTAGGTACCACCACCCCGCCTATTTTCGCCGTGAAGCAGTAATGCGTTTCGGTTCGAAGGGTGGGGTAGCCGTTGTAACTATAATACTGAGACCTTAGAACTTATATCTCGAGGTGGGTGGCGCATTTACGTTGTAGATGTCTATGGGCTCCAGTAACCACTTAACACCAGGTGGGCTGTGAGCTCGTCCATCCACCTAAGCTATAAAAAAAAAAAAAAAAAAAATAAGGCTTCGAAATTATAATTGAAAATCTTGAGAATTAAAAAAGTATCCGTTGCAAATTACACTGCTGATGTTGTGGCTAATTGTAAGAACAGCAAATACGTATAATTAAACTTGTCAAGATTAAGATCACGAATAACAAATATTTTGAACATAGAGACTATTCACGAATTTATTCACTATTATCCGGTCGCTAAAAAAATGCATTCAAACGGATTATGTAACTATGGAGTTAGGTGAATTAAATTTTTAATCATTCAGTAGTGCAATTCGGATACGCCCGTTGTGATTATCGCCAGTTATATGAAAAAAACAACGACATCTTGAAAATCCTCTCGCACCAGCTATTCGTTGATGATACCATCACAAAAACGAAAACAAACAAATAAAATATTTTTTTAAGATATTGCATAGCTTTTATCACGGGCTTTGAGCGCGGCGACCGAGTCAAGAAATTCCGTAACGAAAATAACACCTAACACCCGCCACTCCGCCTGCCACTCGCGTTCAACACATTCAGACGTTGCGCATGTGTAGTGTTTGTGAATAAGCGCGCGGCGTGAGGTCGCACTGCATGTGCATCATGAAAATGCCCAACTCTCTCTCGCAACGGTCTAGCTATGAGTGTGAAGGGGACAGTTAATGTTTTGCTTTTTTAATGTTTATAAATATAGCGTGGTGTTATTTTATTTTTGTTTTAATATTAAAGTATTATTGTCTAATTATAATTGCATAAGTTGATAAAAAATACCATGCAATAGCTTTACCGTGGTAGTCCTCGAGTGCCACACATGTTTTTATATACATTTTGAGCTGAATTGAAGCTAAAATGATCGGTGGCTGTACAACAAATTATTATACCAACGAGATGAGCGAACGCGATTTGAACATTCAATACATATCTCCTGTGTTGCATCATAACCTTACCTTTAAATGAAATGACTGAAAAAACACGTCGTGATAAAAATAATTTTATAATTAAATGAATTGATAATTAAAGGAACAAACTTCTCGTGCCCACGCGCTCTGAGCCCCCCGGTAAATAGCACGTATTTAAACAATGAGATTGAAAACAAATAACCAAAATCATTACAATAATGCGAGCTTCTATTTTGTAATTACATTATAAATCCGATTTTCTTCATATTGGACAGAAGTTTGTAGATCAAATAACTCGTAATTTCAAATTCATGTAATATCTTAGGAGCTGAATACAAGTGCAGTTTGGGCTCTTCCGTGGTTAGGGTTATGTTCGTATTATTAAAAAAAAAGCTTGGGAAAATGTGTAAAAGAGACGAGATCCAGTAGACCATTATTGGGCCGCGTACTTTTGGAGAACCAATTTAAAATAAGCAATACGATTGCGAATATAAAATATTTTCCTAAATGTTTTGCGGGTGTAATGATGCTTAAGGGTACTCAATAGCCTCTACTACCCTTGACATAATAGTCATTACCATTCAAACAGACCGCCTTGTTATAGCAATTGTCTGGACGTGACCTACATCTCTTTGTCCTCTTGTTACCGCAGAGAACCTCAGTATCGTCCGCTCCAGATGGCTCGATCGAAATTTGTCCAATGCAAGTTGGCGACACGGAAATCTATTGAAAATTTATTTGTCCAGTTCTTGCTTCATATTGTTTCTGACGTAAATCTAATAACTACGCTTTCACTGCAAGTTAACCATATTATTGGTTACCATTTTCATAGTTTTGGAAAATTAACTAACGGCAATAACAAAAATATATCTCGATTATGAACCTTTTTGTTTTTATTTTGACGCGAACTGGTAAGGTGTTCCACTTTGACGTGTAGAATAGTCGTTATAACTCGTCAACTCGGTGTCCTAAAACCCATAAACACAACCCACTGAGTTTCTCGCTGGATCTTCTCAATGGGACGCGAAGCATTGCTCTTGCTCTGGCTAATGTTAGCAAATTCTCTCAGATTGAGCCCATGAGCTCACCCACCCGTGAGTAGCTGGAATCCGTATCCAACAAGTAAGTAGGGGAAAAGTCTCAAACTGGATCGCATTTACAATAGTAAGTATCCAAGCATGTAGATTGGCCTTGGGCACATACCCATCCTTTGCAATAACCAAAAACATTTTTAATGACTTCTAACAAAATTGACCGCAAAGCTTAAATAAAAATATACTTTCAATTAATCGGTAACTGTAATTCTACCCGGTAAACATAGTAAAAAAGAAGATCCGCAATAATAATAATAATAATAACAGCAATAAGTACATAACTGGTGGCAGGACTTCTTGTGAGTCCACGCGGGCAGGTACCACCACCCTGCCTATTTCTGCCGTGAAGCAGTAATGCGTTTCGGTTTGAAAGGTTGGGCAACCGTTGTAACTATACTGGAGACCTTAGAACTTATATCTCAAGGTGGCTGACGCATTTACGTTGTAGAAGTCTATGGACTCCAGTAACCACTTAACACCAGGTGAACTGTGAGCTCGTCCCCCCATCTAAGCAATAAAACAAAAAAGACGAGATTAAAAGAAACATTCATTAATTTATAATTCGAGAATAAGAAGTCAATCGGTAATCATGTCAAGGATATAAGCTAAACGAATCGGTTTGAATTCAGTACATATTGCATTTAGTATTCGAACTTCGTGTTTATCTTGTACATTTCCAGCATCCGAAAAAGGATTGTATGTGCAACGTTAATTACTTATTTCCAAGCGACAGCACGTTCTGTGAGAACTCCTCGAAATCCTCCAGGTCTCCGCAACACACAATCGCAATACCGCATGAATAATTTATAGCATTCAAGTACAATTATTAACGTTTAACATACATTACATAGAATGCGGT
Source organism: Bombyx mandarina (assembly GCF_003987935.1). The sequence goes on from NW_021011481.1 coordinate 2,089,398, forward strand.
TCAATGCGATCCGGCTCCGAGTCGGCATGTGCGGTGAATTACACGCAGCATGTCTCGATTGAATGGTGAAATACAAACGCATGCAATATACGGACGAGATTGGAATGAATGCGTATTAAAGCCTTCGTCAAACAGAACGCGTACTAAGCGCCGCGTACTTAACGTCGCGCTCTTCTGATTGACTAGATGAGTCTAACGCTCCTTGACGCAACGTATTCGCCAAATCATAGTGCCTTTCGATAGCAGTGTGAAATTTTAAAAGTATTAAGAAATCGAGTGATTCAGATGTGGCATTGTATAAGCATGGGTATTTTCTAACTGTTTACATCATTTTTTCGGGCATTATCTAGTATTTTAATACACATTCAGTCAGACGCTAAAATAAAATTTGTAAAAAATTACAACGTCTGACGTCAAAGCGTCCTAACGCCGCGACAGAGCGCTGCGTACTTGTAGCGCTGGGGCTCTGTTTGACGGTATGTTACCATAGTAGTACAACACGGCGTCATAGCGCGGCGTAAGTTTAGCGCGCTGCCGCGCGCTAATTACGCGTTCAGTTTGACTAAGGCTTTAAGCCGTTGAATTTCCTTGATACTTTAAATGGTCACTATCGAAATTCACCAAATGCCTTTACATTAAAACAGGTCTTATCGCTCTAATGATGATGATTATGTAACTAGTGCAAAAAGCAGCCAATTATTTCACACTCTTGTATATCATAATTGTGTGTACTAATCAAAACAAATGTTCACGATTGACTTCCACGATGAAGGAATAACATCTATCTATATATGTAAAAATGAATTGCTGTTCGTTAGTCTCGCTAAAACACGAGAACGGATGGACCAATTTGGCTAATTTTGGTCTTGAATAATTCGCGGAAGTCCAGAGAAGATTTGAAAGGTAGATAAATATGAAAAAGCTCGGAATTAAATAAAAATAACAATTTTGTTTTCCCTCTGATGTGTCCCCCCGTCTTAAGTTTATTTTATACAAAAGTTTAGGTCTTTTATTTATCAATTGAGGCACTACGAAGTCTACCGGGTCAGTTAGTCGTGTAATAAAAATCAAACCCACAAAATTATAATTTGCGTAATTACTGGTGGTAGGACCTCTTGTGAGTCCGCACGGGTAGGTACTACCGCCCTGCCTATTTCTGCCGTGAAGCAGTAATGCGTTTCGGTTTGAAGGTTGGGGCAACCGTTGTATTTAACTATACTGAGACCTTAGAACTTATATCTCAAGGTGGGTGGCGCATTTACGTTGTAGATATCTATAGGCTCCAGTAACCACTTAACACCAGGTGGGCTGTGAATTCGTCCATCCATCTAAGCAATAAAAAAAAATCAAAAACAGCCTCCAACTCAGAAAATTAGTAAGCTAAATATCAATGATATATAATAAGCTTAAGCTGATACTAAGAATTTGTTTGAATACATTATTAACGATGGTATTGTCTGCAAAGCGTAAGTTCAAGCAAATGTTTATAATAATATGTAACTTTTAATGATCATCTTGTATGATATACAGACAAATTTGTTTACCTGTTTTCGAGGTACTTACAACAAAGGTACAGTTCGGATCGTTTACTCTAATAAATACTTTGTAAAATAAAAAGACGTAGCGTGGGTAGGCCTTCCACAAGATGGGCCGACGATCTATTGAGGTTCGCGAGGATCCTCTGGATGCGGGCAGCTCAGGACCGATCTTTGTGGCGAGGCTTGGGGGAGGCCTATGTCCAGCTGTGGACGTCTGTGGGCTGATAAGAAGAAAATATAGGTTGCATCTTAATTTTATGTAAACATGCTCAATTGTCCGTGCTCCTCGTATCTGAGGATCGTAACCACATCCATCCATGGGTTTCGTCCTCATGATTTTGTGTCATCTCGTCTTCAATGATTTAGCAGTTTTGCTAGTACTAGTTATGTTTCATGAGCATAAACTTAAAAATTATTTCTCGAAAGTTTCCAATTGCACAAGAACCAAAATAATCATTACATATTATAAAACAAAGTCGCTTTCTCTGTCTCTATATCCCTATGTATGCTTAAATCTTTAAAATTATGCAACGGATTTTGGTGCGGTTTTTTTTATAGATAAAGTGATTGAAGAGGAAGGTTTATATGTATAATAACACCCAATAAATAGTGGAGAAATCAATAATAAGTTACAGTTTCCGAAGCGAAGTGAGGGCGGGTCGCTCGTGAAGGTATAAAAACTATGTACGAACCTTGCCAGGCACAATAAACCTAAAAAGCATTTGAAAGAAATCTAAGTTTACTTATTGTAAAACAGTGATTTCCATTTTATTGAGTGCCTTCAAAGATATTCGATGTTTGACGATCAAACTACTTTGAGATGACAGAAAAAAATTTATAGGACATTTTCATCGATATAACATTACAATTGAGAGTAATATTCTATCGCATTTGAGAAGTCAACCCCATATTTATATCGTAGTTGGTGACTACATTCACTTAATAAATACTACGATTAGAAATACCTTATAAGCAACTGCCAGCCAATGTGTAAATCCCGTGATTAGCAAAAAAAGTCTAGTTTCATCACTAAGTACAAATTCCGCGAAATATATTTTGCATTTGATTTTACTAATTTATTTATTTATTTACTTCATGTATATATTTTCGATATACAAGACCAAATCCTAACCTAACACTTAAGTGTGTAAGGATAAGAAAGAACTTAACTAAACACTTCCTACGCCGGCCTTTTTGGAGTATCAGCCCTTTAAATTATGAATAAATTTAATCATCAGGTAACGAGTGGAAGTGTCGCGACCCTTGTGCTTTATGAAATATCGCTCGAGGCAACGAGCTGTTATTCATGAACGTTCCTTTGTGATCCACAGAAAGCGGATTTGGCCCTTTGAGTTTTAAAGTCCCTCGCAAAAAAGCCGCGGATGCGGGTCTTTAAATTTTATAAATACTTAATATTTACTGACTGACTCGGTGGTGCGGTAGTTACGACCCTGACTGTTGCGCCGAGGGTCGTGGGTTCGATTCCCGCATCGGGCAAACATTCATGTGATGAACAGGTTTATTTGCTCTTCGCCTGAGTGTTTATTATCTATATATGTATATATTTAAATGTATATAAGTATGTATGTCAGTCTCTGGTAGGTACCCATAACACAGGGAATCCTAAATTGGGGCCGGATGACCGTGCGTGATTCGTTCCCAGTTATTTATTTATTTATGTTATTTATTTACTACTTTGAACGCTTAGATTAATTAGCTACGTTTCGCTGTCTATTCGTGTTTATGAAAATACTTATTTAAGTGAATCAACAGGCGTAGGACGCTTATGATGCCGACAAAAGCCCTCGTCATGTCCTAAGTTTAAATTCATCGAGAAAACTATTCGCGATCTCGTAATACGATGAAGACAAATATAGAAATATTAATTTAGTCGACAATGAAGTAACTCATTTAATTTCACATTCGCAATGAGTTTGTGAGGATTAATGATAATTATCATTAGTAGAGGCATTATGTTTGGAGGTAATTAGTTTGTGGCACGGACAATGTTCACTGTTTATCCCGACACAAAACCGCGGGCTATTTAACATGGGATTATTATAAATCTATAGGATTTCGGTACCTTTGCCAGGGACGAAATGAATGTTTAATATCAAATATCGGAGTTGAAATATACTATGAAGCAGTCAATAGCTTTGTTTTAATAGTTCAACGGAAACAATATTGTAATTTTTATGCAGAAAACAGTAGACAGCTTGTTTTGTTCACTAAAATTCAATATCAGATACGTAAAAGACTTTTATTGGTTTTGTTTTAGAGCCCATAAAGAGTTGAGAATCATTCTGTTCCGTTAACTGATAACTTCGTTCATTTTCAACTTTTTTCATTGTTAAAGGAAAAACCAATCGGTCAGAAACAAGATAAGTCTATTGTGTTTCTTTCCGGTACTTTTTAGGGCTATAGATCTTCTTTCTAATTTTAAGCCAAAGTTCGATTGAATTTTCCCGATCCTATATTAACCGCGTTTTTTTATCACCCTTGTAGGCAGTCGAACGTGCAACCCACCTGATGGTGAGTGTTTACCATCGCTCATGGACATCAGCAATGCCAGGTGTACAGCCAAGCCGCTGCTTCAAAATTATATTATATTTCTTTTTTTATTCTTTTATTTCCTTAATATACAACACTGATTTGACTATCTCAAGATGGCATTCAATTTTAATTAATTTACCTTATTTATTTTTTCTTCCTGCTAATCCTAGGTCAACATTCACACTAATATCTGTGCTACTCTGTAACCAATTAACAACGCACACACATTGTGTTCTACCGCTCTAGTGCAATTATGGGCGGAATTTATTACGCTAATTTTACCTACTACATTAAACTTTAGCTATTGTATTTCAGCGTTTATAATGACCCAAATCTAATCGATCGGAAGATGGTTTCAATTATCGCTGAAATTCTCATTAATGAAACTTACTCCGGCCCTGTCCGATGCGAAATACTGGGCTAAGCATCGGGATCCAGGCGGATCATAGGTAGATTAATGCGCTTCAAATCGTCACTAGGAAATTTAATGATCTGCGTATAATATTACTTTATAATAGTACTCGTATGTGTATTTATAGTGTAGCGTATTTATAATATGTAATACCGAATTCCACACTACGCCCTGTGGCTCACGATTTTTGATAAGATTACTTCGATCCTCCACAGTAAAAGACACACAGAGAAAAACACATATATAGAATATAATATAGAATAAGATGGACACATACTTCGAAAATTCGAGTGATTTTTGTACCCGATTTCCGACTAGTTTGTAGAATCTACATCACCAGAGTTCTATCACAAAGGCATAAATGACCTTCCTATTAGATGGTTGAAATGTATAGATAACAATGGTAGATATTTTGATTAAATAAATATGTTTCGAAAAAATACGAAAACGAACGTAAAAAAACAATTTAAATTTTTCACTACAAATCGACAATTTCATACTTTAACCCCTAATAATAACGTACGACCAATAGTTTAAATAATCTCTATATATAAAAATGAATTGCTGTTCGTTAGTCTCGCTAAAACTCGAGAACGGCTGAACCGATTTGGCTAATTTTGGTCTTGAATTATTTGTGCAAGTCCAGAGAAGGTTTAAAAGGTAGATAAATATGAAAATGCTCGGAATTAAATAAATATAACAATTTTGTTTTCCCTTTGAAGTGTCCCCCGTCGGACGGATTCCTTTTGTTTGCTTTAAGTTTATTTTATACAAAAGTTTAGATCTTTTAACTATCGATTGAGGCACTACGAAGTCTGCCGGGTCAGCTATCGCATATAAAAATACATTATAAGCACAATAATAATTTCTCAAACGTTTTCATGTCTTAGTTCGTTATTACACATAATATTACTGTAAAATCAATTAAGTTACATTACTGGAGCGTACCGCGGCACGTCTCAATGATTTGAATAGTTCCCGGGCAGCCGCTCGTCTGAGAGCATTCGCCGTTTCAAATTACATTATCATTTTCATCGCATGTTGAATACAGTCACTCACAAAGTGGAAAAATATTACCGAAATAATTTTATTCATTATAGTGTATTCATATAATACGTGACGCATTTTAAATATTTCATCATATTTAAGTTCTCATGTTGTTAAATTTCATTGGATTTACTTTTTTAGTTTTCTTCGTTAGATCAAACTTTATATATCTTACATTGTTTTATATACACATTTTTATTTTTGGAAGCCGTTCGCTTCCATATAAAATGAATGATTATTTAAATAATATCATTGAAATCAGATTGAATAGGATGCACTGATGTGTTAAGCTTGGAAACTTGGATGGAAATACAGACAAAATATCCCTTTATTTATATATATAAAATTTATATACAAAAACTACCGGATGCTCTCTTCTTTTTGTTATGGCTATCTGCTCTTGTACGGTCTATTTGGTACGCTCATATGGGTGGTTAATTAACGGCCTTAGTAGCTACTGAGGCCCATAAGCATCAAGAACGGAGAGCCCCCCACCCACTTTGAGACATTAGTTCAATGTCTTAGTTTTATAATGCTGCCCCACCTTTCAAACAGAAACGCATTTCTGTTTCCAAGCAGAAATAGGTAAGGTGCTGGAACCTACGCATGCGGACTCGTAAGACTCAATAGCACCAGTATAATCTTGTAACATTAATGACAGCAAAATGTGATGACAATCTATGCAATAAAAAAAATTAAAAAAAATCTGTGCGTCGAATATGATGTCTGAAAGTTTTTTTTTTAACTAAAAATTTATAACAAACTGAATTTACTACTACTACGAATGCAAAAACCAATTTCTCTAAGAGAAGTATTGAGCCTAAACCATGTATACGATAGTGTTCTTCCAACATGAAAGCTTTCGTGGAGCATTGATGTACCGATAATATTGCAGCTATGTTGAAAATTTTCGCATTAACTATTAAAACATTGCGAATCCGCAAGAGTGAGTACCGCAATCCATTTCTGTCGAGAAATAGGCATGTATGTATTTGAGAAGTTAAAATATCGTTATCTTTTTAATTTATTAGTATCACTCATGAACATCAGCATTATCTGAGATACTATAAATCCGCAGTCAACCGCTGAAGAATCTTCCCGAATTTCTTTTGAGCAAAAAATTTAGAACGCTTTTGCGATTTTGGGTTGGGTTGTTTGGTTCCAAGTTTAGTATTAGCACTCCCATATCGAGAAATAGGCACGTATTTGAGAAGGTTAGATATCGTTATCTTTTTAATTTATTAGTATCACTCATGAACATCAGCATTATCTGAGATACTATAAATCCGCAGTCAACCGCTGAAGAATCTTCCCAAATTTCTTTTGAGCAAAAAATTTAGAACGCTTTGCCATTTTGGGTTGGGTTGTTTGGTTCCAATTTTAGTATTAGCACTCCCATATAGTATTGCAACTTCTTACAAATCCATCTAATTACAGAGTTGACCTCATATATCGAAGTTGACAGCATTCACGTTGCGATTTCTATACAAATGGGTTCTATACAATTTGTTACGTCAAATTTATTTTCATTCTATTTCATTTAATCTTTATTGTACTCGTGCAACCCGCTTCGGTTCCATAACGCATTTTGTATACACCTTAAGGATCATCATCATCATCATCAGCCTGCGGCAGTCCACTGCTGGACATAGGCCTCCCCCAAAGCTCGCCACTGAACCCGATCTTCGGTTCTACGCATCCAGTTACTGCCAGCTGTCTTGCGCAGGTCGTCGCTCCATCTAGCAGGAGGGCGTCCTACACTACGTTTGCCAGTTCGCGGTCTCCACAGTTTAGGCAAAACAAATTTAAGTGTGTGTGATGCAAAACTACTGATGTCCGTTTTAAGCGGAAATTTACAAGGGTTAACTTTTAAGCAAAGAAAAAAATACTTTTTTTTGTATTTTTGTGTTCGTCCATACCAATTCCGTATAACGTGAATAGGCGATCAAACTGACGACAAAATGCAAATCTATGCGACGGTTCGACTTCTTCGATGTGAAGGATTTGTGGGAAATTTTCGTGAATTACAAACTCGATTCTATTCGAGTCGTATTTCAAAATTTGAGGGCATTGAATTGTGAAATTATTTTTGCCAGTATGCATTGAGTGATTGATGAAGTGACTAAGGAGTCGGGTGGAAGAATTTTAAATTTACTATAAAATAATAATTATACTAAAACTTGACAGGTTTTAAAATGGAGCTGAAAGAATGAAAACACTATAGTCACAATGTATATTACAAAAGAGATTTTAAACCATTAATGACTCATAATTAAAAATACCACAATCCCCAAAATATACCTTGCTGAAACATTTTTCTCAACTCTAACCACCACTTATTCATTTCGCCTTCGTATTTGAAAATATAGAACCGATATACTTTAACGAGTTTAAAACGCACCACTCGCGAAAAAGGCTTCTAAAATATTAAGACTTATCGAATGATGCCCGCCCCACACGCGTACGTAATAATATACGTCAAGTAATTTTCTATTGGTGGCTTAAGTGTAGTATATGAGAACAGCTCTCGCGGACCGAGACTGTTGGTAGGGTTGTTCTATCGCTATTTTATTAAAAACCTCAGTCGATTCGCCTATTTCCCTAATGTCTTTGCATCACACTCAATTTACAAGGATTCGAAATCAGGTGACGCCCGTAATCCATAGTCTCGCGGGCATAGTTGAGGAGACGACGCGTTAAGTTGCTTTTCTCGTCGCTTCCTAAAAAAAATAGTCAATTTCCTAACACGACAAGTATTTAGCTGGGACCGCTGACTTTTTTTTATTGCTTAGATGGGTGGACGAGCTCACAGCCCACCTAGTGTTAAGTGGTTACTGGAGCCCATAGACATCTACAACGTAAATGCGCCACCCACCTTGAGATGTGAGTTATAAGGTCTCAGTATAGTTACGACGGCTGCCCCACTCTTCAAACCGAAACGCTTTACTGCTTCACGGCAGAAATAGGCAGGGGTTAGTTAGTACCTACCCGTGCGGACTCACAAGAGGTCCTACCACCAGTAAAGGTCCTACCACAAGTAAGCAACTTTAAAAGCTCTTAATCACTTTTAAAATTAATATTAAAAATTAAACAGCATTAATAAACTATACCGAACTGAACTCTCTTTTTTTGAATGATAGACTTCACTTCATGATACTGAAGAAAAATCCTTTATAAAAACTAAAGAGTTTTAAATAACAAAGCTTTTTTTTACATAATATTTAAATAATTTTCCATATCTAGCAATTACACCGTCCACTGTATTCAATATATTTATTTATTAAAATAATTGCTTGTCCTGACTGGCTGACTAATTAATCAACCCAAAGCCGAACCCGCTGGGGCCACAAAAATGAAATTTTCGCAGTTGATGCCTTTTAGTATGTAGGCTTTCGCTAAGGAAGGATTATTCGGAATTCAAAATAATATTTTAAAAGTAGTAAACACGAATTTTATTGTATAATGCTTTTGATTAAAAATAACACGTAATGTAGAGTTTTTAAATTTTAAATTTAGTTTAATTTAATGAAACTTGAAATTCTATAGTAAAACTTTGGACATGAAGCTTAAGAAATATAACAAATCATACAATATTATAAAATAAGATAATTAAGATAATTAAATAAGATAAATAATTAAGAAATATTACAAATAATAAGTACTCTAATGTACTTCCGCCATGAGATCCTGATTAAGCTGTACAAAACCAGAGCCAGTTGTAGAGCATAAACTGTTTCTTGATATGTTTTGACAAATATTGCTATTAAAGGACATGACGAAATGAAAAGGAATCAGTTTAAAATTTTGACCATTGAATCCTAAAAGTCACAACAGAAAACTGTTATTATATTACCATCGTCTACAGTACAATGGATTCTTCTAGTTTTTATCTTTATATTCCTGAAAAATCTACTTAAAATATATGTATAAAAAATAGTTAAAATTTGTTTTAGGTACAAACCGTGAATTTTACCGACATTTAATATTATTAGCATAGGTAATAGAAGCAATAATTGAAAATCGCTGGAAAAAAATTGTAAACATTCACTGTCGTATTTTAAGCTATTTGCGATAGCTACATAAACATAGTTTAAGGTATGTACGATTAAATATAAAAAGGTGAATTTTAAATAATATATTGCAACATGATTGAAAAACATGAAGGTTAGATTATTTTGCAATCATAGTATATTGTACGCAGTGGTAACTATCTTATATAGAAGAAATGTAAAGATTTAAATCGCACTGATAATAACTACTGATAGCTATTTCCAAATATACCACAAATTAACAAAGTTAAGCAATTTCACCTTCGCAATGACAGATCTTCCCTTTGTTATTTTCCTTTGATGGTATAATATTCTTCTAATACAGAGCATGTCAAGACATTTATGCTATTGCATCTACAAAATCTGGCAATGTCTAATATCAGGTCCCTCAGGTACCTAAGTAAATGATAGGTAAAAGAATGATCAGACTTATGCCACACTATACATATAAATCAAAAGACGTCCACTGTACTGCTAAACAAAAGCATCTCCCATTGGTTTTCGACACCTGAAATAGCTTGCCAAAACAACGGACGCTTCAAATCTTCCAGCCACGAATGGGACTGCAGCCTTAAGCACATGCTTGGCCATGAATATCGATGACTTGCAAAAAGCTTGCGGGTTTATTGAATAATTTATAGAGGGACGTCATTTGCATTCCGTTCGCGATATTCCGCAATAAGTCCTCTCCCACACGTGCGACGAAATCCGGTAAATCCATGCGACTTGTAAACAGATCCGTTCGTCATCTCCAAACACGAACGTGTATTTAGGATGAAGAGTCTCTATAGTATGCCTATAGTTTGGCACGGTATTATGTTGTAGTCAGAAAATTTGTTACCCAAAAAGTAGGTATGTAATAAATAAAGTTGGTATAAGAACTTGGTATAAGAAGTTGGTTTTAAGAACATTTTAGTCACAGATAATCTAGAAAAGGATTCCTATTATTTGCTAATTTAGAAAATTCTGAATTCTGGAATATCTGAAAGGTCTAAATAGATACCTCTACGAACATAATTATAATATGATAAATAGCCGCTTCGTATAATAATTTTCTATTCTAAATTGATATTTAAGTCTAGTCATCTACCCAATGTGTAGGTCACATAGTTTTATTCGCTATGTTTTATAAACATGCACATTTAGAATTTCTGTTATATACTATATATTATAAAGCCGCACGGGTAGGTACCACCGGACTATTATATTTCTATTGTTAAGGAGTAACGCATTACGGTTTTTTTATTTTATTGATATCGATTAAGAATGTAATTACTTAGATGAATTGGTGCCTGCCTTCGGAATTTTATCAACAGCGACAACGCATAGTTCGGTGAGTGAATACCGATTCAGCATCTCATTCTAGGACATGACCACTTCGATTTGTCTACAATCAATTAGTGTATATCCACGAACTCCATATTTACTTTTAAAAAACAGGTGAATCGTAATCTCATCTGCCTGATCAGTTAATGTAAAAAGCAATTTTATACGAATAACAAAAAAATATTCAAATCAACGAAATAGTAATGAATCACTTTTGTTTAGCAATAATTTAGGTCTATAGTACTTACAATGGAAGGATGGATTGCGTGAAAGACGATATGGGTAAGACGGGAGTGAGCGAAGAAATGGTATATGATAGAAGAGTATGGAAGGAGAAAACATGTTGCGCCGACCCCAGGTGACTGGGAGAAGGGCAGGATAATGATGATATGAGTACTTACAAAAGTAGCCCCGGTAACCAACAAACTAAAGAGCGGACGGTTAACGTGGTATGGACATGTGATGCATAGAGAGAAGATCCATGTGACTAGAAGATGTATGAAAATGGTAGTGTAAGGTAGAGGGCGAAGAGGTCGACCGAAGAAGACATGGATGGAGTGTGTGAATTATGATGTGAGAGAGAGAGGACTGAGTGTTGAGATGATGGCTGATAGAAGACAATGGAAGAGAAAAATTTGCTGTGCCGACCCTACATAGTGGGATAAGGTGGAGAAAAAGAAGAAAAGTACTTACAAATATAGTATAATATTATTTAAATAACGTCGTACAGAATCAACGCTCCGGGGCAAGATTAACCTGACCTGATATAAATTACACGCTGCCTCATATTTTCAGTTACCCTGAAAATGTTTGCAATGAGTAATGGGATCGTAACATGACACTATTAGATGATTCCGCTCGCTTGTTTTTATATCACACGACACGACATAAATTATTAATGTATAAACAGCTAGTCGTGTTTAATTAAAATATAAAAACACCTGCAGTTTGGGAATGCAGTTAACTAATTTTAGATAACTTCGTATGAATTTTCGTTTCTTATCTTTATATTACTGAAAGAAAGAAAAAAAAGAAAGAAAAACTACCATGACTTAGTGGAACGACACCCCTATTCAAACGAGTAACGAATTAGTTTTTTAAATTGGAGATAAGCTTACATTTACATCCATCGAACGTTTCGGACTTTTTGGCGGGAACGCGAGGAGTGAGATTGTGTGATTCGTTTTATTTTGCCTATTTAATGTTTCTTCCGGTTTAAATCTGTAATAACGGTGGTTTATTAACTGTTTAATATCTGTGAAAGTGCACAAATATGGGAAAATGAAACAAAGAAGACGTAACTTCTCGGGATCCTCCAAAAAGTCCACTGAAAAAATCTCAGTAAATGACCACCGATTTACTGAGATTTATATTTCATCCCATATCATCTCATCACACTACATTTAATTTCATCCCAGTTGATTAATATCTCAAATTAATCATCTTCATTTCATTTCATTTCACTTTTATCATTTTTCATAAAACTAAGATTAAACATTAAAATAAAACATGACTTAAAAGTATAAGTTACCAGATCATAAAACCCTTTAAAAAAATCGAACGTTTCCGACACGATAATATGTAAATATCGTGTAGTATTAAAGTCTCACATCAAAGGACCTGTAAGGGTGAGGCCTTCTGTGTAGTGAAGGCTCGGCGACATGCCAACTTGTTCAATTAGTCATCATTATAAAACGGTATTACATGGCCGCGTCATATGTTAACGCGTGAGTCGTTAAAATAAAATGCCACCGAAAAAGTTAAGTGATTAGATGCTCGCAAAGTACTTATATACTCTTGAGCCTCGCCTCGAATTTTTGCGAAGCCTAATTTATCACATGAAAAATACGTGATAGAGTATATAATGCATTTGTTTTTTTTTCTTCTTTTTCTCCACCTTATCCCACTATGTAGGGTCGGCACAGCAAATTTTTCTCTTCCATTGTCTTCTATCAGCCATAATCTCAACACTCAGCCCTCTCTCTCTCACATTATAATTCACACACTCCATCCATGTCTTCTTCGGTCGACCTCTTCACCCTCTACCTTACACTACCATTTCCATACATCTCCTAGTCACATGCATCTTTTCTCTACGCATCACATGTCCATACCACGCTAACCGTCCGCTCTTTTTATTTAAGTTTTCAATTTTAATAAAAGTGTAATAAAAGTTTTTATTTATTTTGGTCATTTATTTGTATATTTATAGTTTATATGTGTATCTTGCAAGCTATGTTTAACAATAGAAGCACCTTCTTTTACCTGAAGTGTTTAATTGAATCGTTTTGATTTAGTTTCGATGTCAACGAATGTTTCTATGGTAACTATGACATCTAGAACTAGCTTCAGATAAAATAATGCTTCAACGGTCAACAATAGAGATATTTTTATTTTGTGCACACAATTTATTATCATAGTCGTTTTAAGTTTTACCTCAATATGGTTTTGCTTTTAGAATTGATTCCCTACTAGGAAAATCGTCGATGATTAGTTGCACATGAAATGTTGAATACAATCAAAACCTTATTTTTTTTATTGTTCTTTTACTATTAGTTTATTATTGGTGTAGATAGCTAGACTAGAATGTATGGTAATAAAAAAAATCTCGCGGCCCACCCGATCGATACCAAGCAAAGCCAATAGATCCAATTTCAAGATGTGTAGCCGCATTTACGTTGTAGATGTCTATGGGATCCGATAACCACCTAACAAGACTGGCTGTCAGCTCGTCCACCCATCTAAGCAATAAAAGCATGATACTAAAACAAGATACGCAAGATAAAAAAATATTGTAAAACATGAATACTATGTCCACGACTTTTTTGAGATATTGGGTTCATAATTCATTTTGCTTTAGTATAACAGCTATCAGTGTATCCCACTACTCAAACTTCGCAGAATTGTTCCGCGCTGAAAATAAGCTGAATGGAGAACGTAGGTACTAACACCGACTCTAAGCACGCCCTGCCAATAATAGCTCTTAAAGTTAAACAAGAAAATGGAGTGAAAATTAAGGTTTCTATTTTGGATCTTGTTTTTTTAATTCGCTTTGTTTGGTTAAACTTTAGATTAGTAACACTATTTATTACAATATAATAGAATACAAGATATTTTACAAAATCTATATTATGCTAACTACATTTAAAAGATATGTACATATGCGTATAAGTTCTCAACAACAACATTCAGACCGTATGTGAGAATGTATAGGTTGTGTATTCAGAATGTATAGGTGGTATAGTGAAAAAAGATTTTCTCACTATACCTATACTTATATTAGGTAATGTATATTTCGAAATCTCTAGTTTGTACTCACGAAAAACAGCCACCAGAATTTCTAAGTTCGACCTTAAAAAAAACAGACTTAAATGTTCTCCAACAAAACCTTGGAACTACCGGAAGTGGTCGGGGCCAATACCGCGAAGTTTGTGCGGACCCCAGTCTCTACAAAACTTTAGGGTAAATTGAAACTAAAGTAAAACAACATAAGATCCATTTCAAGCGGACGCGGACGAATCACGATGGGACGGTTTGACTAATAAAGAAGTTTAAGGTTTCATTGGAAAACTTTTTTGGGGTTTAGTTTCATTCCGGCGCTCGGAATTTCAAAACACTAATGCTTGACGTTTGTAGTTTTAAAAAACGTTTATTTATTTAGAGAGCCTCAGCCTAAATGAATTGAGCTAATAATGAGCTATCTTTCATCGCATTCGTGCGACAGTGCCATGGTTCGATTCTGGGGTCGGTATATGTTTTTCTAAATAATTTTGTAAATAACACTAAAACTTTCAGAAAGGCAGAAAACAATTGTGTACTTAATTGAAAACGTAACTTTATGTTTGTTGTATTACGTCCGCATCAGAAATAACCTTCCTATTGGCATACGTCAAATAGCTTTTATTTCTCACTCTTTCTTTAATGAACTCGTCTTGAATATATTATCTGGTGGTAGGACTCTCGTGAACTGGTGGTAGGACCTCTTGTGAGTCCGCACGGGTAGGTACCACCACCCTACCTATTTCTGCCGTGAAGCAGTAATGCTTTTCGGTTTGAAGGGTGGGGCAGCCGCTGTAACTATACTGAGACCTTAGAACTTATATTTCAAGGTAGGTGGCGCATTTACGTTGTAGATGTCTATGGGCTCCAGTAACCGCTTAACACTAGGTGGGTTGTGAGCTCGTCCACCCATCTAAGCAATAAATAAAAACACCTGCCCTAGCAACAGCAGTGATTCACTGAATCTACCACCAAATCGGAATCGCGACCGACTGAGAGGATTCGGCGAGAAACTCAGTGGGTTGTGTTTATGGGTTATGTTGCATATGAAGCACTTTTTTAAATTTCTTGTTTAGGTAGGTGGACGAGCTCACAGCCCATCTGGTATTAAGTGCGGGTTTGATTTTTATTATCGTGAAAAAAAATTATCGGTGTAAACATAATTGCACTTTAAATTAAAAACATCGAATAACGATAACGAACTCACGGCCCACCTGATGTTAAGTGGTTACCGGAGCCCATAGGCATGTACAACGTAAATGCCACCCCCCGCCTTGAGATATGAGTTCTAAGGTCTCAGTATAGTTACAACGGCTGCCCCACCCTTCAAACCGAAACGCATTACTGCTTCACGACAGAAATAGGCAGGGTGGTGGTACCTACCCGTGCGAACTCACAAGAGGTCCTACCACTCGTAATTACGCAAATTATAATTTTTCGGGTTTGACTTTTATTACACGACTAGCTGTACCCGTCCACTTCGCTGGGCATAAAATTAACATTATTATTTCTCACCCCCACAAAGATTCTCATCATTAACACCCCCCCCCCCGCAACTGTTGTAGGGAGTCCAACACTCATACAAATATTAGCCTACCCATAAAGTACATTCGAGCGGGGGCCAGGGAGGCGGATCTCGCCCAAGCCCTGGCCCTCTAAGTGTTTCGGGTCCCCTTCATATGTCGGTCTGGGGACCGGCGAAGGGGGCCTAAGAAGACGACGTGCAAGCTGCTCTGCACGCGTTTTACGCAAGAGCATCCGGGTGATGGAAGGCCGGCTATCCTCGACCCACGCTGGTTCTGACCCAGCGGGGTATTCCGTAGGATAGACCATTCTAACCGGCGCCATCTAGGCGGGCTCCGGATAGCCTGCCGACCGAGAGGGCTGGTGGTCGTGGCGCCGACGACCGCTGGTCCGGCGTCCCGAGGGGGAGGGTCATGGGAGAGATGTGCTCCGCACTAAGCGCTTCACTTTCCCCCCTTTGCCTTTTCATGGGCTCTGTCTCATGCGAGGTTCGGACGCGGGTTGTTGAGCGACAGGAGGTTTTAGTCGGTTCGACTATGACATGCCCCGCCCTCCATCCCCAGGGGAGGGCGGGGCATGTCATAGTCGAAGTCCGGCGATTTCCTCCTGACAAAAAAAAAAAAAAACCATAAAGTACATGCATTTTCTACATGGATACCAAGTTTCAAGTCAATCGGGTGCATGGTTCAGTAGTTATAACGGAACATCCGTAAAAACCACTGTAGATTTCTATATTAGTATAGATAATCTATATATTAATACGTGAAGCAAAAACTTTGTATCCCTTTTTACGAAAATTGCGCGGACGGAGGAGTATGAAATATTCCACACTTATAGAGAATATAGAGAAGAAGTGCACAATGCTAATATTTTTTTAAAATAATGCATAAAAGATACATTAAATCAATAAAGAAAACATTACACACACTACACACCATGTATTTGACGCACACACGCATGCATACTATTTATTGTCAAATTTTTGTTCTTGACATCTGTTGTCAAATAGAGATTAAATATTGTTTGTCTTTGTTAATATTTTTTATAGTGTAGTCTTGGCGAAATTTGTGATTATAGAAGTATAAAATACAATCATAATAGTGTACAAACTTACAATTCCAATTAATTATAGTCGAATTTCGACTACTGCGGGACCTCTAGTACCAAATAAAACGGTATTTTAATTACAAAGATACATGTTGCGTATTAAACAAAATGTTGCTTAAACCTAATAGCCTTTCACCCTTCGATACAGACTTCAATCAGTCATTCGGAAGCTACGAGCTTACAAACAAATTCGACTAAAGATCGTGACAAAGTGTCATAATCACTCTGACAGTAGATTTGACAGGTCCCAAACGGTCAAACCTACTGCGTTAATAGTGGAAAAAGGCAGTCAATGCCGACCGTTAACATTGCTGTCGAAGCTACACTAATTGCTTCATGTTGGGTTCGTTCCAACTAGACTGGGCAAAACCGTCTTTTGACTCACGCAAATACAAAACTCGGTAAGTCAACTGCGAGTGATTTTAGTATTTTCTTCGGTTGTCGCGACTCTGACCTATTTTTTTTTTATTCATTTTTGTTTCACCAAACAGTGGATGGTAGGTGACCAACTTATAGCGTTTCTTAAATAAAGAGTTCTCTGTGGTTTTTCTGTATCACAAATCCTGAGCTGCGTGTGTTAGTACTATAAGCAATTATTTTCTAATGCATCATTATTTAATTATTATTTAGCACCAATAAGACTTCAAAATAAAAGTAAGATAATCATAATAATTCAATTATATCTGTAAAAATTAACTACTAGAACTTAACTCTAGATCATAAATATTCATGATGTTTAACTTGAAAACAAAAATTTTCAGTATTCCTATTTCTTATAGTTTAAACTCAAGATTACGTGCTACACGCGACTTCGCTCGTTTTGATCTAGAAAATAATTTCTAGCATATGGTTCCGGAAACAATGTTTTTGTGTACTTTCTCACAATGTTTATGCAAAATTTCATGGCAATCGGTTGAGTATCTAAGCCGTGAAAGCGTAACAAACAAACTCGCATTAGCATCACTACATAGTATAAAACAAAGTCGCTTTTTCTGTCCCTAGATCTGTCCCTGTGTATGCTTAAATCTTTAAAACTACGCAACGGATATTGATGCGATTTTTTAATAGATAGAGTGATTGAAGAGGAAGGTTTATATGTATAATAACATCCATTAAATAGTGGAGAAATCAATAATAAATTACAGTTTCCGAAGCGAAGCGGGGGCGGGTCGCTAGTTTATTATATATCCCAAAGAACAAGGCAAAAACGAATAGCAAAGAATTAGTGAAATTTTAAAATCATAATACTTTCACTACTGAATACGCTTAAACTATGCAAGTCTGTAACAGGAAACTGAACTATATTTAACCCCTTGGATGAACGCGTTAATACCAAAGTTCTTGTTACTTGGACATAAAATACGTGATGTCGGAGCAAATACTGAAACTCTAGCGGTAAAGTTACTATAAAGGTCACTATTGTATTTATATGACCTCCCTTACAATATTCAGTTCCCTAATTTTATACACTTTATATTGATAAGACTACTTTTGAAGTTATACTTCTTTAGGCGCGTTATGACAAATTGATGAGAGTGAAATTTTAAGATGCGCGCGCACCGTGACACAAAATTAACAGAATGAAGTTGCCCACTAAATCGCTCATTACAATACGACCGACGTAACTTGGCGAGTCTGAATATAGCCGCAGGTGAACTTTCCGAACCGTACCGAGAATTAGCGAATTTATACGATGTCAAGAAAAGGGATGTCCAATATGCGTGTTTGAGGATGTTGTTTAATCGATTTTTTTTCAAATTAATTAAAATTTAAATAAATAAAAAAAGAAATAAATTTAATAAAAATAAAGTAGCGCGTACATAAGTACACGCACCCTTTTTTAATAGAGCTAGGGCATTTTGATTTAGGTAGGCACCACCGCCCTTCCTATATATACGGCGAAGAAGTAATGCATTCCCGGGTTCTGCTCCCAACATCTACAGAAGTTCCACTGCTCGAAAAAAAAACCCGTAGTTTTTTTTTTTGCTTAAATAGATAGGTGGACAAGCTCACAGCCCACCTGGTGTGAAGTGGTTACTGGAGCCCATAGACATCTACGACTTAAATGCGCCACCCACCTTGAGATATAAGTTCTAAGGTCACAAGTATAGTTACAACGGCTGTCCCGCCCTTGAAACCGATACGCATTACTGCTTTACGGCAGAAATAGGAAAGGTGGTGGTACCTACCCGCACGGACTCACAAGAGGTCCTTCCACCAGTTGTGTTATAGAACTAAGACTTAGAATTCAAATCTCAAGGGGAGTGGCGGCATTTACGTTGTTGATGTCTATGGGCTCTGGTCGCACTATGAGAGAGCAAACTCGTTCACTGAAACAATATAAAATTTACTAACAGGTGATTCCATTTTGAGAAATCTATTCGCGTTTTATCACTTTCTAAACCTCCTTAAGGCTATAGTTGGTGATAATAAATACCTTACTTAATCCACAATTGATTCTCGGTTAAAGTCCGGTACCAATAATACAAAAGATAATCCTGGCTAAGAGACATTGAATGTGTAAAGTTTATGTATATTTATGATTTAAAAAGACAAGATAAAACATTTTCATTTGATCCTTGATTGTTATGAAAACCTAATAATACCTATTGCATTTTGCAACATAACTGTGCTATGTACATACTTTTTATATGATTAGATAATATTTTATATGAACTATGTTTCTCGATTAGGAAAACTTCATTGGATCACTCTGGATTTTACGATTTTTATTGTTTTATTGAATTTGTTTGTTTTTAGCATAATTATTAATATGATTTCTTACGTACTTTAGGAACTCTGATAAAGTACTTACGCGTAGAAAAATAATTAAAATAAATTAATAAATTCAAAACGTCATAGTTAATATTATGTCTTTGACATAGTTTAACAATGTTGTTCGTTGCAATTTTCTTTTTCAATGCTCTTTCACAATTTTATAAGAATCAAATTTTATTAAAATCTACTGAGCTAATATTACTATGTACAATTCTCAATAAATACAATTTACTTCTACGTGCTAAATAAGAAAAATCAACAGTAAGTAAGTATATAATCGAGTTTGTAATTAATTCGGTTAGTGTTCCCCGACAATACGTATCCAATCCGAAGTCTAGCTTCGAAGCTAACGAACCGGTCTGGCAGAGAGTTGAGGACAAATTAAACGGGCACGAATATCAGTAAAGTGCCAACACGATTTCCATTACCGTCGGCTCTAACTTTTGCGCCAACTTACTAGGTACGTATTTTATTCACAAGCTTAGTATTCTATTGAAGACTAGCTGATCTGGCAGACTTCTTAGTGCCTCAATCGATAAATAAAAGACATTTGTATAAAATAAACTTAAAACAAACAAAATGAATCCGTCCGACGTGGGACACATCAAAGGAAAAACAAAATTGTTATTTTTATTTAATTTCGAGCATTTTCATATTTCTCGGCTTTTAAACCTTTTCTAGACATCCACAAATAATTCAAGACCAAAATTAGCCAAATCGGTCTAGCCGTTCTCGAGTTTTAGCGAGACTAACGAACAGCAATTCATTTTTATATATGTAGATTTGTAAAACTAGCTTCCCACTTAAATCTACGTCTGCATCGACACTTTATATCGCGTCGGAGCGGTGGAATAAAAGGTTTCTCATATAAATTTAAATTTCGTAGGTTTCAAAGTATAGGCATACAGACTTCGAAAATATTTATTAATGTTGTATTAATGTTACTAAAATTTTATAAATTTATAATTTACATCGTACTCTACACTAGAAGTAATCAAAAGATTATGAAACTCAGTGATCTTGCATGCAATATACAAAACTTCAAAACACAACAAAAATTCAAAACATCGAGTATACTGAGTTACAATTACGGGCTCAATGTAAAAAACATTAACAATTGCTAATATTCTTTGCTGATAAACTGTAAAAAAAGCATCAAATACTAAATGAAGGCTCACGCGACACTCCCTTTCTATTTGATTTAAAAAAATCTATTTGCATTTTAGAATAAACAAAAGACAACGCGGGATTTTTAGTGAATTGAAACAAAACGAGATTCTTTTGAATAAGCTGCTAGCTGTTCGACTGTTTTCCCCGCAGCGAATAACGAAACAATCGTAACAGTCTTTTAAGGAAAATTAGACTATAATAAGGATTTTGCAAAATTCTTAAGTCAGCCCGAAGCGACATGCGACCTCTTTAGTAAAAATAGATTCTGTCAAGATTAATCCCCGGTTTTTTTTCTAAAAAATCTCTTTGTAGCATACAACGTCGAAATAACATATATACTATACAGGACACAGCAACATAAATGATGGAAATAATGCATTGTATCTATGTCTCATACTCAAAAAAATACGAAAGGATACATAATATGCATGTAATATGCATGTAAAGCTCACCCTCTTTAAGAACGGTTAGCTGGTAGATAACTCAATTGTTGAATTAAGCTCGCCATTTTATAACTTTTCGCAATTATTATATTGTATTAACTGTGTGTGTGTGTAAAGAATAAAAAAATAAAAATAAAAAAAATGCACGTATGTTACCCATAGACTCCACAACAGCTGATACGGCTTCAATTAAATTTACAAGAAATCTTCAAGTTGGCTTCATGCTAATCATCCTATGTAAGTAAGATTTATGAATTTGTAAAATTATTTAAAAAAAAAATTCTTCCGCCCAATAAGCACCCGTGAAACGTAAAATTACTGATAAAACACAGTTATCGTTACCAATGTAAAGATATAATCTAGCCCGGTGACGCTGATATGGTCTCTAGACCATCAGCTTAGGTAGGAAAAAAAATATAATTATAGTATTGCGTTTAAATAAGTAAAAGTTCAGTTACGTAGAAAGAACAGTGGAATTGACTAAGGAATGTTTGGATAGAAGGTATACACAAAGCGACCGGTCCCTAATATAAATGCCAATAAGCCTGTACCAATGCCAGTACCCTGATAAAAGAGAAAAATAAAATTCATTTACTAAAATACAATACAGACCCTTGGCTTTTTATTTGCTTTATATTTGGAGAATTCGCAACTGAATCCTCGATAGTGGCACGCACCATTTCAATTTGGTCGTATAACGTGGCGTGTAATGCAATTGAGAGCACAATTTCTCAAATGTGATTTTTTGTGAGGCATCATTAACGATTTATCAACATTTTCTAGAAAGTTCCGAATACATCCATAATTACAATGAATCATAGAATAATATTTGGACTGATTTAGACTAGTTACATAAAATACATTATATACATACATAGATTTTACATATACAAATGTTTCATACGTGTTATATACATATTACAAATACTAAATTTTACATATGCTACATACATAAATTAGGACTGGTTACTTCTTATTTTTAATGCGAATGTGGTCCAATCTGAATTACGGTTTATCCTCCAGCCTTTTATTATTACACAACAGATTTTCAGTGTATACCGGATTCCATAGACACTATTACCACGTGAACGTCACCCCCCATCTTAAAATCGAGTTCTCAATATCAACTGTAGATTTAAAATGGCCGTCCAACTTTGATAACGGATAGTATTATTGCTTCGCGGTAGAGATAGGCATATTAGTGGTGCACTAGTCTACTAGGCTGGCTCAAAAGATACTGTAGGATTACGACGAAAGGAAGATCTTCCACGGAGCGGGTGATATTTGCTCGGTAGACCGACGGTCCGAATGTTATTGTTCGGAACTTGTATGTATGCAAGCTTATCTTGAAAATGTCGTAAGCGAGATTCAGGCATCTGTCAAATATCTTGCGTTGTTTGATGGCTACCCGCCACAATACTATACCGCCAGCTATTGGGCATAATAAGTTTGGTTTTTATTTACACTACTATCTCTACTTAAGGGAATCCAATCGTGAGCACGTATTAAGAATTTTATTTTTAAAAAATATACCCGCCTGCCAGATTTGAATTTCCAATAGACTGGACTTTTACTACCGAATCACAGTTGAGAGTGTGAAAAACGAAAACAGCAGTAGAACAATTTGAACTGCGCATTGCGTCCTTAATGGTCTATTCGAATGTTCACAACAAAGTAAGATACCGAGAAGGTACACAATATTTTGATAATTCAACTACTTTAAGCTTACAGTGAAGATCTTAGTTTGGCACAGGGTTGTCGCCTGCTTAGAATTATACCCACTGAGTATCTAGCCAGATCTTCTAAGTGGGCTGCGATTTCGATCTGGTGATAGATTTAGCAGTACTATTGTTAAGGTAGATGTTAGGAAATTCTTCTTCAGACTGAGCCCTGTGAGGTCACCGACTAATCATGGTGAAGCCAGAATAGCCCTTCTCGTTGATTAACAGGTAGTCGAAAAAAGCAGAAATATATGGACTTAAAGAAGGCCGCTTAAACTATGGATACGTTTTCGGACTTTAGTATCAATTACTTATCTGCTCGGGCCGTTTCAAATGCAGAATATTCTACGCTATTATTGAAGTCTAAAAATACAACGACAAATTAAAATTGAAACACAGTACACAATTCAAGTTTCCTGAACAGAAATATTACTTTCAAAATGCCATTTGTTTATGAGTACAAAATGATTAGAAACAATGTAAGTTTACCCTAAAACCAACTAGCAGTGAACTCCATCTCTTTTTTTATCCAGTTGACACTAGTCAGAACATTACAACGAAGTTATAAAATTATTGAGCTATCATAGGTCCTTGATGCATGCGCCAATTTCAAGGTTATCCGACGACTTGGAGTCGGTGGAAAATGACGTATGAATATTCCTTTTTATCCAAACCAGAATACGTACACACCATAATGAAAGCGTGTTAAAAATAAAAATATCTGGTCTTCTGTATCAATTCGCACTATACTGTGTACAGTCGCGTTCATTCCAGTCGTCTCATTCATCAGTACCGACTGTACTGAAATGTTTCAAGTGCAGTTTACCGAGAGCAGTGCTCTGTAATGCGTGCGTCTACTTCCTATTGTTTACCAACGGAACTTGAAGAAAAATACGGTTAAAATAGCAAACAGATATCTTCCTTTAACTTCTCGAAACTATGACTATGGAAGAAACAACGCTAGTTTTCGCGGTAACGAAAAAGACGAATAAAAATCGATACAAGGTTTTGAGCTAAGTGCATATACTGTAATAATAGAAAATGTGTTAAAATCGTATTGTAATCTACAGCACCAACAGTGAAAAAATTATGTCCTGCCTTATTTATTTTTATTAATTCGTATTTATTAACTATAGTGACCGCACGCTCCGGCTCCGCTCGGGACTTTAACCAAAAATTTCAAAGATTTTTGACGTTGCTTTATTTTTTTAAATAAAAGAACACTTATTGCGGCATAACTGTAATAGTTAGAAATATGCTGTCGCGACACTTTTTGTAAATAATAATGTGTTCTACAAAGTCATATTACATTATTTTATTCTATCATCAATAGTTTTCGCGGGGCACGCGATGTAAAGAATATTTTAGGTATTTTTTTTACACCTTGGGTTACATTATTGGAGTTTTGGTAAGGATCCCTAATTTTTTTTCAAAAAGTTTATAGCCTATGTCACTCGGGAACTGTGTAGCTTCCAAACAGTGAAAGAATTTTTCAAATCGGTTCAGTAGTTTCGGAGCCTATTCAAAACAAACAAACAAACAAATCTTTCCTCTTTATAATATTAGTATGGAAGTATAGATTTGCAGTATGGGCTTTCAAAAAGATCTGAAATATATTGCTATTCAAGCCTTAATACAAAATAGTTGGCAGCCTATTCCTATTGAAATCTTAGACGACGAGTGAAGATAGTACTGTGTTTGTACAAAAAAACCAAACGAAGAATTTTATACATACACAGACGATTGGAATACCGACGTCAACATTCCACGTTCAATTCTCCCACAATTCATAAGTGGACTTAAATCTTTCGAACGGCGGTGGCTCTTGTGTGAATACAATATTCCACTTCTCTTTTCGTTGAAATTTCTCGGATTGTCATTTGATAAAAAGTTTCTGGTTCACGGTAAAATGAATTTAATATAAAATATATACAAAAACCGAGTACATTAAACGTGGTAAGAACCAACACAATTTTTGAATTTCTTAAACGACACATTACTAAACAATAGACACGATTAATTATAATTTTATGATGAAATGATAGAGAAGTGTAATCAATTAACAACACAATTTAAAATACTCGAAATGAATAGTATAGAATTACGACACGGAGTACGGACAGACATTGACAGGGTATGGTTTACTAAGCAGATTACCCGGTATAGTATACCAAACAAAAGACTATACGGGGTCTCTATACGGGGGTGGTGCGATCAATGGCCCTATACGGGGCGCCCGTGTGGGGCCAATCCCTGGCCGTGGGGGTAGCGAAGCTGCTGCAACGGCCGCAACGCACCATCGCGGTCAGGGTCATCCGTGGCTATCGCACCATCTCCTTCGAGGCGGCGTGTGTACTGGCTGGGACGCCGCCTTGGGTCCTGGAGGCGGAGGCGCTCGCCGCTGACTATCAGTGGCGGGCTGACCTTCGTGCCCGGGGCGTGGCACGTCCCAGCCCCAGTATGTTCACAGCGCGGAGGGCCCAATCTCGGCGATCCGTGCTGGAGTCATGGTCCAGACGGCTGGCCGATCCTTCGGCTGGTCGTAGGACCGTCGAGGCGATTCGCCCGGTTCTTGTGAACTGGGTGAATCGTGACAGAGGACGCCTCACTTTCCGGCTCACGCAGGTGCTCACTGGGCATGGTTGCTTCGGTGAGTTCCTGCACCGGATCGGAGCCGAGCCGACGGCAGAGTGCCACCATTGTGGTTGCGACTTGGACACGGCGGAGCA
>NW_021011481.1:2737381-2834215 GCF_003987935.1 Bombyx mandarina
GGGTGACGGTAACCACTCACCATCAGGTGGGCCGTATGCTCGTCTGCCTACAAGGGCAATAAAAAAAAGAAAAAAAAAGGAACTTTTCAAGATGATTTTGTCATCTCCTTTTTATCGTCGGACCATCACTAGTAGGAACAAAATTAATCTATATTATTTAGAACCATTGATTTCAACATTGTGTTTCCAGATATCTATTTTGCTTCGTATCAACCTGAATTAACTTCTCTCCCAGTTATTCCTGAAGACCTGCTTCAAACTAGGCCTACTCCTGTATGGTAAGCGGATGCTTGGCTATGTCATTGTAATTGATTACGTCCATGATCGACAATAATCACTCACCATGGGATTGTCCATACATTCGTCTGTCAATAACAAATAAAAAAAAAACAGTCCGATTTTTGGAAACTTCATGACATCTATAAGTTAATTTCATAAAAAAAATCACTCATCTACTAATAATAAAAATAAAACAATTCGAACTAAATTAATTAAAATTAAAATAATTCAGACTTATCTTGACTTGACGTGTAAAATAATTCAGGCTGTCAATAAGTTATAGTTCCATACGATTCAGTTCAATTTCCAATGTAATATATCTTTTATTTTGCCTAATATCGTTAGCGGAATGAGCAATTTGAAGTCTAACGACTCCGTAAAAACGGATCTTATAGTCGAAACCTTAAAGTTTAAAACGGTCATTGGGTGGGTATCAGTAAAAACTGAATAGTTACTATTCGTATTTCTAGCGGGTCACGTTATACAACAGGGTAGCCACGAATTTGAAAAAAAGAAAATGAATTTTACATGCAACTTTCATTTTATTCTAGAATTCGACGAAACTACGTGTTTTCTCTAAGGAATACAATGGTTCTTTTAAATGTAAAAATAGTACTTTCAAATGACAGGTTTTTCAAGTGATAAAATGATAATAATTGGACGGCTATGCGCTATAACATATCCTTCTTCAAACGAGACTTGTGGAGAGTACTTAACGGTAGGCAGCGGCTTGGCTGTGACCCTGGCATTGTTGAAGTCTATGGGCGACGGTAACCACTCACCATCAGGTGGGCTGTACGCTCGTTTGCCTACAATGGCAATAAAAAAAGCGGCATAGCGCCTGAGTTACCTGTTCGGCGGAGTGTCAGAGATTATTATGTAAACCGTGTTAATTATAACCGCTTTGATTTTTCGATCGAGGTGGTTAAATTATAACAATAAATATCTTCTTCCTGGCTTCAAATATATAAAGCTATGGTCACCGTACACAGATTGGGCATCATAGCGCAGTCGACACGGAACGGGCGTGTTCTAGAACTTATACTGCAAGTAATGCTGCTGATATAACGACTTAGGGCGGCATTACTTACCGGGAGTCACAAACTTTAATAGCTTTTGTGTATTACTTATTTCTGTAGAAATATTAATAAGCTACTATATTACGCTACGTTACGTCTTTGATTAAGTTCGTCTTTCACACAATACTACGTCTTCGCGGGTGGAAATTAACAACAAAATCGTGTCTTGATGCCTTGTTGGTACACTCTTTGATGATCCTGAACTTTATTTCGTACTTCAAGCTACGTACGTAAGTACTGACTGGCCTCTAACCATGAATTGGGCATGGTTAGAGGCCAGTCAGTACCTTGTTGTAATAAAAGAAGTGAACTTAGCTGAAGTTTCTATATAAAACTGGTATATAATTGTTAATTATTTTGAAGTCGTCGTGGCCCAAAGGATAAGACGTCCGGTGCATTCGTATCGAGCTTAGCGATGCACCGATATTTGAATGCCGCAGGCGGGTACCAATTTTTCTAACGAAATACGTACTTAAGAAATCTTCACGATTGACTTTCACGGTGAAGGAATAACATCGTGTAATAAAAATTATAATTTGCGTGATCACTTGTTGGTAGGACCTCTTGTGAGTTCGCACGGATAGGTACCACCACCCCGCCTATTTCTGACGTGAACCAGTAATACGTTTCGGTTTGAGGGGTGGGGCAGCAGTTGTAACTATACTGAGACCTTAGAACTCATATCTCAAGGTGGGTGGCGGCATTCACGTTGCAGATGTCTATGGGCTCCAGTAACCACTTAACACCAGGTGGGCCGTGAGCTCGTCTACCCAGCCAAGCAATAAAAAAAAACTTGTAGTGTTCGGTATATGAGCTTTGTGCGATCCATACACTCTTTAGACTATGTTGAACCATAGAAGACTTAAGTGTTTTAATATGATCAGGTAGATATGATGGAATTACATAATAAAGCGCACATTGTATTAGAAAAACGATAATATTAAAATATTTTTTTTGTAATTAAAATATTGTATTTTTAAAATTAAGTTTACTACTAATTAAATTACTAATTAAATTAAGTTTACTGATTTTTTTATAAGATTAGATAAACTAGTTCAATGTTTTGATAATTTTTATTGAATGCAAGTTAAGAAAAATAGATGTTTGACGCATTATACATTACAGACAGGACTTAATTTTTGTATTTCAAGTCCAGAGCCACGTTTATCTTACAAATTTAACGACGCACCTCAATTCACATAGGATTACGGTCGCCTTACAAAACTCAGAGCGCAAACCTAAATTAAAGTTGATAATGAACTTGAGATAATCTTTCTACCCTTTTGTACTAAAATAATACCCTTTCTTTTATTAAAACACACCCTTTTGTNACAGACAGGACTTAATTTTTGTATTTCAAGTCCAGAGCCACGTTTATCTTACAAATTTAACGACGCACCTCAATTCACATAGGATTACGGTCGCCTTACAAAACTCAGAGCGCAAACCTAAATTAAAGTTGATAATGAACTTGAGATAATCTTTCTACCCTTTTGTACTAAAATAATACCCTTTCTTTTATTAAAACACACCCTTTTGTTCCCGGGGTTAAATAAAGTGTATTATTTCGTGTTTGTACCCGGCCACTTTTTTTTTTTAATCTTTTTTTTTTTGTCTGTCGTGAAAGAATTCGTTTTGTTTTTCCAGACTAAATATGTTAGGCTGTTGCATCTTGCTTCTTCAAACATACAAGGTATTTTTTTTATACTAGCTTAAGGATTATATAGTCCACCTGTATTTAAGCAGCTACGGGAGCCCATAGACCTAAAACATAAATGATGTCTCCTACTTTGAGAATTCAGGGTGAAGTTTCAATTGCGTGCCGGCTGTATAATTGTTGTTTGACGTATTGTTCGAAAACAAAAACTTTCAAAATATTTAGTTTTTTAAAACTTCTGTTTTCACATCCACAGTACAAAGAATAATTGTTTTGGGTTCAGTTGATCGGCTACTATTTGTTCCTGATTATTTCTTAAAATAAATCTAGTATTTCATATAATGAGACTTCTTATTCTACGTTTGGACTATCATTGTCTTTGGACAATCATAACTGTAAGTTAAATTCAAAATTAGATCCGGCATGAAAATAATAAAATACACAAGGCGAGCGAGATACAAATTATCGTTTCATTCATAAAAATGTCAATAACCTGCTCAACACTAGCTCACTATAAATTATATTCACACTGAAAGTGAATAAAAACACGAAGTCCAACAGTTGAATTATAAAACGTTGTACAGAGAGAAAGACGCGATAAAAACCATTGCTGAAACTGCTAAGCTCAAAGTTAGAGCTCGAAATCCAGGCTGCAGCCATTATTAATAAATTAGCATGAAGTCCCTGTTCAGTTTTTCTCCGACCTCTTTGGAACATAATATGGAAATCCGTTTGCTGGCAGCTTTAATGAAAACTAAAAAAAAAAAAAAAAACTTTAGTTTTTATCACGTACATTATTAAGTAAGTTTCGAGACCTTTATCTTTCTTAACGAGCACAAGAATCGAGTTATGAGTTAAGGAAATTTTCTGTATTTTTTCTTTTGTTTCTAAAAGAAGTTTCTTCTTTAGTAGAAGCTGGTAGACGAATAAGAAATGATAATTTAATGCCTCGTGGCAGGGCATCTTGTGAGATATTGAGGTGAGTTGTGAGTCCTATTTCTGCCGCGCTGCAGTAACGCGTTCTGATATGAAGGGCAGCTTTTGTACTATGAGACTTGGAACTCATCTCTCAAGTTGGATGACGGTATTTATATCATTGATGTGTACGGACTCCGATAACCACCTAACACCAGGTGGGTCAGCTCCTTCATCCGTCTAAGCAAAAAAAGAAGACGCTGTCAATAGTAGTTTTGTGGCGGTAGCTACCATACAACACAAGATATTTGACGGATGCCTGAATCTCTTTTACGATTTTTTTTACATCCTTATTATCATTATCATCATCATCGTCATCAGCCTATATCAGTCCACTGCTGGACATAGGCCTCTCCAATTGTCCGCCACTGAGCACAATCCTCGGGTTCTCTCATCCAGCTCCTGCCAGCCACCCTGCACAGATCATCACTCCACCGAGCTTGAGGGCGTCCTGCACTGTGTTTCCCAATTAGATAAGCTTACATATATAAAAGTTTCAAACAAAGACATTCTTTACGAATTTATATTACGAATACGACGAATTTAATATTTATGTATGCATGTCTATTTCTGGTTCATAGTACAGGGAATATTAGTTCGGAGGATGATACCCGTGTGTGATTAGTCCTCTTTTTTTCCTCTACCTAAGCCGTGATGGTTTATAGAGACCATATCAACGTAACCTTAACTAGTAGGTTGAGGTCACGGGGCTCAAACCTGACGACGTTGCTAGCACGAACCCTAGCAAGAGCCGTGCTTCGCAGAATCTACCACCGGATCGAAAACGCGACCCATTGAGAAGATCCGGCGAGAAACTCAGTGGGCTGTGTCTGTGGGTTAATTTACTCGCCGAGCCCTTCGTCGCAAGCGACGGGTTCGACGAGAACGATGACCGGGATTAGTCCTCGATTATTATTATTATTACTATGACCAAACACAAGTTTCATAGCGTTGTTTGTCTGTTGTTGTTTTTTTACTGGTGGTAGGACCTCTTGTGATTACTAGTGGTAGGACCTCTTGTGAGTCCGCGCGGGTAGGTACCACCGCCTTGCTTATTTCTGCCGTGAAGCAGTAATGCGTTTCGGTTTGAAGGGTGGGGCAGCCGTTGTAACTATACTTGAGATCTTAGAACTTATATCTCAAGGTGGGTGGCGCATTTACGTTGTAGATGTCTATGGGTTCCAGTAACCACTTAACACCAGGTGGGCTGTGAGCTCGTCCACCCATCTAAGCAAAAAAAAAAACCATACTCTTTCATGGTAACACTTAAGCAAACACTCATGACTGATTGCTTTTCACAGCAGTATTTGATGGGTGTAATTAAATGATATTATGATTAAAAATGTCACGCGAAATGTACATTTCTGTTTGTTTACAAGCGGCGTAATAATTATTCAAATGTACACTATACGTTTGAATGCTTGTTATATAAGTAGATTAATGGTTGGTATTTCTCGGAGTTCACTAACAAAATATTGATTGATTTTTTTTTTTTTTTTTTTATTGCTTANTTTTTTTATTGCTTAGATGAGTGGACGAGCTCACAGCCCACCTGGTGTTAAGTGGTTACTGGAGCCCATAGACATCTACAACGTAAATGCGCCACCCATCTTGAGATATAAGTTCTAAGGTCTCAATTATAGTTACAACGGCTGCCCCGCCCTTCAAACCGAAACGCATAACTGCTTCACGGCAGAAATAGGCAGGGTGGTGGTACCTACCCGCGCGGACTCACAAGAGGTCCTACCACCAGTAAAAATATATATCCATAATATAATTGGGCACGTTCGGATTGATGGCTTGTTTTAATGAGGAATACAAATTAAGGTGCGGACGGTTAGCGTGGTATGGACATGTAATGCGTAGAGAGAAGATGCATGTGACTAGGAGATGTATGGAAATGGTAGTGCAAGGTAGAGGGGGAAGAGGTCGACCGAAGAAGACATGGATGGAGTGTGTGAATGACGATATGAGAGAGAGAGAGGAGTGAGTGTTGAGATGACGGCTGATAGAAGAGAATGGAAGAGAAAAATTTGCTGTGCCGACCCCAGCTAGTGGGATAAGGTGGAGAAAAAGACTGTGCCAGTTACGAACCTGAATTCGTAGGTTTCTAGAGACCATCGGAAAAATCGTCTTGCCGCTAAACACAGCGTCCGAAGAGGGCAATGGTAACATTACAATCTTATTAATATTAGCCTTAGAGAAATTCACACTTTTTGTTTATTTTGTATGTAATATTCAAATACAAAAAAAATACAGTCGAATTGAGAATATCTTCCTTTTTTGAAGCGGGCTAAAAATAAGCAATATATACTTAGAGTTTGAATGGTGGGGCAGCCGTTATACTGTAAAAACAGGGACTTAAAATACGTGTCTCAAGAAGGGCGGCGGTATTGACGTGATTGATGTCTATGAGCTTCGGTGACCACTTAACACCGGGTGGGACGTTAGGTCATCCATTAATCTTGACAATAAAAGAAAATACTGTACGAATGGTTTAATTTTTAAATTTTACAACACTTCGACTGAATTCAGTGATGTGTTTCAAATCGAGCGAGCGAAAAACAACTTTATAATTCGACCAAACCTGAATTTCGTTTAACGACCTTAGATGTTCAGGCATGAAATATTCTATCAAGTAATCATTTTATCAAATTTCTGTAAACCCTTCACTAATGTATCACACCATCGTTCGCTTTTTTTTATTGTTTAGATGGATAGACGAGCTCACGGCCCAGCTGGTGTTAAATGGTTACTGGAGCCCATAGATATCTACAACATTAATGCCGCCACCTACCTTGAGATATGAATTCTAAGGTCTCAGTTTAATTAGAACGGCTGCTCCACCCTTCAAACCGAAACGCATTACTGCTTCACGGCAGAAATAGGCAGGGTGAGTGATACCTACCTGTGCAGACTCACAAGATGTCCTACTACCACTAATTACGCAAATTATGTTTTTGCGGGTTTCATTTTTATTACACGATGTTATTCCTTCACCGTGGAGGTAAATCGTGGACAATTGTCAAGTACGTATTTCATTTGAAAAATTGGTACGTGCCCGCAGGATTCGAACACTGATGCATCGCTAGATACGATTGCATCGGACGTCTTATCCTTTAGGCTCCGATGAGTTCGAAGCAAATGATTTTAAATCGAACTTTGAAGCAAATATAAAAAAACCATTAGTTAAGCTAAGCTAAGCTAAGCTTGTGAGTTGAGGGTCCCGCTTAGCCATTTAGCCAGACAAACACAACTTTCGAATTGAGGATAAATTTTTTTTTGCCCTTGTAGGCAGACGATCATACGGCCCACCTGATGGTGAGTGGTTACCGTCGCCCATGGACTTCAGCAATGCTTGTGGCAGAGCCAAGCCGCTGTCTACCGAAAAATTTTCATTAAACTTGTAAAATATTATCTGCTCTTAAAACTGGCTTCAGAGTAATATTAGGGGTAACTTTTGTAATTGTACCAAGTTCTGCACCACGAATAAGCGAGGAACGTTGATTTTAGCTTATCATCGTGTTACACGCGAATTCAAAATTACATAATAATAGGTTATTTAAATGAGATTATGGATCTTGAATCTGCGGGCGGGTTTCTTGAGTGTTTCCCTCTGGATTATGAGGGCGGTATAGGCATTCAATGTTATTATTATCGTTTATTTCAATAATGGTTTGTCATGTTTTTTTGTTAAATATACTTGAAAGTCTTTTAATAGAAAAACATCAAAATGTTTACACGTCGTAGAAGGATAGACAGAACAGATCTCTTGTCTGGTGTTCTCATTTTGAAAGCGTTGATTTGAATAATATTTTCATTTTGGAGTTGATGGGTATGAGTTCATTGATCTCCTGCTTTTAAGTGGCCAACGAAACTTCCCAGTTTTGTGACCCACTTGCAAAGCTTATTTTTTGTCTTTTAAGACCTTCAGTCAAGGTCGTGGTTGGTACCTACAGTTAGGAGTCTATAATTTGTTTGATTTACCACCAGTACAATATTTGTTTAAGAAATAGCTTAGTGTAATTTAACTCTGAGGTTTAGAAATTTTTTTGTTAATGCATTGTCTCTTTCCTAATAACTGTGTGTTGGTATTATTTTTACATGATGCGTGAAGTACCGAAGTTTTTTTTTACTGTTTAACATAAAAAAGCGTACCAATTCAATAATAATGGAATATTAGTTTCTTTAATTCAATTATATAGAAAAAAACGAGCGAATAAATTTATTACAATTCGAACGTACGCTAGGTATCCTATCTTTCAGTGGCGAAACCGTATTTCCTTTCAATCGATTGGCTGGGACTTTATTACAGCGCTGGGGAGCCATTTTTCAGGCGCTTAGCGAGAATTCAACCCTCTCCGAAATATCTTAAACAAATTTATTCAAGCTTAAGCAAGATGTTTTGTTTACGCCAAGTAAATAGTCACGTTTATATTAACACCCTTACCACTTGCCTCCGCCACAGTTCACTGTATCGCAGTAATATTATGTTTTATTAGTTGTGCATTGTAATCACCTAATTAGACTAATTAGTCTGCTTTTATTTGCATTTGCAACATGACAATTTGTTACTTCTCACGGGTTAGTATAGACTCCTGTCTATGTTTGCCTCAAAACTGTGTGAGAGCTCCATATTTTTTTTACCACCACCACCAAAAATCTATGAAAAGCTATATTTTGAATAAAATGCCTTTAAGAGGACTCGAGTTATCGAAGAGGAATGGATTCTAGCTTTTTAAATGTCATCATCATCATCATCATCAACAGCCCACAGTCGTCCACTGCTGGACATAGGCCTCTCCCAATCCACACCACTGAGCCCGGTCTGCGGCTCTCCTCATCCACTTCTTGCCGGCCACCGTGTGGAGGTCATCGCACCACCTAGCCAAGGGGCGTCCCACGTCACGTTTTCCGCTGCGCGGTCTCCACTCGAGAACCCGTCTGCTCCAGCGATCGTCAGTCCTACGGCATTATGGCCAGCCCACTGCCACTTCAGCTTGCTGACTCTTTAAATGTATGATGCTGTTTTTGTATAGTTGAATGGATGTGAAATGACCTTTAGCTAATTTAAGCGTGTACAAAAATCGACACCATTTCTTTTAAATGGCCTCAATATAGTAAAAGTTTCAGCCGAAACGTGTATGGTGCCTATTTAATTTATTTATTTCCGTAGTTTTCCAGGAGACCTAGGGACTTATCTCATATTGGACGATTATACTAGCGTCCAAACTTTGGAATTTGAGTATTCGCATATTTAGTCTTTTAGGTCGTGCAAAGAATAGTTGATTCACTGTACAAGTAGATAAGATAATGAAGTTACAAAGGATTCATAGGGCGATGTCTTTATGGCACTAGGTGGGTGAAGCTGGTATTTCTTCTGAATGAACGAAGACCAATTGTATTTTATAGCGGTCTAACTAACCCACTCTTCAAAACTGGAACGGATGAGTGCATTGCAGCAGAAAAGCAGCATGGCAGCTTAAAGGCGTACGTCTCAAAAAAGCTCAATTATCACCTATTACGCAAATACGCAATACAACCTATTACGCAAAAAAAAACTTTTTTATTGCGCGATTTTATAGAGTTATGGTAGAAGTTCTTGTGGATACATGTTGGGTATGTTATATTTAAAAAAGTGGTAACTACAGAATTTGAAGCTGAATATTGTCACATCACTCAATACGAGCTTAATATATGTCTTAATAACTGATTTTTTTAAAACTGTGAGGCCAACAACTAACAAAGCTCAAAAAATAAGTTTCAATATATTTCAATTTATATGTCACTGTGAATTCGGTAACCAAACTAAACCTTTCAAATTGCACAATTAAATATATCTATCAGCTCTGAGTGCACAATATTGGCCACGTCTGATTCATTAGCATCGCCAGTGACACGTCAAAAGAAGCCACATGTCCTATGCTGTAAGTGCATAGAGACAAGAGCAATTTGTCTCAAAATTGAGTTACTGCTAGGACACAGCGTCGCTCGTAAATACTGGCGATATTTAGTCGAGCTGCTCAAAATTCTGTTGTAGGAGCAGAATTACAAACATTTGCTTCTATAGTACAGAACTTATCGCGACTTGTCAGCTGCAAACCGTAGAATAATAGATGCTCAAGTTCTTTAACTAGTGACGTCATCGAATTATTTAATTCCTTTTTCCTTGTTTCAACTTTGTAACAATTACCGTTTTTCTATCCTAATTTTTTTTTATTGCTTAGATGGGTGGACGAGTTCACAGTCCACCTGGTGTTAAGTGGTTACTGGAGCCCATAGACATCTACAACGTAAATGCGCCACCCATCTTGAGATATAAGTTTTAAGGTCTCAAGTATAGTTACAACGGCTACCCTTCAAACCGAAACGCATTACTGCTTCACGGCAGAAATAGGCAGGGCGGTGGTACCTACCCGCGTGGATTCACAAGAGGTCCTACCACCAGTGATATAAAGAGGAAAGATTTGTTTGTTTGTTTGTATTGAATAGGCTACCAAACTACTGAACCGATTTGAAAAAATATTTCACTGTTTGGAAGCTACACTATTCCCGAGTGACATAGGCTATAATATTTTTTGAAAAAAATTAGGGATTCTTACTAAAACTCCAATAATGTAACCCAAGGTGTAAAAAATGACCTAAAATATTCTTTACATCGCGTGTCCTGCGAAAACTATTGATAATAGAATAAAATAATATACTACAACTTTGTAGAATACATTATTATTTACAAAAAGTATCGCGACAGCATGTGTCTACCTAAGTATTATAGTTATGCCGCAATAAGTGTTCTTTTATTTAAAAAAATAAAACAACGTCAAATATCGTTGAAATTTTTGTTAAAGACCCGAGCAGAGCCGAAGCGGGCCGCTAGTATTTTATAAGCTACTTTCTGTCTAATTCGCAGCCTTTCACAGAAGTACTTTACTTGTAATAGGGATCCTTGTGAGCCCGCCCGAGTAGGTAACACCATATTTTGTTTGTGTAGGGGGCCGAAGTTCACTCTAACCAACCGGTATGGCAGCCGGTCAGGCCGCCCAGGCGGTACCACTGGTGTCCTGGTATATCCCGCAGGACCAGAACAAACCAACCAGGTCGAAACGTGATACACGGTCAGCCGGTTGCTCTTCCACAGTAGCCTACGTAGGACTGCTGTCATGAAGTACACTAGAGTGAGGTACCACCACCCTACCTATCTCCAAAGTGAAGCAGTTATTCTTATCATTCTTAGAACTCAGATCTCAAGGTATTTACTTTGTTGATGTCGATGGGTTCCTATAAACAATTAACATTACTGGTTGTTGCTCCTGGTGGTAGGACCTCTTGTGAGTCCGCACGGGTAGGTACCACCACCCCGCCTATTTCTGTCGTGAAGCAGTAATGCGTTTCGGTTTGAAGGGTGGGGCAGCAGTTGTAACTATACTGAGACCTTAGAACTTATATCTCGAGGTGGGTGGCGCATTTAGGTTATAGATGTCTATGGGCCCCAATAACCACTTAATACCAGGTGGGCTATGAGCTCGTTCACCCATCTAAGCAATAAAAAAAAACACTAGGTGGTCCAAAAGTTCGTTCATGCGTATAAGCAATGATAATAAAATAGTAAATTTCATGTTATTCGATGGATCTATTATGACGTAGTTACTTATCTAGCAGCAACGTACTGTAGACAAGTCTACGCGGATTGAAATATACATATAAATAAATATACATACATATGAACATCATATCGAGCAAGATCGAGGGATGCTAATTAATAGCCTTTGCAGCAGGCACTTGGATAAAAAATTGTAATAAATAGTCTAAAAGTTATGTGTTAGGTTTTTAATTTATTAACTTAAATTATAAGTAATACTTACTAACAAAATGTTAGGGTTTATTTACTGAAATAAAGATACATAAAAATAATAATAATAAATATTACATCATAGTATCTTTAGTAACCGCTTAACATTAAGCTGGACGTGAGTTCATTTGCTTATTTTCGTTACGATATGACGATCTCTGGATATTATTATATTAACTCTTAATTTACGAAATTATTAATTTAGAAGTGCACTTTGACTTTCATAAAATTATAATATTTATCATTGTATTTGTACAGATCGTTCATAATGAATATTTAGTGCGCATTAATATTCGTAGAGTTCAATGACTTTTCATACGAATATTAATATTTTGTGTATTTCATTTAATACGAGGTGCATCTGTTGACTTTGAACGAATTGAGTTCAGTGACCCTAATATCTGGTGTGGGTGTAGCGTACAGTTATTGTATATATAAATATTCAAAATTAATGTATTTTCGACGAGAACATTAAATAGTTTTAAAACATTTTTCGAAGTCCTTAGAATCTGCTTATATCTAGTACACATTCGTATATCAATGGAGTCAAAAAATAGTAGCTTTATATAAAACCCATTAAGATTGCAAAAAATAGATTGCCGAAAAGATTACATTACAAGGATTAGTATTTATTTTGTATTATTTCAGGCATGACGACTTTCAATTCTGTTCAGTTGTCGAAAATAATTCATTTTCAGCGTCTTAAATAAATTCTCGGTAATATTAATGTTACATTTGCTTGTACCATTATTTTTTATGTATATACAGTAAAAGCTTCTTATTTGCGCTTCCTTCATTCGCGTTTTATCTATTCGCGGGTTAAGGAATTCTACCCAATTCCTGTACTCACGACTAAAGATTTCTGTATTGTTTGTACATATTGATAAAAATAATTCCTATATGTTGGTATACCCAAATATATCCTTTCTAAGCGCGTCGTCCAATATAGGAATAAAAAAGTGTGTGTGTCCGCTCCGACGCACGACTGGAGTTTACTGGATATAAAAAATTAAACGAAACAATACGAGAAATAGTTCTATATTACGACAACACGATACACTACAGATTATTAACAAATTAACGAGACACAAAACAAACGACTAACAAATATATGAAAATACAATAATGAGAGAAACGCGCGATCAGTACGAGGCTTTGTGGCGGACTGCCGGCGCAGCAGCCCGGCGTCACCTGCGATAACGCGGCCGCGCGTTGGCTCCTGATTGGCGCGCGCACGCATCACGCAATCAGGAGCCAATCAGGCGCATAACGCATTTCGTGTGACATGCTAGTACGATTTTGGTCCCCATAATTTTCATACCCCGGGCCTATATATGTAAATCGATTCTAAAGGAGTAAACTCCAAAAAAATAAAATAGATCTTATTAGAACTATGCCTAAAGCATATTGTTAAATGATATAGTCTAGGAACGCATGCCCTATAATCCCATATTAATGTGTATATATAAATTACCATTCCATATTCACGGCTTTAGTATTCGCGGAATATTTACGGAACATATTATTATATGCGTATATCGGCCTTACAATTTTACGATACGCTACTTATTAAGACTACGATAAGCTATTACGCTAATACGTATCTTTACGGATTCACGAACAATTGTTACGATTAAACAAAAACATCCTATAAAAAGTACACGTGAATGAAATAAAAGTAATTATTATAATTATTATAAATGAATTCATTATGCACATTTTCTAAATTATACAACCTAATAAAAGTAACCAATAAGAAATCCGCCAACAGCAAAAGTTCCTAATTTATAATTCCAAACATAAATCTTGTTACGTAGAATGGAATGATATACTAAACGAATATTTCTCGAAAGTAGAGAGAGTCAAATGAGAACTGCATTTTGCACTCACAAGTATATTCGCACCTCGGCTAGTCTATTAATATTGTAGTTAGCTAGGATTTACGTTAGCTACGTGCTTTGTAAGATGAACTGACTAGTAAAATGATATTTTAATACAAAAAAATATCGAATTAGCGATGGTTCTAACTAGGCACTAGTTATAATACTATGCTTACATACAGACAGTGATATTATACGATATTTTCTGTAAAGGAAGGGAAAAATTACAAAAAAATCAACACAATAATAAGTATACCATCTGGTGGTATCGCGTATTGCAAACTCGTACGGTTACGTACCAACATCCTGTCATTTTTGCCACGAAGCAGTCATCGTCCTTGTATTAAGGAAGGGTCAGCCGGAATATAATAAAATGGACATTCCGACCTCATGTTCCAAGGTGCATTAATGTTGTGATGTCTATGGTCTCCGGTAACCATCGGTTGGCCTTCTTGGGTTACATCTCTAGCAGTATGTTCGTTGCACCACGCCATAGGTGGACTTATCTGTTTATTTTGGTGTTTATTTACTTCATACATTTTTGCTTCAATGATTATCATTATCTTATCATAAACGTGTTAATAATAATATCAAATTTACAGATTTTAAATTACGACCGTTTGAAATATATCTCTGTACTGACTCCTTAGTCTGGGTTACTACTCACTTTACTGACGTCCTTAATCGACTCTCCTAGTTTGTTGATACGCGGTGTACCCGTAGCCTTGTGATTATGCTATTGTTCTATTCTCGAGTCGAAACGATTTGATTAAATAATATATTGACTAAAGATTTTCAATCGAATAGAAACCTGTAAGATCGGAATCTCAATGGATACATAATATCACTACCAAAATAAAAAAAGTTTTGTAAAAAATTATATTTAGATACTAGATGATCAGACTTTATTCTGTCTGAATTTTGCGAGGCTAGGTTTATTGTTATCAACAAAATTCATTTAGTTTTTATATTCGTAAACAAATCAGCGGTCCTAGATAATATATAATATAATACCTATATAATGAAACGAAAGGCGGAAGGCTTAACAAAAACCTCCACGCACTGTAATCGCGCGAACCCCCAAAATATTAATGACGCAAATATTAAGGTCTGTTGCGGAACTTTCTTATCTGAATTTGCGTGCGCATTAATCATCTTCGTGAGGAAACTTGGGACTGATTCCACCGCATATCGGTGTTTGAACAAGAACTCGAGCGGCGTGGTTTGGGGTGCGGTTTTTCGGAATGTCTTGCGAACCGTTCTGCTGTCTTTTAATTGATTTTAAATATGTTAAGTTGTAAGTTTGTCTGAGCTAAATTAAGTATTGAAAGTCATCGTGGTCTAATAGATAAGGTGCTTGATGTAATGGTATCGAAAGTTACCAAAGAAAATAATTGCATAATTTCTGATGGTATTATGAACGCTATGGTATTATGAATGGTTGGACTATCTTGCCTATTTGTTCTGTGAAATAATCTTGCGTTCCGGTTGGTTAAATGAGATATTTGTCATACAGAAGAATTAAAGCTTGGAAATTATTTCTCTGAATAGGTCGCCATATTCATCTCGTAATGATGTTAGGTTACGAGAATCACTTTGGACCTGGTGAGCCTCGAGCTCATTTTTTTTTTTTTATGTAAAATGAAAACTTTTATTGTTGCTATATTATGGTCTTGCCGCGTACCATCCGACTTTGGAATGAACTCCGCTCCACGGTGGTTTCCGAGCGCTATGACATGTCCTTCTTCAAACGAGGCTTGCGGAGAGTACTTAATGGTAGGCAGCGGCTTGGCTCTGCCCCTGGCATTGCTGACGTCCATGAGCGACGGTGACCACTTACCATCAGGTGGGCCGTATGCTCGTCTGCCTAAAAAGGCAATAAAAAATATATATAAGATCAATGAATCTAAATGTAAATATAACTTCAGATAGCGAGTTTAATCGCGACGAACGCAAAGCTCCAGCTTACGAACAAAATTCCCATTTTATGTGACCACCTTGAAGCAATTAGTGCCTTTATTCCGTTATTTTCGTGCAAAAACAGTAATTATGGGCTTAGGTAGCCGGTAAGAGGTTAAATTAATTGCTTTAGAGATAGTTTGCAAAATTCGTTTATCTAACGTTTGAACTTTTGTAATTAGTCCGTAATCTTTGGTGTACAGATGTTTCGATTAACTTCACAAAAGCTTATAAAAGTATCCGAAAGATTCTAAGAGTATTCGGAAGCTAGTATCTAGTGACAATAAATTATAGGATTTTTTTCTATTGTTTGCTAAATTATAGGATTTTGTAATCAACTCTGTTCACGACAAGTTATAAAAGTTAGACGAGATTTGAAATTAGCCCTTCATTGTGAATCTGGTATTACTGAAGTTAATTGCGAAGAAGGTGATTGTAGTTAACATCTTGTAGCCCCAAGTCCGTTTTTATTTGATTAAAATAAAAACGATTATTAATCACGCTTTTTCAATGGCTTAAGCTTGTTTCCAATGACAGAAAAACAGAATGAGAAAAAGACGGACGGACGAAGGAAAAAAAGAAAGAAACATCTTTGAATGTAAGCCAATAAAAAGGTAGTTGTTGACACTTTTCTTGTTCCTTAAAAACAAAAGACGGTGGCGAATACAATGTAGTAACTGTTTCTGTTTAAGAAATAAATTGCATGTACCTGTAAAGTTCTGAGATACTTTAAGACATTGTAATCTAGAGATGTCATTTTCCAACAAAGCTAAAATTAAGCATTCGGATAGGTGAATCATGATGTAATTTTTTTCTATGAAAGGATTTTTCTGTGTAGCCTGAGAATTCCATGATTATTTTCTTATTTCTGAATAGATTATAGTTTTGTTTTCATCGATCGGTTAACAATGAACATTTCTTTTTTGTTTCTTAAATGAGTGGACGAGCTCACAGGCCACCTGGTGTTAAGTGGTTACTGAAGTCCATAGACATCTACTACGTAAATGCGCCACCCACCTTGAGATATAAGTTCTAAGGTCTCAAGTATAGTTACAACGGCTGCCCCACCCTTTAAACTGAAACGCATTACTATGCTTCACGGCAGAAATAGGTTGGGTGGTGGTACCTACCCGTGCGGACTCACAAGAGGTCCTACCACCAGTAACGATTATTTTCTAGAATACTCTCGTTATTTTTTAACGAAGCGTTTTAAATTAAGCCTATTTAAATTGGTCGTATGTTGTCAGTGTGTGACGTGTTTTTCAGAAAAAATACATCGCAGTACGTTTTATAAGGTATAGTGTTGCAATAAATTCGGTTCGAACACGAGACGATGGTAAATGAATTGCCATTAGAGCCGCGGAGACCGCCCGCGTGATGGATCACACCGCATCAACTCAATGCGGTTACACATTGACGGATGTTGTTCAATGCACAAACTGTTCTATATCTGAAAATGTCTTGACAGACTTTTTAAGGTTTTGCTTAGCTGTGTTCTAGAATTCAACTGTATGAACGTTTTTTTTAAATATAAAAGTATTGGGTATATAATTAGTTTGAAGTACGAATGATCGAGAATCAGGAAAATTTAGAAGGTATGATTGAGATATTTAAGCTAT
This sequence comes from Bombyx mandarina, assembly GCF_003987935.1. The sequence goes on from NW_021011481.1 coordinate 2,754,679, forward strand.
TGATAAAAAATCGTTTGTAGAATTAATCAAAATCTAGACTATATAAAGTAAAGAGGATCATACGAAATCGATTGATGCTGTGGGCTTGTAACTTGACGATAAATTTCAGATGAAAATAATTGTTGTTGTTCAAAACATTCTTGTTGACTTCGTTTTTTATTTTTTTTTATTGCTTAGATGTGTGGACGAGCTCACAGCCCACCTGGTGTTAAGTGGTTACTGGAGCCCATAGACATCTACAACATAAATGCGCCACAGACCTTGAGATATAAGTTCTAAAGGTCTTAGTATAGTTACAACAGCTGCCCCACCCTTCAAACCGAAACGCATTACTGATTCACGGCAGAAATAGGCAGAGCGGTGGTACCTACCCGTGCGGACTCACAAGAGGTCCTACCATCAGTAATTACGCAAATTATAATTTTTGCGGGTTTGATTTTTATTACACGATTTATTATTATTTTTATTCCTTCAGCGTGGAAGTCAATCGTGAACATTTGTTAAGTACGTATTTCATTAGAAAAATTGGTACCCGCCTGCCCGGATTCGAACACCGGTGTATCGCTAGATACGAATGCACCGGAAGTCTTATCCTTTAAGCCACGACGACTTAGTGCAGTTGATTATGGTCAAATTCTCTACATTTTTTTAAAGAAAACAAACGCTAATATTATGATATTTTAAAATGAAATTACGTATTACCTCCACAAATTGAATCATCCTATTTTAATTATATACATTTTTGGTCATCTCTAATCAGTGAGAAATCGTATCGGTGTAGAATGGCTATAGAAAATGTTTGTTGTCTGGCCTATCGAAGATATCATCAGCACCCAGTTATTAAAAAGTTATAAAAGATGAGATTAATACCTAATTTTTCTTTTCTCCCAAGTTTTGTTCTATTCAAAATATCAAAACCACACTAGATATTACTTCCAGATTTGTTTAAAATACTTACTTAGCACACTTGTCTCTAGCCATTAAATTAACTTATTGGACACCTGTTTAGTATTTTGCAACTTAATCCTTTATTTCATAAGATAATTCTCCTTTACCTCTACTTTCTGGTGGTAGGGGATCTTAAGAGAACGCACAGGTAAGTACAACAACGCCGCCTAGTTCTGCCGCTAAAAATTGTGGCAGTTGTGGGGTATTCACGTTCTTATTACTATGAGCTCCGGTATTTAACACCAAGCATGCCTATTCATCGTCTATGTCGTATGCACGTCTACTAAAATTTTTAAAAATATTGTTTTTTAAAAGATTATATATTAAGAACACAACGATCTTTCTCGAAAAACGTCTTAAAAGAGATGTTTTGTTGCTCCCACATTTAAGAAGAGTAAATAGATAGAAGAGCAAAGCATTGCCAAAATAAATAATTGAACTGAAGTAGCTAAAAGCTAAGAAGCCTGGCATCGCTGACCTGTTTCTTAGCCTTAAGCTTTGAGAGTTTCACAAACTGCACAGTCTTACTGTGCTGTTAATAAGATTCCGTTTGAAGACTGCAAGAATTTTACGCTAACATCGACTCAAAAGAAGTTTGTGTTCGGCATCCACAAACCGCCTACCCCTTCGCTTCACAACTTCAAATTCAATTTGATAGAACGAAGAAACGCTACGACAACTGACATCAGAGTCTCTATTTTTTTGGATTCTTAAATATTCCGTGACCGAAATAGGAAGGTTGTTTTATCACCATGAAAAGATGTTTGATATTTATTGGTAGTCGTTCGTAAACATACATGGTATTCTTATATGATTAAATACGTATTTGACGAGTATAGTCATCCATAACTGGGTGATTAAATAAAAGAAAGGATCGACTAAGCTGGGACACACTCTTTGGTCTACATCGCATCTGCTTTTAGTCCACGCGACTGATTGCATTATAAGGCAAGGGAAAAAAAAAACACGTGTTGCACTTGGGGACTACCGCGGTATTGCATAGCATTTTTTATCAACTTATGCAATTATAATTAGACAATAATAATTTAATATTAAAACAATAATAAGACCACGCTATATTTATTAACATTAACAAAAGCAAAACATTAACTGTCCTCTTCACACTCATAAGCTAGACCGCGCGAAAGAGAGATGGGCAGACTTTTCATGATGCGCATGCAGTGCGACGTCACCTCGCGCGCTTATTCACAAACACTACGCAAGCGTAACGTGTGAATGTGTTGAACGTGAGCTACATGGTAGGCGGAGTTGGGGTGTTAGGTTTTATTTTCGTTACGGAATTTCTTGATTCGGTCGCCATGCTCAAAACCCGCGATAAAAACTATGCAATAGCTTAATAATAATTAGATAATACGGTATTTGCATCTCGATTAGGAGTCATTCAATATAAGAACATAAAACACGAGGCGCAGTATCTGATAACCAAGAATGTATGTATTAGATGAAATTAATCCAACAGAGTTTTTCATATTTCGAATAACAACGTTTATTATAGTTGTAAATAAATTGTCAACCTGCGTTGTAGAACATAATCTGTCTTTGAACAACAGTAAAATATTAAAGCCACATAATTTAGCATTTAAACCTTTTTTACACTCATACCGCAATTATAAAAAAGGAAATAAATATTATTAAAATAAAAATGCGTATATCTTTTCACCTTTTAAGATGCAAAGTAAACACAATTTAAATGTACCTTAAAATGCGTAGAGAAACCGTGAATAGGACAAGGGACATTAAATTAAAGAAATACGACTTTTATCCGGAAATAGCCCTGGAATACGACAAAATAAAGATTCACTTCGGCCCTACAACTGAATTATTCATTGTCGCTGTGCGGAATAATTAAACTGGTAAATTGCTCTAAACTCAAATTAAAAACTTTAGGAACTTGGCGAGTGCGTTGTTTACATTTGCATGAAAGTCGGAAAACTAACATCGTATCGCTTAGCTTTATAAAGCGTTTGAGTAAATAAACGTAGTGTGAAGTTACTTTATTTTGTGTTAACTTTACCTATAAACATTGGGAAACTTTGAAAAGATTTACAAAGTATTTCTTTGTCTACATCGATAGTTTTAAATGTAAGCAGCGGCATTACAGCAAGCTTATTGTTGTTTTTATGTGCTGTGTTCGTATTAATAATAGAGTAATCTAGGTCGTCAGTGCGTCAGTGCGTGATGATGATGATGATGATGATCTTGAGACTGGAGGTTTACAGTTTCAATTGTATAGTAATTACGCAAATTATTATTTATTTGTGTAAAAAAGAAAATCAAAGGAAAGTCCTATAAAAATGAAATCGAAGTCTTAATGGTATTCTAGATATAGTGGCCGAGTAGGATTGCTTTACGGCAAAAATTGGTAGGATAATGATAGGTATGTGTGATAGGTAAGCTGTTCAGAATACCGACTTGACTTGATTGAATCGGTGGTGCTGTAGTTAGCGCACCTGATTGTTGCCCCGATGGTCGTAGGTTCGATTCTCATAGCGGGTATGCATTCGTGATGATGAACAGGTTTGTTCGCTCTTTGCCTGGGTGTTTATTACCTATAGAAGAATATATTTAAACGTATATAAGTCGTAGTCAAGTTGTCGTGACTAAGACGTCCGGTGCATTCGTATCTAGCGATGGAACGGTGTTCGAATCTAGCTGGCAAGTAACAAATTTTCTAATGAAATACGTACTTAACAAATGTTCACGATTCACTTCCACGGTGAAGGAATAACATCGTGTAGTAAAAATCAAACCTGCAAAATTATAATTTGCGTAATTACTGGTGGTAGGACCTCTTGTGAGTCCGCACGGGTAGGTACCACCGGCCTGCCTATTTCTACCGTAAAGCAGTAATGCGTTTCGGTTTGAAGGGTGGGGCAGCCGTTGTAACTATACTGAGACGTTACAATTTATGTCTCGAGGTAGGTGGCGACATTTGCGTCGTATGTGTCTATGGGCTCCGGTAACCACTTAACACCAGGTAAGCAATGAAAAATAAGAATATGTAGGTATATAAAAAAAGGAAATTTAATTTTACTAGAAGTCATGAGATTGTTTAAACATTTCGTGTTAACCGCGTACATAATTGCGGGTGGCGTGGGTTAATTACTCGCAAAAGCAGTATAAGATCCTGCGTGTGCAGATAACGATGCATTTAGGATGCTGATGGGGCTGCTTCGATTTTGCAGCGCATCGGGCATGTTTGCGAACCGACGATTTCTATGCCATATTAAGAAAGCGATGCGCGTCCTTGCTCTGCAGGGTAGGGGCTAGCTCCAACAGCATCCTGGCCATGATATTCTCTAGATTAGATGGACCTTTTCTGAATCATTGCAGAGAGGTCCACAAAACTTTCTCGTAATGCCGCTATTGCAATCGTATGTAGTATGTATGTATTTTGTTGTTTTCTTTTATTACCTACTGTGTCCTCACCAACTTATTTTTAAGATATAACTGTTACTAACATTTATATGGATCATTATCTGAAATAAAGAATTTAATAAATAAAAAAATAAATAAAAAGAAATGCAAATCGCATGCAAAATTTAAACATTTTCATTTCACTAACCGACTCAACCGCAGATTGTAAGCGTGAAGTTTCATTTGATCGTTCACTATGGAGGCTATATGGTTGAATGCGTTGTAACGAGGAGAAGCGCACGTTAATATATTATATACAAACGATGCGGGCTCTTTGAATCTCGTACGAGGAAATTTGTGCAAAACATTTTTCATTGCAAAATTTTAATGAAGTCTCTTGAAGGCTTTACGAGCTTCTGTTGGTAGCTTTTAATCATCACTATAGGCAGATGTGCATACGCCTTACCCGATATGTTGGTGATTACAGCTAGTCATAGACTTAAGTATAGTCAGCGATAGCCAAGGCGATGCCCACCGCAGAAGACTTCTCTGTTGATTTCGGAGCTGGTATGTTTCAAATAATATATCTTTAAAGGCTCTGGGAAAGGGCGTATTAGCACCAATTAGTATGGAAGGACTCTACTCAAATTGTGGGCGTTGCAATAGTATGGTGCATTGAATATGACGATACGTTCAAACCGCACCGTACCAAAGTAAAGTTGAACAGTTTTGTTTAATACAGAGAGTTTTCAGCTTTATGTCCTTTCAATTAAGTTGAGATTCTGGAACGACCTGCACGCCCTACGCTATTGCTGTGGCACTTCGACATGTTTTCTTCACCCCAAGGTTAAGGATGAGGTATTGCTAATATGAAGCTATATAGACCATTTAGGTCTGGTCCGTAAGTTCAAAGTCGCTCCACGTGCTATGGAAAGGTATATGCTCGGAGTTTCTGTGATGGATCGAGTCAGAAATCAGGAAACCCGTCACAGAACCAAAGTAACTGGCATAGCCCTAAAGGTTAGCAAGCTGAAATGGCAATGGGCCGGACATACGTGTCGCAGAGCCGATGGCCGATGGAGCAGACGTGTTCTGGACTGGAGACCGCGTACCGGTAAGCGCATCGTTGGGCGTCCCCTTACCCGTTGGACCGATGACTTGCGGCGATATGCTGGGAAAGATTGGATGCGAATGGCGGAGGATCGTTCATTGTGGTGGACTACGGGAGAGGCCTACATCCAGCAGTGGAGAGATACAGGCTGATGATGATAGACAATTTAGGATCAGATTTGTTATGTGCTTGCCTGTTTTGTAAGACAAAAAAGGTTGTTTCAGATGTCACCTCGTGATCGGAAGTGAGCGCCACTTTGAAAAATTGGGCCCTCGACTGATGGCGACGGCCGGCTCTCTGAGCCGGCTGCTTCCAAACGTCGGGGGTCCCGATCAGGTGGCGCGCCGCCTCTACATGGGGTTGGTGCGATCGATGGCACTATACGGCGCGCCCATATGGTTCCACGCCCTGACCCGCGAGAAAGTCGCGGCGCTGCGACGTCCGCAGCGCGCGATCGCGGTCAGGGCGATCCGAGGATACCGCACCGTCTCCTTCGAGGCGGCGTGCTTGCTCGCCGGGGCGCCACCCTGGGACCTGAAGGCGGAGGTGCTCGCTGCCGATTACAGGTGGCGTAGCGACCTCCGCTCTAGGGGGGAAGGGCGCCCCGGCGAAGGTGTAATTCGGGCGCGGAGGCTCCAATCTCGGCGGTCCGTGCTGGAAGCGTGGTCTCGCCGCTTGGCGGACCCGTCGGCCGGCATCCGTACCGTCGAGGCGGTCCGCCCGGTTCTCGCGGACTGGGTGGGCCGCGACCGCGGATGCCTCACCTTCTGGCTGACGCAGATGCTTACCGGCCACGGATGTTTCGGCCGGTACTTGCACAAGATAGCCGGAAAGGAACCGACGGCGCAGTGCCACCACTGCGCGGACCGCGACGAGCATGACACAGCGGAACTCACACTGGCGCGTTGCTCTGGATTCGACGGGCAACGAGCCGCCCTCGTCGCGGTCATAGGAGAGGACCTCTCGCTGCCGCGCGTCGTGGCTACGATGCTCGGCAGCGACGCGTCCTGGAAAGCGATGCTCGACTTCTGCGAGTCCACCATCTCGCAGAAGGAGGCGGCGGAGCGAGAGAGGGAGAGCTCTTCCCTTTCCGCACCGATCCGTCGCCGTCGAGCCGGGGGCCGGAGGCGGGAATACGNTGAGTATCGCCACGGCACGAAGAGCCACGTTCATACGAGATGTTTTATTAAATTCATTTAAAAGATGGCGGTCATACTGACATCAGCTTTTTATTTATTGCTTGGATAGGTGGACGAGCTCAAAGGCCACCTGGTATTAGGTGGTTACTGGAGCCCATAGACATCTACAACGTAAATGCGCCACCCACCTTGAGATATAAGTTCTATGGTCTCAAGTATAGCTATCAGAAGGATATCCAGTGTTGTTGATACAGCAATGGCTGAGGGTTTTCCTCAAATCTCTTCTGAAAAAGGACTTATCATAGCACTCAGGAAACAGCGAAGAGAGCTCGGGGTTTGGGCGATGAGCACGTGATCGTCGTCGATATAAAGACTTTCACTTCACATCTGGATATTCAAGTCTCTCCACCGAATGTAATCAAAATTTTAAAACAATGTCCTCTTATCTACTATAGAAAGTACGTGTAACGCGATAGCTGTTTTAACATAGATTTTAATTGATTAAAATCTGTTTTTTTTTATTGCTTAGATTAGTGGACGAGCTCACAGCCCACCTTGAGATATAAGTTCTAAGGTCTCGAGTATAGTTACAACGGCTGCCCCACCCTTCAAACCGAAACGCATTACTGCTTCACGGCAGAAATAGGCAGGGTGGTGGTACCCACCCGCGCGAACTCACAAGAGGTCCTACCACCAGTAATTACGCAAATTATAATTTTGCGGGTTTGATTTTTTATTACACGATGTTATTCCTTCATCGTGGAAGTCAATCGTGAACATTTGTCAAGTACGTATTTCATTAGAAAAATTGGTACCCGCCTGAGATTCGAACACCGGTGCATCGCTCAAAACAAATGCCCCGGACGTGTTATCCGTTAGGCCACGACGACTTCACGAATAGCGTTTACATTAATATTTTTGAGGTAAATTTCCACGTATACATTTACACACGGTATCAATAATATTCGTTGTAATAACAAACCAGCATTCCAGCTTTAACAGGCCCATCGCAGCTAACTGAACACGCTTACTTGTCCTGCGATATGCGCCATCATTCCTTACATTTTACTGTGGCCCACAGCAGAGCACAACCGGATCATTATCACTCATAGCCTACAAGCTTTCGGCATGACAATTCTGCCCTACGTAGATCACTCTTTTTTTATTGCTTAGGTGGGTGGACGAGCTCATAGCCCACCTGGTGTTAAGTGGTTACTGGAGCCCATAGACATCTACAACGTAAATGCGCCACCCACCTTGAGATATAAATTCTAAGGTCTCAAATATGGTTAAAACGGCTGTCCCAACCTTCAAAGCGAAACGCATTACTGCTTCACGGCAGAAATAGGCAGGGTGGTGGTACCTACCCGCGCGGACTCACAAGAGGTCCTGCCACCAGTAAAAAACATTATAGTCAAACATAGTCATCACGGCACTAACATAGCATTCAAGCTTAGTCTCGACTCACCGTAGTCATCGATTAGCGCTGACACTAGCAAGCTCATCACGGACTTCAATTTGGTGGTACAACTCAGCTCTTGGGGTTGACTGATATAGCTATCATAGGTTATCATAGAATGGAATATATTTAACCTTAATCGCACTAATGACATTTTTAAGATAAGCTTGCCTATAAACAATTACCGTCCAAGATTATTTCGACCGCCGGTCCACATAGCAAAAACACCGGCTCTATCTCTATCAGAAATCTTGCCTTTGTCGTTTTCCCGAAATGTTTTTGACTTTTGCTACATTACTTAACACTTCAAAGCGAAAATCATACATGAACCCGATAAACGTTTTGGGCTAACCATTTCATACCACGTGACTCAAAGATCATCTAAACATAAAAACCTACCTAATTTGCAGAAATAATAACTATGGTTAAACTTCAAATTAATTTTCCCCGAATCTGACTTTTATTGTATGCTAACGAGCAACAAATCCGAATAAGATTCTCACAAAAAAAAAAAACGAGATTTGCCGAGTCCCTTCCTTTGATACTTTACGTTTTATTCCGTGAAATTATATTTCCGAGAATCGAGGCTTCTTACAGCATTTTCCTTTTCGTGTCAAAAAAAAGGCGGTGGCCCCATTAGATGATTTGCGGTCAATCAACTGATAGATGAGAAAGAGATTTTTTTCATTATTTTTTATTAGCCTTATGGTTGTGCCTGCGATCTTCTGTGGGAGGAGCACAATAATTGTCATTAATAGGACAGCGTTCAATTTTTAAGATTCGAAGAATTACTCTTAAGACTTTGAATTTGGTAAAATAATCCTTTTGCGATATAGACGTTCACTGAGAACTAATTTTACGCCAATACTTTTTACGTATAGCCTTCAATTAAAAAAAGACGTGTGGCACTCGGAGACTGCCGCGGTAAAGCTATTGCATAGCATTTTTTATCAACTTATGCAATTATAAATCGACAATAATAAATTTAATATTAAAACAACAATAAAATAAGATCCGGCGAGAAACTTAGTGGGCTAACTTTCAATGAATCTGCTACATTGTGAGTATTCCATTTTGACCACGCACTCAATAGAGGGCGCTACATGGGATAGAGACACGCCTTTGGATGCTAGTTCTAACTCTCATTCCCCAGAATCAACGGTTTAGCTAGTTTATTTTTAATGCCACTCCAATCACTGAATGAGTAGTAGGAGTATGGCGCTGTCGTTGTGTTACCCACAAAATTATATCACATATTTTGATAGTACATAAATCGGTGTTTAGACTTCTTACTTTAAACACTACACAACGCAACGTGTGAATGTGTTGAACGCGAGCTACATAGTAGGCGTAATGAGGGGCGGAAGGTTTTTTTCGTTACGGAATTTCATGATCCCGCTCTCAAGCCGAGCTCAAGGCCCGCGATAAAATCTATGCAATAGCTTAATAATGTGCGGATTTTAGCATGGTAGGATAATAACAGTCGCAATGATAACAGTTGCTACGGTAACCACTTTGTTCTATAATAATTGATTACTGCGGCTTCATTTGCATTACGAGGTGTTGTCCGTTCATTGTGTGGCCTAAAATGTTCGTTTTACAAGTTGTGATAAATATGAGTCTCTGGTTTGTAATTTTACACAACTGACCATTAATCTCGGGAAAATTCAATAATATTGTAAAACTGAGTTTTAAATTAAACGCAAGTGAAACCGTGTGATACAACTAAGTGTGGGCGTGTCTTCTTCTTCTTCCTAGCGTTTTCCCGTCAAGTACCAGGGTCCGCTTCCCCACTTAAACTCCTCTACTTTGCCTGGTCTTTGGCATCCTTCTGGGTGAGGTTATTCTCCTTTACATCCATCTTTACCACAGCCAACCAGCGTTTCTCGGGCTTGTGAAGCTCCGATAACTCATCTATACATATAAATAAAATTGGAGTGTCTGTTTGTAATATTGAAATAACCGCTTTTTACTACATGTATATGAATATATATACGGTACATACACCAAAATTACATTTTTTACAATTTTTGTCTGTCTGTCTGTTTGTTCCGGCTAATCTCTGAAGGGGCTGGATCGATTTTGACGAGACTTTCACTGATAGGTAGCTGATGATATAAGAAGTAACTTAGGCTACTTTTTCAGACTAGCTTCGCCCCGCGGCGTCACCCGCGGTACGACAATAACCGCGGGTAACATCGCAGGACTCGGCTATCAATAATAAAATTTAATTTTTCCGAAGCGAAGCGAGGCCTGGTCGCTAGTCTTCTATATGAATGAAAAAGGAGTGTTTATCTACTATTCCTCCTAAAGCATTCGTCTATCCTGGTATAAATTGGTACAGTTGTTATCAGCGCTCCGGGGTATATTTCTTTTATTGTACCGTTGATGTCTGACAGGTGGCGTGCGAGTACTTTTAATAAATTTATTTACTATTCAGTATTTATTATTTAGTATTAGTTGAGTATTTATTTATTATTTAGTATTTAATTACTTTTAATAATTTTATTCAAACAACCTAGATTATACTCCAGATTAGTGTACTTGTGAAGGTACATCATAATCAAATCAATCCGTAACAAACAGACCAACAAGAAATAATTCGGAAAATCTCTTGTTTAAATTTTCGTATTTCGTAAGGAGTAAGTTATACGTTCTATGTTTTTTTATTACTTTTATTTAATATACATACACAACAGATTTTACCATCTTCTTATATATGGATACCGGTTGCGAAGCTGGAAAGTTTTTACTTAACGATTTTCTTTTAGAAGGGAAACTCCGTACAAAAGTTTAACACGGAAAATTTGATGTAATTGGCTTGATGGTTTATTTTTATATTTTAATATGATAGGATGTTCTGCCAATTTATCATTACTTATTAAAACAATATTTAGAAGAAAAAATTGTTAATGTTTATCTGTTAAGTCCATTTTATATTTATAGTTCATTCACAGAATTGACCAATTCTCGGTTGGGTTCCGCTAAATAAGGGTTTCGCAGTTTTCTGATCCTGTGGAGCGAACTGTCGCCGTCGCTCAAAACACGTCATTTCGAATCCACTCCATCCACTATCTTCATCCACATGCTTTTAGGTATTCCAAGTACCTGTCACCATTCTCGTCGAACTTGTCGAATGGGACGAAGGGTTCGGGGAACAAATTAACCCTCAGACACAGCCCACTGAGTTTTTCTCCGGATCTTCTCAGTGCGTCGCGACTTACATCTGGTGATAGATTCTGCGAAGCGCTGCTCTTGCTCGGGCTAGTGCTATCGAATTCGCCAGGCTGAGCCCTGAGCTCCCCGTGAGCTAAACGCTCGGCAAAACTGGTATAACACCTCGAGGATAACAGTATAGGTAGGAAAAAAAACGAAGCTGGGTTCTTGAAGTATGAGTTAAGTGTCCAAAGTAAAAGTTTTATACTTTTTATGTCTATGCTATGGTTATGCTATATATTTATGCCCGTACAAAATGCTTGTTGCAAACAAGCGCTGACAATTTACTTGAGACCTTAGAACTTATATCTCAAGGTGGATGGCACATTTACGTTGTCTATGGGTCTGTCAATGTCTATGGGCTCCAGTAACCACTTAACACCTGGTGGGCTGTGAGCTCGTCCACCCAACTAAGCAATAAAAAAAAGGCAATGCTAAATATTAACACCAGATTAGCTAACAGACGTACAGATCATACACTCACACACCCAATCCTACAATTCAACTAGTTTATAATCTTTGAAATTTCATAATTCAATGCCGTCCGCGACCACTGCCTTGCCAGTTTTAATATTTAAAGATTTATCGTCCCAGAGGCGACATTAATTTCGAAGTCTCGCTACGCTCCTGGCCAACGAAACTGTGTATTTCATATTCGTATAATTATACAACATTAACCTCAACCGAATTATACTGAAAAACCGAATCACACAACAATACGAAGTACACAATTTATTATGTGAGTAATATCGGTTGCTACAGTAGCGGGTCGTTATTGAATATTTTATTAATGATACTGTAAAAATTGTGTTTTAAACGTATTCATTTTGTTTGTGTTCATTGCAATTTTAACACGCTTTCAATTAGTCTGACTTGTATCTATACAATGTTATTATCATTTCAATTACAAACTTCTAGACGACTCAGAAATTTGATAATTTTCACGCTTACCAAGAACCGATGACAGTAGTGTATTATTTAATTTGGTTTTTTTTTCTACCTAAGCTGATAGCCTTGAGAGGCTATTTCGGCGTAACCTTAACTAGTAGGTGAGCTCACGGGATTCAAACCGGTAGTGTTGCTAACACTGGCCCTAGCAAGAGCAGTGCATCGCAGAATCTACCATCGGATCGGAAACGCGACCCACTAAGATGAAGATCCGGCGAGAAACTCAGTGAGCTGTGTTTATGGGCTAATTCGCTCGTCAAGCCCTTCATCGACGAGAACGGTGACCGGAGTTAGTCTAATGTCACTGAGATTTTTTTCTCGGCCAGTTATCGTTCATCCATATTTTTTAATCGTGCTTTTGAAGTTTTATTTTTTATTGTTTATATTTACTTATTTAGTGGTCTACATGTGCACAAAAGCACACACGCGTCATTTCAAATGGCTATAAAATATATTGATACTAGCGCTTAAGTAGCGACTACGCCATTTACTTCTAATGAAATGATAAATTTATTATTTCAATCGAAATCTTCTCAACATCGTTATAAATATTTGCTATTTTTATTCTACATTTTTAATATAAATGTTAAAAAGCATAACAGATAGTGAAATATCTCAACCTCCAACTTCAGTGACTAAGGGTATCTCAGCATCCTTGAAACACAAACACTAACATTTAATTAAGCTTTGCTAAGTCTATCAGTAGTATTAAGTAATTCGAGCTGTATAATCGACTAGGAACTATTTATTTAAAGGCTGCATTTTTGCAACTCAAATTTTACAGCTTCTACTACTTAACGAACTGCAAATCTATTTTTATTATTTTTACATTTAATAAAAAAACCACTGGGGCATTGAAATTCTCAGCCATTTCTGGATTTCAGACATAAATTATTTTCACATCAATTAACGTTTCATTAATTTTTTTGCTCTCGGACTTAGAAATAAATATATTTGGTTTCTCAAGATACCTGTAGCAGTATACCTTAGAGACACAAGATACATATTAGAGAGAATATTGTCTGCAGCTGACCCTAACAATAAGATCCCTGTGCGTCAGCCCAGAGTTTCGTTGTCCTTTGTATTACAATACATTTTATGGCTTCATTCGAAGGGCTTTTTGATTAATTTACTTTATGGACAATACTTACGGGCTTTTGAAGTATATAAGACTTTCTCGTACATCCCGTTGGGAGTGAAGATGAACTTTAAAAAACTATAAAAGACGTGGTAAATTGTCGGAGTGAAATATTATTTTTATAGACCATCCCCAATGAATATGATCACGGATAGCTTACGTTTAATTACTGATTTATTTTTGTTTCTTGAACATTGATTAGGAGTTTCAATCATATTATGATTTAGTTCATCTGCAGCAATCCGTATGCAACTTTATTTACTGAATATTTAGAATTTTATATGCGTAGATACGAATTTTGCATTTAATTGATATCGTAAAATTATTGCAGTTTGTTTTACTTGTTTTGTCAGTCATAGCAGATTATTCTGTAGTTCATTGGAAAATTTGGTCCACATCGAAATTTAAAATTACCGAGACTGTTAAGTAAATGGTTTACTACACAGTAATCTTTTAAATCACATTTGTTGATGAGTTTGTATGACATTTGATTTTTCATTTTATTACTATTCATAAAACACGCATCGATTACAATTGCTATTATATTTGTTTTCATTGTAAACTAATCAGGTCTAGAGGTAATAACAGTTCAAGTGTTTTGAAGCTCCTTTACAAAGTCGATCTTAACTACCTAGAAGCTAAACTTTTCGAGGAAACCTAGCTTTATTACGAAATAAGAGAAGTTCCACTTGAAGAGTAATTGCACTCTTTATAAAGATCAGTATAGTACTTACGTAAGCCATTTAAATAAAAATGATATCATTTATTTTCCCCATTATATGCTAACCAACACGTATGGCTTATTATGTTTTGCACTAGTTCTAATCAAACCAAAAATACCACAACACTGATGTCATGCATCAAGATTGTCTCTAATCATGACGGCGATGGAACTACAATATCTACCTATATCGAACGTTCTATTGGTCTAATTGGATTCAATACGCCAGACGGACTGCTCACACACGCTTTACAAGTTAGTTAATGAAAACGATCGGAAGCTTAAAGGCGATACGAAATAAAGAATATAAATAAATATTATCGGGTGTGAAATAAATATACTATCTAGGATTGTACTTTTAAAATGTAAATTCGTGTATTTTGTGATCAGCCTTTTAGTAATTGTGAATAGAAGATGTGAATCTAAATAAAAGTGTTTAAATATAGGCTTGTTTGGTTGAAATACAGCTAAATGAATCCATCACTAAGGACGTAAGTAAGTCATTTTACCTACTCTAATTTACGACAATGTCAAATATTCCTGTATTGTGGAACCACTCTACAGCCTAATATCACAATGATTTTACCCAAAAATTCATCAGATTAAGCTTTATCTTTGTACTGATTTTGTGTATTGCATGTTTACGATGACAAGTGAACTACATAACGCACTGCATAGAAGTTATGGGGTAAAAGTACTCTAAGGAATGATGTATGGTTATCGTTTTGAGAACACTTTTAGGTCCCATGATTACACAATTGCGACTTATTCTACTTGAGACTATCCAGGTTGTGTTGTTGACGGACTTCGGTAACCACTTAGTGCTAGAAGGGTCGTGGGGTCGTTCGTCGATACAATAAAAAAGACTTGCTACTAAAGCAATGGGATACTCTTAATGATATTTTTTGACCTCTATGAAGTCTTCCTTCTTTAAACAAGGTTTGAAAAGAGTTTTATATAAGTATTGTCACAGCATTAGCCGATATCATGATGTTCGTGATTACGTCAGAGTTATTGCTATTTTTATACAACTGTTGACATTACGTAATTTTTTTCCTAAATGAAATGAATTTCTCGACCGCCATTCATGGAATAAAGAGATACTCATGCTCCAATGTTTAGTTGTTTAAATTGGATGTTATTAAAAGGCTATGTTTTTAATCTATTGCATAGCTTTTATCGCGGGCTTTGAGCGTGGCGACCGAATCGAGGAATTCCGTAACGAAAACGAAAATCGAACACCCCCCACTCCGCCTACCATGTAGCTAGCGTTCAACACAATCACACGTTGCGCTTGTTTAGGTTGTGTTTGTGAATGAGCGCGTGGCGTGACGTGGCATTGCATGCGTATCATGAAGTCTGCCCATTTCTCTCTCGCGCGGTCTAGCTTATGAGCGTGAAAGGCACAGTTAATGTTTTCCCTTTGTTAATGATTACAAATATAGCGTGGTCTTATTTTATTATTGTTTTAATATTAAATTATTATTGTAAAATTATAATTGCATAAGTTGATAAAAATGCTATGCAATAGCTTTACCGCAGCAGCCCCGAAGGGCCACACGTGTTTTTTTTCCGATGAAATCATCGTAAGTGGAAACCGTATGCAAAATTCACTAAACTAAAGTAATAGTAATAGCAAATCAGCTATTTAGTCTGCCAAATTGATGAGAAGTGCTTGTCAGAGTTCACATGCATCACAACGTGATTGACATTGCGACGAGGCAGAGCGTATTGTATGCCTACACGGGTTTGTCCTTTCAATATCTGTCGCATTCAGATCATGAAACATTTGTTTGTATACAATAATCAATTGTATGTGCGGCAATACTTTTGCTTAACTTCCAATTAATACTAAGAATGAAAATTCAATACTCATAAAATGAGGATTGTCCAAACTGGAATTTAAACAGTAGAACAATGCCGTTAATCGTTCCCACTTGAAAGATTATCTCGATTGCCGAAAATAATTACACACGGACAAAAGCCCAAGTATCGGCCATAACACTATATCTATCCAAAAAAGGCTCAAGCCAATAACCGTTAAACAAGGGCATACAATTAATCGGCTGTAGCTGTTAACTTCAACGTAAGGACAAAAAGGATTGCAACGAAAATCACTTGAGAGCACTAAATACTGGGACCGGTTTGTCCTTTCTATTAATCTTTTTAACAGCCCTTCTAGAGATTAGGGCTCGGAGAGGCGACGCCAATTAAAATGGTTAAGTTGGACATTTTGATTGGGTTTATTGACGCGGTCATTGAACGAAGTTAGGGAGATGGGATTTCAGCCACGGATTTTAGGATTTCGTTTACAAATAATTTATCAAGATTTGTTCTTTGTTGCTTTTAGTTTATTGAGATTTTTCGTTACTGATATAGGGTATTACAAAATTCATCGTTAAATGAGGTCTAAGACGTATACCATGCATAAACCCTACTGTATTTCCATTATGAATTCTATAAAGAAATAAATGTAATTTCTTTTTAATGAAAGTTTATTACTCTTATTTCGGAAAAGTTTCAGTTGTAGAGTATAACAACTGTGTTACCTTCAAATTAAGATGCATAACTGCCCCGTACGTCGACCTCCATGACGACCTGAGAGTCCATCAGTAAGTATCTGCAGTCGGTGTCGATGCGCCACTTCGATAAAGCGGTACGACACGAGAACCCTCTCATCGTGGCCGCCGGTAACTACATTCCCGATCCTGCGAAAAGAATGGAAAGCAGTCAACGTCGCCCGAAACACGTCTTTTCGGATCCCCCCGATCCAGTAACGGTGCTTTTAGGTACCTCAAGCACCGGTCACCGTTCTCGTCGAAACCGTCGCTTGCGACGAAGGGCTCGACGAGTAAATTAACCCTCAGACACAGCCCACTGAGTTTCTCGTCGGATCTGGTGGTACATACTCGGGTTTGGTACCGACTAATAAACACCAAATGGACTATGAGATCATCTACTTTGCTGAAGCATTCAAAATAACTGTTCAGTTGATTATACTTAATTGTTTAGGAGTTTTTCTAGTATCTTAAACGATCAAATCAGATACTTTAATTTAATTTCAACTCTAATTAGGTGAGCGACTGTTCCAGTCTATTAAAGGGAGTAAAGCCAACTGTTCTAATTAATCTTTAATTATCCTGACCTTTCCAATTACGAGGTCTCTACATAAATTTAAATTATGTTATAGGAGTGTCAAAATTTTGTCATCTTAAAGATTCACAAGTTTTCAGATTTAGCATAGGCTTCTTCGAACTTCATAGATATTTTCGTAACGTAAGCATTTGTGGTGTTTAAGAACAAATAGTATGCTGGTTTATACTTCAAGAAGTCAGCGTTTCGAGAACAAGCGGAGCGTATTGACAAATAGTACACTTTTTTTTTTTTGGTCAGGAGGAAATCGCCGGACTTCCGCCCTTTTCTGGGGATACTGGGCGGGGTATGTCATGTCGAACTGACTAAAACCTCCTGTCGCTCAACAACCAACGTCCAAACCTCGCATGAGACAGAACTCATGACAAGGCAAAGGGGGGAAAGTGAAGCGTTTAGTGCGGAGCACATCTCTCCCATCACCCTCCCCCTCGGGACGCCGGACTGGCGGTCGTCGGCGCCACGACCACCAGCCCTCTCGGTCGGCAGACTGTCCGAAGCNTAAAACCTCCTGTCGCTCAACAACCAACGTCCAAACCTCGCATGAGACAGAACTCATGACAAGGCAAAGGGGGGAAAGTGAAGCGTTTAGTGCGGAGCACATCTCTCCCATCACCCTCCCCCTCGGGACGCCGGACTGGCGGTCGTCGGCGCCACGACCACCAGCCCTCTCGGTCGGCAGACTGTCCGAAGCCCGCCTAGATGTCGCCGGTTTGAGTGGGTAAATAGTACACATAACCGTTTTGTGTTTCATTTTAACTGTATTAACGCAAATCAAATAAAAACAAGGTTTAGTATTTGCGAAATTCCCTTATCTCGTTTTTATGATAAAATATTTACTAGCCTAAAGTGTATTAGAAACATAGGTAAACATATTTTGTTAAATAGTTAATACTTTCTTGTTTATTTTCACGAGCAACATAATTATTTGAAATAGCGATAGCCCGTTACGAATTAACATTCAAAAAACCTTACGGCTATGTATAATATTATCTACTAAATTTGAATATAAGTAAGCTAATTTGTTGAAATTATGTTCGAAGATATTTTCAAAAGGAGATTTAATAAATTGTTGACAAACAATATGAAAATCCTGTGAACAATTTACGCTGCATGCATCAAGATACGAGACTCGAAGATTCTTCGATAAGTCGACTTAACGTAAGTGACTTTTTATGTTAAATCTCTGTAGACGGCTGCTCAGAGAGAAATCTTGTGGTTCTTATTATAATAAACTTGTTCGTTTGGATGTCTGTAACGATTTACTTTACGTTTATTTGAATTATCTTTAATAATAAGCGAATATTCATAAATCTGTGTTGAAATAACGTAGTTTAGACATGAAATTTATTCTTAGCATTAATTTCTTTGAACTTAAAGGTAAAATTTTTTGCAATACCTAATTTTTTTTTATGGCAATTGATTATTTTGGTTGATTTTCAATAATCTTCCCCTTAGTTTGGAGCTATACTTTGGAGTGACTCGTTGGAATTACAACTATAAAGTAATACGGCTGAAATGTTTCTGAAATTTTGTGGGTAATTGTAAATAAGGCTACCTCTATTCATCAGATGCATACAAGCCCTTGTAGTGTTTTATTTTATAAATTATGATAAATGATGAAACCGTTTATGTTAATGAAAATTTAAATTGATTTGGAATATAAATTTACAGATACAATGTTCTCTGAGTTATAAAAAATTATCCAGAATTTTTTACGGTTAAAATGTTTAAGGCAAGTCCGCGACACGACATACGTGAACATAATAAATTTCTTTCCGCAGATGTTTCCCTTGGGCCTTTATTGGATCCCTACGATATAATATGCGGGATTTCATTTTCACATATTGTCGGACTAATGCTCGTGTGTGGTGATGCTCGTTTTATAATTCGCCAAAGCTGTCCGTATCGTGAGAATATGATATTAATAATTTAGAATTACTCAAGAATTACGGTACGACGATATTATCATTATACTGTTATGCTATGAACATTGATGGACATAATGAAAATTCAGTTGAGTTGTTTGTAATGCGTTTCGGTTTGAAGGGTGGGACAGCCGTTGTAACTATGTATACTGAGACTTTAGAATTTGTATTTCAAGGTGGGTGACGCGTCTACGTTGTAGATGTCTATGGGCTCCAGTAACCACTTAACATCAGGTGGGCTGTGAGCTCGTCGAATTCTTTATTTTATAATACCAGCTTCTTCCATTTGACTCCATACAGAAGAGGGCCGTTCGGATTGTCGATAATCCCATTCTCACGGATCGTTTGGAGCCTCTGGGTCTGCGGAGGGCTTCGGTTCCCTCTGTATTCTGTACCGTATGTGCCATGGGGAGTGCTCTGAGGAATTGTTCGAGATGATACTGGCATCTCGTTTTTACCATCGCACCGCCCGCCACCGGAGTAGAGTTCATACATACTACCTGGAGCCACTGCGGTCATCCACAGTGCGTTTTCAGAGATCTTTTTTGCCACCTACCATCCGGCTATGGAATGAGCTCCCCTCTACGGTGTTTCCCGAGCGCTATGACATGTCCTTCTTCAAACGAGGCTTGTGGAGAGTATTAAGCGGTAGGCAGCGGCTTGGCTGCTTGCTTGCCGAAGTCCATGGGCGACGGTAACCACTCACCATCAGGTGGGCCGTATGCTCGTCTGCGTACAAGGCCAATAAAAAAAATAAAAAAAAACTTAAAAAAAGAAATAATAGTGAAAAGCTAGCAGCATTAATTAATAAGTATTATTTCCAAACTAAAGGCAAAGCAACAGCAGATTTGAATGAAGTGTAGAATAAAAACAATAAATAAAAATATACATTGGATGAAATACATAGTGAATTAAAATAAAGCTATCATAGTACATAAACAAATATGCAGTGCAATAACTATCTAAATCTAAACAAAACTGACCAACACACTGCGATTATAGGAAATGCTTCTTTGTAGCCAGATAATATTGTAGGTAGCACGTCATTTTTTTATTATCTATGTACTCTAAGAAATTAGACAAAAACAGAAAGATGCGGACTTCAGTCAAAAGTGAAAACTTATAAATGTCACATCTCATAAAAATGGCTTTCACGAAAATCGATCACAATTTCGTTATAAGGACGGTACAAATCTACAAATCAAATAATATAATATATTAGAATCTCATGAAACACTCGAGAGAAAGAATAAGATTTTAACATAATCCACAGGATAGCGCTTTTGCAAAATTGAATTTTTAGATTGACGCGAATGATTTCAAAACAATATAATAATGGATAAATTGACAATCTATCTGTTTGTATACAAGCTTTTCTATATTCTTGGTAAAGGCACGTTTACAATTCACGTTAAAAACATAGTTTTTTTTTTTCGATCTTTAAATTGATGTTCGATATTTTCGTAATAATAACGCCATATTTAATCCATTCATGAAGAAATCCTGCCCTTCCATTGAAATGTGGGAGCTGTAATTTGACATTCCGAAATCTTGTTTTTTTAGTTACTTTCATTAGGCAAATATGCTCACAATCTGATTTCAAGTGATTATTGCAGCCAATGGATGTTGCATGATGAATTCTGCCATCCACTTCAAGATACAGCATTGCGGCTTCAATTGTATTATATAGAGGTTGTACGACAATACGCGGGACCACCAGTTCAGCCTCGAAAACGGTGTTGGCATTCAATTGCTGATATCTCTGGGCTACTAATACACACGATACGTCCATAAGCGCGTTGACGCCGATCATTTAAACCAGCCTTTAGCAGAAACACTTCGTAATTATTGAGTGCGGTTTATTGATATTGGCGTATCGGATTTCATTTTCATTGTCGTAATAAAACCGTTTGTTTATTTAGAAGAGCGGTTAATGTCGGTCGTTTGGTGGATTTTTTTACTGGTATACGTATGTGAGTAGCGGTTTTTACGTTTGGCTTTGTTAAATGGTTAACGGAAATAAAGATTAAAGTGTTATTAACATCATCACTTGGTGGTATAAGTTCAAATTTTTTATTGCTGTCTAAAAACATCCCTTTGAAAACGAATGCAGCTGCCTAGTGGCAAACTGACTCGATGGTGCAGTAGGTTGTGCCCCTGACTATTGCGCCGAGGGTCGTGGGTTCGATTCTCTCTCTCTCTCTCTCTCTCTCTCTCTCTCTCTCTCTCTCTCTCTCTTTCTCTCTCTCTCTTTCTCTCTCCCTCTCTCTCTCATAATGATATATAAGCAATTAACAAAAAAAATTTTAAATCTCTTAAACATTATCACTTGGAGGCATAGCTTAAAATTCTTAATTGCTGTCTAAAAATATCTCTTTGAAAACGAATACAACTGCCTAGTGGCAGACTGACACGATGGTGCAGTAGGTTGTGCCTCTGACTATTGCGCCGAGGGTCGTGGGTTCGATTCTCTCTCTCTCTCTCTCTCTCTCTCATAACGACATATAAGCAATTAACAAAAAAAAAATTGAAATCTCGGAGTCTATATTGGAGACTATATAATGTATAATATTATGTACCTACAAGTATCTTGGAGTAAACATAATCAGTGAGACATCGTCAATTTCACAATAATGTTATAGGATTTCTTTTTTGGAATAGCGCATTGTCTCATTTCAAAGACATCTTTCAACGAGGTTATGTTCTTTGTTAGTTTGAAGGTGAAGAGGGCAAGTGTTAAATTGTATTCTGTTAGGCTTTCTAGATTTCCAGAGCTGTAATATACGAATGAATGTTCAACGATTTTGTCGTCGTGGCCTAACAGATAAGACGTCCGGTGCATTCGTGTTGAAGCGATGCACCGGTGTTCGAATCCCGCAGGCGGGTACCAATTTTTGTAATGAAATACGTACTCAACAAATGTTCACGATTGACTTCCACGGTGAAGGAATAACATCGTGTAATAAAAATCAAACCCGCAAAATCTATATATTAATACGTGAAGCAAAAACCTTGTATCCCTTTTTACGAAAATTGTGCGGACGGAGGAGTATGAAATTTTCCACAGTTATAGAGAATATAGAGAAGAAGTGCACAATGCTAATATTTTTTTTAAAATAATGCATAAAAGATACATTAAATCATTAAAGAAAACATTACACACACTACATACCATGTATTTAATGTATAATATTATGTACCTACAAGTATCTTGGAGTAAACATAATCAGTGAGACATCGTCAATTTCACAATAATGTTACAGGATTTCTTTTTTGGAATAGCGCATTGTCTCATTTCAAAGACATCTTTCAGCGAGGTTAAGTTCTTTGTTAATTTCAAGGTGAACAGGGCAAGTGTCAAATCGTATTCTGTTAGGCTTTCTAGATTTCCAGAGCTGTAATATACGAACGAATGCTCACTAAAGAGTTGAGGTTTTTTTTTTTTATATCCCATGCAGGCAGACGAGCATACGGCCCACCTGGTGGTGAATGGTTACCGTCGCCCATGGACTTCAGCAATGCTAGGGGCAGAGCCAAGCCGCTGTCTACAAAAGTTAAGTTAAATCTTTGGTACTAATAGCGGGCGATCCAGACACGGCACACATCGTGAGGAGGGTTTTTTTTTTCTCAGATAGANTTGAGGTTTTTTTTTTTTATATCCCATGCAGGCAGACGAGCATACGGCCCACCTGGTGGTGAATGGTTACCGTCGCCCATGGACTTCAGCAATGCTAGGGGCAGAGCCAAGCCGCTGTCTACAAAAGTTAAGTTAAATCTTTGGTACTAATAGCGGGCGATCCAGACACGGCACACATCGTGAGGAGGGTTTTTTTTTTCTCAGATAGAAGGATTTAGTCACCGGTGGCTTGGATTGCAGAGACCGCCATCAGCGGAAATCTATTTTTATCATGTTTTATATAGATTAATATTAAAATCGTTTAAAATATACTATAAACTACAATAACTATGTTCATCAAAAGGGGTTCAATTTTTTTTTATTGCTTAGATGGGTGGACGAGTTACAGCCCGCCCGGTGTTAAGCGGTTACTGGAGCGCAAAGACATCTACGACGTAAATGCGCCACTCACCTTGAGATATAAGTTTTAAGGTCTCAAGTATAGTTACAACGGCTACCCCACTTTTCAAACCGAAACGCATTACTGCTTCACGGCAGAATTAAGCAGGGTGGTGGTACCTACCCGCGCGGACTCAAGAGGTCCTACCACCAGTCAATACGCAAATTATAATTTTGCGGGTTTGATTTTTATTACACGATGTTATTCCTTTACCGTGGAAGTCAATCGTGAACATTTGTTGACTACGTATTTCATTAGAAAAATTGGTATCCACCTGGGCTTCGAACACCGGTGCATCGCACACCACGAATGCACCGGACGTCTTATCCTTTAGGCCACGACGACATAGTATATCTTTGTCCGAACTAAACCGAATTTATTTCTTTTCTGCTTTGTTCTGCAATAGAATAAACCAGGTACTCCAGATATAATTCTGATTCCGCCACGGCGGCGGCATCCAGGCAGTATGACCTTGTATCCTAATCCGAATGGTACACATTGCCAAATTCGGGTTTCTCTGAAATCTAAAGGGACTCGAGTAATTAGTTCTAGACTCCGGCAATTGACCTTGCCATCCTGACCGACTAGACCAATACATTCATATTGTGAAGACCACTGTACGCCTTGACACTTATTATCCAAAAACTGATGGCATAGAATTCACTAGAGCCATTTATAATTTGCCTGAACGGGTGTTCAGGGTGTTCAGGGTGTTCTGAACGGGATGCTACATAAAAATACTAGATTGTGGCTATTAAAAACGAGTATTGTTACAACTTTTACAACAATTATAAACTAATAAACTAATTAATATCGTAGTCGCTTGAAAATAAAATCAAATTCGGCTAATTCATTCCAGGCTTCTCTTTGAAATAACTTGAGGTCGATTCTTATCTCGGGCCGTCTGATCGACTTTACTTCGGCCTAGTCAAATTTTTATTAAGATCGGTCTAAGATAATTTTGTCTAGTACTTTTATCGGATTTCTTAAAACTCAGTCAAACCTTATTCCTATAGAAGCTAAAATTATAAAGTAATTTAAAGATAATTGCAAAATTATATTAATGTAAATAAATAATAGGTTACGGAAAAAGTCTTTTCGCATTATAGTCTGTATGAACTTGTAATAAAATCTCTTTGGCTATACTATTTGTATCTGGCTGGTTTTGGTATCATTAAAAGTTAAAATTTTAAAGAAGTTCTTATATTAAGAATTAAGTTCTAATATTACATACTATTACAATAGAAAGTATTTTAAAATTGCAAATGTGTTTTTAATTTTCTATTTATCATTATAGATTATATTATATATTATAGATTAGAATAGATAGGTACACTAGCTTTTCATAATAATCGAATAAATTTTATGTCTTCTAAAATTAAGTGATAAGTTTCACAAATTCTTTTTTTAAATAAGGATGTAAGCTGTATGCTTGCAATTTTTCCATATCCATGAACGGTGACCTCAATTGTTCTCAAATAAACTAGAAAACAAAATAGGACTGGGATCGGCTCACGCAATTTCTCATACAAAAACCACAGGGGTCAAATGAAGGTCCCTACAACATACGAAACGTATGAAATACACATAGACTAGACATATTTTTTGAGGAAGATCATAAAAAGAAAATACATTCGATCACGCCATGAAAAAGTCTAATAAAATACGTTTTATTTGTATCTATAAATCGTGAGCATTGCGACTTGCACGTTTCGGCTGAATAATTTTGAGTTTTTTCGCTTATTTTTTTATTATCAAGAAAGAATTCTGACTGGTGGTAGGTAGGACCTCTTGAGAGTCCGCACAGTAATGCGTTTCGGTCTGAAGGGTAGGGCAGCCGTTGTAACTATACTGAGATCTTCGAACTTATATCTCAAGGTGGGTGGCGCATTTACGTTGTAGATGTCTATGGGCTCCAGTAACCACTTAACACCAGGTGGGCTGTGAGCTCGTCTATCCACCTAAGCAATAAAAAAAAAAAGAATATTTTCTGATTATTATATTATTATTAACAATAACAAATGAAAGACTAAACCGTAAGAGTACTATTAATTAATTATG
The DNA here is from genome assembly GCF_003987935.1 of Bombyx mandarina. Next base: position 2,779,952 of record NW_021011481.1, read on the forward strand.
CCTACGATTTGTGTAAAGCCAAGACAATAAAATATTTGACTGGTTCCATCGGGGACTATTAGTGAATTTATACGTATTGTTCAATAAAAATTAAAGACAACTAGTATTAAGTTCTACAGTTAATACATCTGTTTTGCTTAATTACTTATCAAAGTAGACGTATGCCTTATATTAAATATACATCAATTTAAAATTTAAATTGTGAAACCATTCAATCTTGATGTTGACGGGGCCTAAACAGTAATAAAATGCGGTACATTTATATCAAGCGATGCAACGATGTTAAACATTTTATTACGTTGAATATTTGGTTTGTGACGGTTGGCAATACTGCAATACTGAATAGAGGAATCGATTCAAATCCTTACATTTATGACAAGTTGGTACTTATGTTTTTTTTGTGTGTTTTTTTAGCTTATTGCTTAAATGGGTGGACGAGTTCACTGCCCACCTGGTTCTAAGTTGTTCCCGGAGACCATAGACATCTACAAGGCAAATGCCGCCGCCTTCCTTGTGATGTGAGTTCTAAGGTTTCAGTTTTTCCAAGTACAATTTAAAATTTACAATTTAGACCAAATTCATACTCTTTAGACGTGCAAGCAGCTCATCTGATCGTAGGTTAGCGAATTTGAAAGCACGTGCGCTTTGACGAATGGTATTTATACATTTATACTCGGACATCAAAGTATGCCCCTTTGAGACATGAGGCCGAAGTTTTTAGTATGATTTACGACATAAATAGAATTGTGAATAGAAAAATTTACTACCATTTCACTGAGGGTGATTGAAGACTCTTTTTCATATCAGTGTGTATACATACGTAGCTCCTTTTTGCTTCATTCACATGGCCTCGCAATATACTCCTATGGCTCTGTCTTTCTTTCTCTCTTTATATCATATCCTTTCAAATGTAACGAAAATATGTATAAGCATGATACCTCTCAATAAATTTATATTCAATTCGCGTCCACTTATCGAGTAGCGACACAGAAAATTTCATTTCAAAAATCAAAAATTGTTACTTCGTTGAACCATACCTACTAGTACACTCCTACAAGTTGGACCAGATATCTATATAAATTGAAACGTCAATGTTTAAAACCACAAGATAAAGGTTTCGCTTAATCAAATTCAGAACGATGTGGATAGAAATTTAATCCGACATAACAGATAAGACGATTTATTTTATGATCAGTGATATGATATACGGGATATAATATTATTTTTGATGAATCCATTAATTCAAATTGTTAATGTTATCAAACGATACTTACTAAATGTCAAAACACATCTGTAGCGTCGGTTCTAAAAATACCAGTACTGAGAAGAATCGCCGAAAGAAACTAGACAGACTCTCCTTTTTTGTTGCTATTATTTCTAGCTTTTTAGTTGAGGTTTCGACTTCGCGTGGCCATGAGATTCGATAAACATTTGCCACTCTCCTAACGCCTGCATATTTGCTGTAATAAAAAGATCATTAAATCACAATGTTGCGAAACTTTAAGCTGCTTTCCTCGAAAATGCAAACGTTGTATTATATTTTAGTTTGTTTATTATACTTGTATAAATTTACGGGCAAGTAGATCAAATATTTTTTTCAAGTTCAATAATTAAATTAGAAAAGTCCAAAATAAACTACTATAGTTGTAACCTTAGAACTTATATCTTAAGGTGGCGCATTTACGTTGTATATGTCTATGAGCTCCAGTAGCCACTTAACATCAAGTGTGCTTTAAGCATGTCCAATCATCTCATTAATTTGTCACCGAAGTTTGACCGATAAGATAAGATAAGATAAGCCTTTATTAACAATCTAATTTAAGTTACATTTTTAATACACTTATTCTCTAGTTTTATTATTCGACACCGTTTTCTTGATCGTCTTGCTGTACAGCATAGGCCTCCCCAAGAGCTCTCCATAATATTCTATCCTGCGTTTTTCTCATCCAAGTCGTTCCTCCCACTTTTTTGATGTCATCTTCCCATCTACATTGCTGTCTTTCTCTATTTCGCTTTTTATATCTTGGACACCATTCTGTTACTCCTTCGGCCCATTTTTCTGTTTTATCTCGAATTAAATTTCCAGTCCATTTCCATTTCAGTTGTTGTATTCGGTATTTTATATCTACGATCTTTGTTTGTTTTCTTATTTTTGTTAACCATATTTTATCTTTTAATTTGATGCTTAACATACTTCTTTCCATTCGGTGTTGACAAATATCTAAAGATTTTATGTTCTTATTTGTCAATCCCCATGTTTGGCATCCATAGGGGTCATACTTGGAAGAACGCATGTATTAAATATTTTCTTCTTTGCCTTAACGGGTATTTCTAAATTCTTCATGACATCTTTCAATGCCCAGTACCTTTTCCATCCTATATTTATTCTGTAACTGATTTCTTTTGTTGTGAGGTTTTTGGGGGATATAATTTGGCCGAGGTATGTACTTATATACTCTATTTATATACATATTCTAATTTAGCTGTGTTGTAAGGTTTGATAGGGACTTTATTGTAATTTGTCATCAGCTTTGTTTTGTTTGTGTTCAATGATAGATCCTTTTCCCTTTCATTTACAAGTTGCTCAATCATTTTTTGTAAAGTTTCCGGATTATCTGATTCTTATAAGTATGAGGTCGTCGGCAAATCTCAGATAATTTAGTAACACTCCATTAATATTAATACCGTAATTGTCCCATTCGAGCTGACGAAACACATGTTCTAGGGTTGAAGAGAAAAGTTTGGGTGAAAGGGGGTCTCCATGTCTAACTCCTTTTTTGATGTGAAAGTGTTCTCCTAGCTTTTCTGTCCGTACTCTTGCTTTCATGTTTTCGTATATGTTTTTCAATAGACGGATGTACTTATTATGAACTCCTTGTAAAGTAAGCGCTTCCCATATTTTCTGATTTTTAGCGAGTCAAATGCTTTGTTATATCTATAAACGATAAATAATAGTTGATGTTATATTAATTAAATTTTTGGATATGGTCGAGAGTAGAGAAGCCACTTCTGAACCCTGCCTGTTTTCTAGGCTGATTTTCATCCAGAGTCCTTTGACCGATGCAGACTATTTATTCTAATGACGCTTTGCAAATAATAATTATGATATCTAGAGTCAATGTTTCATAAATATATTGTTTGTATAATATTCTTGTGGGTTTCTTCGCGAGTCGAGACACAATAAAAACTACTTTCATTATTCTAATCTAGCATTTTGTTATCACTGTATTATTTTCGACGTGTTGAATCCGTGACAACGAAAACTATAAAGTGTTAGGTACAGATTGATACTATCTGTGTTTTTGCGACCATCTTAATCAATTTGGTTTGAATCTTGGTAAGTCTGCAACTATTTAGATATTTATTTAGCCAGTTTCTTTTACTTCTGATTTGCTATATGCGCTTTACAGAAAATATAAATCGCTCCTAAAATTGGTATTTATATTATGGAGAACTCACCTTTGTTTTAAATTTTTTCTAGAATTTGAGGCACAGAAAAAATATTTCAAAATCAAATATAAACAACTCAATAGGTAATAACAGTCTCTAAAATTCAAAAAGTAAGCTGATTGAAAATATAATGAATTTTCAAACAACCGTTGTTCGTATTTATAGTAATAACCTAATGAAAGAGCTTGTACCTAGAAAACAAGATTATATAATTCGTTGTAGCAACTATTTATAATTATATTGAACAAGTTTTTACGATTAACTCGCATTTACAATGAATATTGAAGCGAATGGTGATCATTTTATGAATTTTAAATAAAACTTTGATTTTGAATTACAGCTCCTGGCTATTTCGTTCGTTTCGTTATCATCATCATCATCATCATCAACAGCCATAATAATATATCGTTATATCATTATATAAATAAAAACCATTGTTTTTTTTTCTATATTAACGTTATACTATTGATGTTAGTCAAGTTTTGTTTGAGCAATCTTCGGAAAAGGATTTGTATTCTAAAATAGGAATGGAGGGCGGGTATAATGTAAATATTATTATATCGCAGAATAGTGTGGTAACGCTAGTTGCCACTGTAGAGTTAGATTTTTTTTTGTTGCCCTTGTAGGCCGACGAGCATACGGCCCACCTGATGGTGAGTGGTTACCGTCGCCCATGGACTTCAGCAATGCCAGGGGCAGAGCCAAGTCGCTGCCTACCACTTAATACTCTCCACAAGCCTCGTTTGAAGAAGGACATGTCATAGCGCTTGGGAAACACCGTTGAGGGGAGCTCATTTCATAGTCGGATGGTAGGTGGCAAAAAAGATCTCTGAAAACACATTGTGGATGACCGCAGTTGCTCCAGGTAGTATGGATGAACTCTACTCCGGTGGCGGGCGGTGCGATGGTAAAAACGAGATGCCGGTATTCTCTCGAACAATTTCTCAGAGCACTCACCTATGGACTTGGTACACTGCTTCTTAAAGCATTTATAAAAACTGCTGACGTAGAAGAGTTCGATTTGAGAACTAGTCCGTAGATACTGCCCATTGAGTTTCTTGCCGGATCTTCTCAGTGGGTCGCGATTCCGATCCAGTGGTAGATTCTGCAAAGCAATGTTCTTGTTAGGGCCAGTTAGCGAGTCTTTCAGGCGACCTTCACCTGCTGATCTATGAGTTGAGCTGGAATAGCTGATTATCTTACCCCATATTTTAAATTAAACACAAAACAATAATAAAATATACGAAATTTTCAATGTTGTTAACCTAAAAAAAAAAAATTCCATTACGATCCTTTGGAGCGAGAACTTTTGATTTCCAATAAAGGGGTTCCCGATATATTACGGGTCCCTCCGTATATTAGATGACAAAATATCGGTTCGTTTGTTCGTTTTCATAACTGCCGGTTGCCGTAATCAAAAGTTTGCGTATAAACAACACTCCGTAGAATTGAAACCGTGTATAGGAATTCTGGGGGGAGAGTTTCTAACAAAAAGTTTTCATGTATTAACAGAAAAATAACGTGATTTGTTTTTTCTGACTTTTTGTGCTGTTTTGGAATTATGTTCCAATTTGTGTTTTGTTTTATTCCTTAAAATTGAGCTACGGGTAATGAATTTTTTTCTGAAATCTCAATTAATTTTGTGTTTAATTTAAAATATTTATATTTCATAGTTTAAACGAGAAAATCTGTTCACTGTAGACCCATAGATACCACAATCAGAATCGCATAGATATATGTGTATACTTTAACCAATTTTTTTTTGGAATTGTTATTTTGGGCCAAAAAAAACTCACTTTTAATATTCAATTTAGTTAAAAAAGCTACTGGCTGCTCACGCCTTGGTTAGCAAGCATTTCTCCTTCAAACAGTTACTTATCAAAACTCTAGCTAGAACTTTAACTAAGCCGCAGCACTATGTGATTGTATGACTGATGCTCTTTAAACTTATGAAAACCTACCAAACAATTAGATTTTCGCAAGTTTTCAAATAACAAATTTTACGAAAAAAAATTATACGTTCTCTAGAGCACTACGTAATAACTAGGCAACTGCATTCGGAATAATAATTCAGCAAAATAAACAAGGTCAGAAAAAAAAACTTCCATTCACATTCCGTCATCCAAAATGTATTCGAAATATTATTGTCACATACTGTATTCCGATAACAGAATTCTGGTCCTCTCATATCCGATGTTATAATACGCGGCATCTCGCCAGCTGTCCTTACTACATTTCAGTTATTTCCGCAGATATTGCTGTTTTCGTCCATCATTTTAGTAAATAGTCACAGAACGGTGGGAGCGTAGGCTGGAATCTTATTTGGATGGCATGTATATTTTAGCATTGAAGACCCTTGTATAAGTTAGGTGTGATGTTATTTGGCTTTGGCTGCTATGGAAACATTGCGTATCTAATATCTAAAGTTTTCTTCTACCACCACAAGGCTTATTTTCTTTCTTTTGGTTCATAATTTTGTAGAACATAACTGTAATTAATGTACAATAAAAACATCCTCTAATCTTTTGCTGAAGCCTTTTCCGGAATAGCTTAAGGCGTATTCCCGGTTAACATGCAAACAAACTTCTGAACAATGCATTAAAATCTGCACCATGAAACTTGGCTTACATTCGTTTCCATCACTCGTTACGAAGTGATACAACAATACGGACAAAAAGCGAAGTGCCGGCTGTTCAAGCCTTCTTTGTTTCCCATTTGCGGGAACGTTACATCTCGTATTGTGCGGCTCTCATAATGCGTCCGCCGTAACGGCCAGTACGGCTCCACCGCTTTGCTACACTTGAAGCCGATGTAACTGGGTTCATTCAATTATTTAAATTTAGGCATGCCAACAAAATATTATATGTCTGTATATACTGATGGTAGGACGTCTTGTGAGTCCGCACAGGTAGGTACCACCACCCTGCCTATTTCTGCCGTGAATTAGTAATGCGCTTCGGTTTGAAAGGCGGGGCAGCCGTTGTACTGTTAAAAGTGAGACCTTACAACTCGTGTCTCAAGGTGGGTGGCGGTATTTACATTGTAGATGTCTATGGGCTCTGGTAGCCACTTAAAATCAGGTGGGCCGTGAGTTCGTCCACCCTTCCAAGCAATAAAAAAAATGTAAGTTGTAATAAAAAAAATATCTATAATTATGTAATTCATATTTTGAAGATCTATTAAGTAAATATTATTATGTAACTTCTTAAAACTTAATATAATTTTCCCTTAACAAAACCTTATTATTTTCTTTGTCTAGGCAAACTGTGCTAAATGTACTCATCGAGTAAACACATATATTTTTATTTTAATATCTATCAAGTTTGATATTACTTGGTAAATTTTTTTAGAATATCGAAGAATATAGAAAATCAGTATTTTAAGTGAACTTTAAGTAAGTCCCTTAATTTAATGTGAGATATAAGAACCGTTAGAGTGAACAGTGGTTTTCGTTGGATGAGATTTTCACTCGAGGAGGCGCTTGCAAATAAAAAAAAACATATTAAAAACAAAAATGGTTATAAGAATTTTTTTTAATGTAACTACTGCTATTAATGTTTGCAAAAAATATAAAGGCTTTTTAATTCTTTCCATTTTCCAAGAACCGTATTGTAAAAGAATATTGTATATGGTAAATTATTAGATTAATGTTTGTATAATAAGAAAATATTAACGTTACTATATTCGGATACTTGTACGTATATCATTAAAGAAAAAAGAATTATTCGGACGAATTCCATAGCTTTAGAGAAAACAAAAAACTTCTATACACAAGTAAAGAGCTTACCGTCTCCTTGGCGTGCAACATTTATCGAAGCCCATAGATATCACGACCTGTATGCGGACATCTACCTAATATAAGGTCTAAACCTCAATTGTATAGTACAACAGTTCTCTCGATTTTCAAAACGGAACTATTGCTGGTTTATACTAGAAATAGATAGGGGTAGTGGTAACTACCCGTGCAGAATCACCAAATACCTTAATACCACCACAATATCGTCGGTAAATTGAAGGTGAGTTAGGTACTCGCCGTTAACGTTGATGCAAAGTCCTTTCCAGTCCAGAACTTTGAAAACACCCTCCAATGCAGCGGTAAACAATTACGGAGAAAAAATCTCTCCTGCCTCACGCCCGGTTGCAGAAATATGGGTTCCGAAGCTTGGTCCTATAATCGGACTGACATAGTTGCGTTTTCATACAAACACTTTGATGCTTTGGTAATAAATTTGGCACAGTTGGAGAGACTGCAACACGGCCCAGATCTCAATCGAATCAAACCCTTTCTCGTAGTTCACAAATGCTAAGCAAAGCAGCAAGTTGTAGTCATCGGTCTTTTGTACAAGCTGACGCAACGTTTGAATAGTCTACGGTACTATAGCCTAAGGAAGAGAGGCTGTCCCAGAAAAAAATCCCAGACAGTCCCAGAACGAGGTGTCCTTCGGTGGAGCCGGAGTTGGGCGTCTTGGGCATAAAATGGAAAGAGTTAAAACAGGCTGCCCGAGACCGATGTAAATAGAAGGATTTGATTCGAGCCCTACATTCCAGCAGAAGGTAGGTAATAGGAAAGGAAGAAAGAAAGAAGAGACTATAGCCTTTGTGACAACCGGTATGTTCGAGTGGCTGGAAGTCATCAAACCTGCGCACAAGACGGTTCGTAATAGCTCTCGAGGACAATATACACATGACTCAGACGTGAGATGGGTCTATAATTCTACAAACGGGTATTGTTACCATTTTTGAAGGACAGTACCATCACGGAAGGAGTATGACGGAATTAAATACATTCTGAAGTGCTTTAAGAACCGGTTTTCCACCAGCCTTCAGAAGTTTAGCAGTAATTCCACGATCTTCTGGTTTCCTGTTTTTCCTTAAGCGGTTTCATATCCATTCGAATTTCGACGACGTTTTATATTAACAACAAAACAATTTCATAGAAATATTTCGCATACATAATCCAATATTACGTTGGAATTCAGAATCGTTAATCCGTCGGAATGCTCCGTTGTATCTTGATTTGAATTAATATCTCTGGAGTACATTTCAAGCGCATTCCTGCAAATTGTGCCCCGTGTATCAATGTTAAATTGTTCTGATTTTTATTATTTCCTTAACCTTACTCTCTGATAAGTTCATGGACATTGTGAACGACCCAATATTTTTGTAAATTATTTACTATAATAGTTGGACAATACTTATTTTCGGTTTTTGTTGATCACGATTCCCATCCATAATGAATGTTAGTATTGAATATTTTATTTATATCTAAATATCGTAACAAATATAAGAGAGCGAATTTTACAATTCGTACAAATATTAATGACATAGTTGGTGGAATTTACGGGATCTTCCTTGTCTGCCTTCTCCATTAAAGTTTTGGCTCTTGGATTTTTCATTCAGCTAACAGTATTATTGTAATTACGCAATATATTGTTCATGTAGTTTTTGAAGTACATATTTGTATATATGTGTAACATATATGTTTTTTTTTGGTATTATTTACCTAAGCAGATGATGGTCTAGAGCAGCGGTAGGGGAACTTTTTTTATTTATTACCCCTAAATATTTTTGTGTAAGTTTATATTTCCCCATGGCGAAGAAGAAAAAAAAAACCAAATTGCTTCTTTTTAGCATCTTTCATATTATAGCCCCCATGATAATTTTTAAAAGAAAACAATAACTAAAAATTTAATTTAAGCATCATTTATTTAATTTATCAATATAATACCTAGTAATCCCTAACGGTTATAATAGTAATATATGTAACAGTTGAGGGAAAAAAATCGCCCCCACAGAAAATATAAGTAAATGATAATTTCTTGTTTCCACTAGTACAGGGAATCCTAATTTAGGACCAGATGACCGTGTGTGACCCGGTTTTTATTATTTTATTATTATGCATTTCGACGCTGTGTCCCAATGATTTTAATATCCACTAAAATAATAACAGAATTTGTTATTTTACGAAGAAATATTGAATACCTATTGAATCTAAAGTTTTAGGTTGTTTGTAAACAAACAGAAAATTAAATATTGCTTTCCCGTTTTTTTGGTCTGAACTGTACATGTTATTCGCAAAAGTGTCGGCTCAGAAGCCGTCCGAGCTCTTTGCATTGTTTAAATTTTGATTAAAAAACACGTATTTTTTCCTATACTTTGACGTTTCACTAATTCAAAACAACATCGATGTTTTCCGTTCCTCATTTTGCGTCCCTCATTACGGACATTATTTCATTTAGTCTATAATTATTTGTACATTTGATTATCGGTTTAAATGGGGTAGCCGCTCGCTACGGGCGAACAATTAATTAAGGTACCTTAGCTCCCTACCGAATTATTAAATCGGTAAAATAATTCATGTAATTTAAAAGGAGTACGTCATAATGTTAACTTGTTTTAGGAGTTTCTATTCATAACCTTTTGTTTACATTAAAGTAGAATATTATAAGAATAAAATATCGATATATGTATGTATATTTATTGTTATCTTCTAGGGGAACTATAGTCCTTAAATAAAAAAATGATTTTCAATTAATTGTAATTAATCTTGAGCTATCTTTTCATACACGTTACAGACGTGAATTCAAAGTCCGAATTATACTACAATCGTTTCTATTCTATTCTATTCTATAAGCCCACAAACGTCCACTGCTGGACATAGACCTCCTCTCTATTCTATTCTATAAGCCCACAAATGTCCATTGCTAGACATAGGCCTCCCCCAAGCGTCACCACAAAGATCGGTCCTGCGCTGCTTGCATCCAGCTGATCCCCGCGAACCTCGGCATGATATTGTTTATTATCCACGCACTCAAATTATTATAGACTAGCGGCCCGCTCGGGCTCCGCTCGGATTTTTAATAAAAAAATCAACGATATTTGACGTTGTTTTATTTTTAAAAATAAAAGAACACTTACTATAATAACTATAATAGTTAGACATAATATGCTGTCGCGACACTTTTAGTAAATTATAATGTGTTCTACAAAGTCGTAGTACATTATTTTATTCTATCATCAATAGTTTTCGCAGGGCACGCGATGTAAAGAGTATTTTAGGTATTTTTTTTACATCTTGGGTTTCATTATTGGAGTAAGGATCCCAATTTTTTTTCAAAAAAGGTTATAGCCTATGTCACTCAGGAATAGTGTAGCTTCGAAACAGTGAAATATTTTTTCAAAATCGGATCAATAGTTTCGGAGCTTATTCAATACAAACAAACAAACAAATCTTTCCTCTTTATAATATTAGTATAGATCAAATAACTCATTCGAATTATGGTTTATCAGACATAAATTAACGATCAACAGTGATTGTCGGTCATGTTAGCGCGAAACGTATTCTCTCTGTCTACATTGTGAGTATAACGCGTACGATGTAATGAATATTCAGGAGTTAATGCTGTGACAAGGCATAAATTTAGCTGAGCACGGAACCTAGGATGCCGGAGCTTGCCACCTTTTTATTCAACTCATTTTTACACGCTTTATATTAGCTTCACTTGTATGTATGTTTGTGTGCTTGTAACTGACTCCTTTAGACGCGATTTTGACCCACTTTAAACGGCCAGATTTCATTCAAACTTTGTAGATTTACCGAGGACCGATGACAGTTCAATATTAAAAAAAATTGAAAAAATTTAAATTCAACTAAAAAATGAAAAATAAATAATAGTTTAAAAAAACAAGCTTTATATAAAATTCTATAACAGATACAAAATAAATTTTATTAAATTGATATTAAAAATAGTGTAAAAAAAAGTATATTTTATTGTAAAAAAAGCATGGGGTGCATGGTGTTATTAGTTATATTTTTCTGACAGATATGAGTAGACGAATTATTATTTCAATAATATCTTAAAAAGCACCCCACGCTTTTTTTACAATAAAATATCTTTTTTTTTAGAGTATTTTCCATTTAAATTTATTAAAATTTATTTTATATTTTTAGTTGAATTTTATATAAAGCGTGTTTTTTTATTTTTTTCAAACTATTATAATTTTTTTTACTATCGTTTTCGATGGAAAAAAGAAGCTACCTTGACACGTAAATAAGGTCGAGATTTCAATTGTATTGTTTTGTAGTTTTTTATCCGGAATACGTACCGACCAGTGGCACTTACTTGCAATATTAACAAACTACATTGGACAATTTTGCGGTAAAATTCACGGTTGTGATGTTGTAATGGGGTTGGTAATTGTCGATCCTGAATTGATTTCGAATGGAAACGAGAGGACAACCTCTCTCTACAACTCTCTTTTTTTACTGGTGGTAGGACCTCTTGTGAGTCCGCGCGGGTAGGTACCACCGCCCCGCCTATTTCTGCCGTGAAGCAGTAATGCATTTCGGTTTGAAGGGTGGGGCAGCCGTTGTAACTATACTGAGATCTTAGAACTTATATCTCAAGGTGGGTGGCGCATTTACGTTGTAGATGTCCATGGGCTCCAGTAACCACTTTACACCAGGTGGGCTGTGAGCTCGTCCACCCATTTAAGCAATAAAAAAAAAATATGCCTCTACAGGGTATTCCAGTACTATGGTTACACAGCGTGCCTTTCTAGAGATAGTCTAGAAAGAGCATAATTATGGGCAATGTGGATGGTTAAAGACCTCTGAGGACAAGCTTAGACTTCGGTTAGACTTGGCCGAAGAACTCAATATGCTGATGCATCAGGCCGAAGATCATAGCAAGAGGAAGAGCTTTCTGTAGCGTTTTTGTCAAAGCTGCGATCCTCGTCAGTGAAGGAATGATTTAAGTAGGAAGAGGAATGTTTAATTCGAGAACATAAGTCTTCAAAAATGTACGACGTGTTAATACAGTTATGTTGTTAATTGATAGTGTTGTTATAAATAGCTAGAAAGATTTTTATGCTTAGATAGGTGGACGAGCTTACGGCTCACTTGGTGTTAAGCGGTTACCGGAGTCCATATGCATCTACAAAAGGCCGTCACCCACCTTAATACACTAGTTCTAGGGTAGGTCTAAGATTTAACAGTCCAACGACTGCCCCACCCTTCAAACCGAAACGCATTACTGCTTCACGGCCGTAATAGGCAGGGTAGTGGTAGCTACCCGTGCGGCAGGGTTGTGGTAGCTACCCGTGCGGACTAGACGTCCTACCGCTAGTAATTACGCAAATTGTAATTTTGCGGTTTCGATATTTATTACACGATTTTATCTTTCAGCGTGGAAATAAGTAGTGAGCAAATAATCGTAAATAATATACTTCTTTTGGTTTTATGGCTCGACGTTAACGGATTCAAATGAACAACATAAAACACAAAATGAAAAGATGCAGCAATGCAAATTTACATAACTATGAAACTGTGTTCAACATTATGCAGATTTTTTAAATAAAATTGTACTAGAAAACGCTAAAGGACTATTTAATTGCGATCCAACTATTTTTTATTCGTTTTTGTTGTCTCATTTGTGACATTGAAGCGCTTTGGCAGTAAAGAAAAATAGCAAATTGCTATGATGGCAAAAGGCATGACGCTCTCGACTCCCATGTGTGTGAGCTTTATGCTCAAGCCCACTAGGCACTCCATTGCTTCTGTCCGAGTTGTGTACTGTGTATGCCTTTTTTTAAATCTACGGGCGCAACCACGATTACCCAAACTGATACACTACTACAGTTGTTGGTTCTAATTTGTATTCGAACCTAAGTTTATTATTAATTCCATAACTCAATCATGCTCCAATAACTAAATTCGAAAATTACACGTGAACCGATTTAGTATGTTTCAGATTAAATTTAGTGTTATCGGTATAGTAGGAAAATTTGAATTTGTAAGGGTATTTTTTTGTTAGCTTGAAGTTAGTTTTGTTTTTGTTTCTACGAACTCATGACTATATTTTGTTACCACATGTTTTTGTTATTCTCATAAACGAATGATGAGAGAATGTTATTAAAAATGCTATCGTCTAATTACAGCAATGGTTAGAATTGTGTAATGTAATTAAGACAATGAGTATTATTATACAATGGGTTATTATCGCGATTTTCACATTTGATAGCTGCTACTTATAATGCTCTACTATAGAAAAGTAAACGGTATCAATCCGCGATTATGGCGCTTGCAAACAATGTCGAAATATCGGGAACTCATTAAATTTGAAAAACATAGCAAGAACCCGTAAAATAATAAGGTTAATAATAAAAATATTCTCGATATTCTAAACAAGTTGTAAGATATCAGGGCTGTTTTTCAATTATTAAATAGAAAACATTATACATAATTACGTAATAGCGCGTAAGCTAGAGAATGAAAATGGAACTTATTTAAAAGTATCCTTTTCTTATAAAAAAAATAAAATTACTTTTAAATAGTCTGGTACACATCGTTTTGAACGTCAAATTCAGGATGTAGCCGTCGGTGTTCACACGTGTCATGCCAAGCGTTAAAAAAATTATAGTCTTTTTACGAACCCGAGAACCGTTGAGTTTGTGTTAAATAATAATTTGTATTAATACAAGCGTGTGCTATCAAAACCTGTATTTTTTTAAATAAAATTTAAAAATGTTGATTATGTTTAGAAAGTATGTACGTATGTATGTTTGCTTGCAGCGCAATAAGATCTCTGTATATACGAGTATCGTGTTGCAACTGCCTAAAGCTCAAAACCTGGATTATGTACCTATTTTTTTACAAAAACAATATAGCACGTCTTCGCGAATGACTTGTTCGATGGCATTGTTACACTTCCTTTATTGTGCCCGTATATAATAATATTATATATGTATGTAAAATATATTGTGTCATCTTTTTCAAACACCATCTTTTGGACATCCCGTTTCCAATTTACTAGTGGTAGGACCTCTTGTCAGTCCGCACGGGTGGGTACCACCACTCCGCCTATTTCTGCCGTGAAGCAGTAATGCGTTTCGGTTTGAAGGGTGGGGCAGCCGTTGTCCCATCTAAACAATAAAAAAATAGAAAAGGGAGAGGGGGAAGAGGTCGACCGAAGAAGACATGGAGTGTGTGAATGACGATATGAGAGGGAGAGGAGTGAATGTTGAGATGACGGCTGATAGAAGAGAATGGAAGGGAAAAATTANAGTAGCGAGACAGCACGATGCGTCGGGGAGTTAGCGGTGTGCTGCGTACGCGCGTGCGTAGTACTAAGAAGCTGCCGCTGGCGACGCACCCCTCCACACATACATCCGCGCATGTAGCCATCAGGCACATATAACGACACTGATTCCAGTGCAGTGGAGTTATCAATTTTGTTATGCAATAGCTGATAATAATGCACCACAAGAGTCATCTTCCGTCTGAGCTCAAGAGTATCTAATCCTTCATGTCCTTCTTCAAACGAGGCTTTTGGAGAGTATTAAGCGGTAGGCAGCGGCTTGGCTCTGCCCCTGGCATTGCTGAAGTCCATGGGCGACGGTAACCACTCACCATCAGGTGGGCCGTATGCTCGTCTGCCTACAAAGGCAATAAAAAAATAAAAAAATAAAAAAAACCTAACTTTATTATTAATTCCATAACTCAATCATGCTCCAATAACTAAATTCGAAAATTACACGTGAACCGATTTAGTATGTTTCAGATTAAATTTAGTGTTATCGGTATAGTAGGAAAATTTGAATTTGTAAGGGCCTTTTTTTGTTAGCTTGAAGTTAGTGTTATTTTTGTTTCTACGAACTCATGACTATATTTTGTTACTACATGTTTTTGTTATTCTCATAAACGAATGAAGAGAGAATGTTATTAAAAATGCTATCGTCTAATTACAGCACGTTATGGTTAGAATTGTGTAATGTAATTAAGACAATGAGTACGATTATACAATGGGTTATTATCGCGATTTTCACATTTGATAGCAGCTACTTATAATGCTCTACTATAGAAAAGTAAACGGTATCAATCCGCGATCATGGCGCTTGCAAACAATGTCGAAATATCGGGAACTCATTAAATGTGAAAAACATAGCAAGAACCCGTAAAATAATAATGTTAGTAATAAAAAATCAAGGATGTTTTCCAATTATTAAATAGAAAACATTAAACGAGTAATCTTTAATAGATAATAAAATGGAACTTTTTTTTTTTTTTTCTTTATATTCTTTTTCTTATAAAAAAAATAAAATTGCTTTTAAATAGTCTGGCTCCTGTACACATCGTTTTGAACGTCAAATTCAGGATGTAGCCGTCTGTGTTGTGTTCACACGTGTCATGCCAAGCGTTAAAAAAATTATAGTATTTTTACGAACCTGAGAAGCGTTGAGTTTGCGTTTAATAATAATTTGTATTAATACGAGCGTGTGCTATCAAAACCTGTATTTTTTTTAAATAAAATTTAAAAATGTTGCCTATGTTTATCAAGTATCTACGTATGTATGTTTGCTTGCAGCGCAATAAGATCTCGGTATATACGAGCTTAGCGTTCAACTGCCTAAAGCTCAAAACCTGATTCATGTATCTATTTTTTCACAAAAACAATATATTATGTTTTCGCGAATAACTTGCTCGATGATAATGTTACACTCCCTTTATTGTGCCCATATATTATAATATAATATGTATGTATAATGTATTGTGCCATCTTTTTCGGACACCATCTTTTGGACATTTCCGTTTAAAATTATTACTAAGTGGAAACCTTTTTTTATAATTTACCTACTTTTTTTTATTGCTCTTGTAGGCAGACGAGCACACGGCTCCCCTGATGGTGAGTGGTTGCCGTCGCCCATGGACTTCAGCAATGCCAGGGGCAGAGCCAAGCCGCTGCCTACCGCAAATATACGGTCTCAGGGCTGTCGTGGTTTGTGATTTGAAGCGGATGATCTCTTATTCCAATACAATTAAGGCTTCGATTTCAAGTTTCAAGTTAGGCAGTCCAATTCATCTTTCCATAATTATTGACTCAGTAACTGCTGTACGAGTGTTATGTTAGATTGCTTGTATATTCATTTAGATAAAGAAATAATTTTAGAAACGGTTTTTCGATAAACCGTGCAGATGTACGTGTCCCGTCTGCGACCAGCTCTCTCTCGCCTAAAGATATAATCAGTGGAAAAAATTGTCTCATTAATTAAAGCAAATTCAGCCGCATTAGCGACGATGCGTCTCGTTTTAATTGAGAGTGGTGCAGGAACCTGGAAAATGTACCGGCAAAGCCACAATGGCTCTGTTTCAAGCATTTAAAAAATTTAATTTCATAATTATTACTATACTAGGAATACACAGCGGTGTCACTCGTATTTAAATAACTTTTAATAATTATGAAATACTGTATTTTGTATAACATTACAAATGACGGTAATGCCTATATTGGAATAGAAGGAAATCAGAGTTTCTCAATATTTCTCTTTGTGCGGTGAAAATGCATTCCGTATCAGTGTCAAAGTTACGAGACTTTATGGCTTTTCCAATTTAAATAATTTTATTTTGATGTCTGCTGACTGTGGTAATAAATCCACACCAAGTGAGCCGTCATTTGTCTTCTATATCTATACTAATATTATAAAGAGGAAAGATTTGTTTGTTTGTATTGAATAGGCTCCGAAACTACTGAACCGGTTTAAAAAATTCTTTCACTGTTGGAAAGCTACGCTATCTCCGGGTGACATAGGCTATGTTTATAATATTTTCAAAAAAATTAGGGATCCTCACTGAAACTCCAATAATGTAACCTAATGTGTAAAAAAGTTACCTAAAATTCTTTACATCGCATGCGCTACTTCCCAAGCGAAGCCGGGGCGGCCCGCTAGTAAGAAATAAAATAAAAAACTGTCTTTAGTCAAGATATCAAAACCCATCAGCATATATTTTCTGTGTACACACTCGAATAAAACAATAATCTTAAAGGTATGTAATCATGACAGGTATTGATTAATCACTCAATCAGTACAGAATCGATTCAAGGGGGTTCGATTAATCATACCCACGCATTATCGCGTTAGGGCGTTTGTGTTAACCCATAAACTATTTGACATCAATAACTTCCGGGCAATTTGACTTGTGAACCTATTTAAGGAATGGAGTGTGGTGGCAACATTCGTGGAAACAACAACGCCTGTTACGGCACTTTCAGGCAAATGCCTATTTCAACATAAACGTGTTCCCAACACGTGCTCAAGAACGACTTCCACAATGAAGATATAAAATATCAGGTAGTAAAAAACGAGCTCTCACAGAATTACTGTAGGCTGAGCAGAATACTAATAGACTATCTGAAACAGAAGTCATGCGTCATGCACGGAAAATTCGTTAGATAATATATTTTAAATGTGTAAATCATCCCGGTTCTTCATTTTGGTTACAATACTAGTATGGGGAAATGGGGCTTTAGTCGGTTGAACTTTGATATGCATCACCTATCGCCCCAAACGAATCGGCAGAAGTCTGGCGATTTCCTCCTTACCCAGAAATAGATCGAGTATATTGAATTTCAGCAGTTTCTCTGAATAAGTGGATGTTCCGTGATAATAGTATTAATCAAAATTGATTGGTTATTGGGCATAATACAGATATCCGAATCTGGCTTTTTCTAAATTCCATATCATCGTCCTCCTACCGTATCGGAACCATCATGAAGCGAATGCCAATGTCCATCGTGACTCATAAGGAGAACTTTATAGAATTATAGAATTGTAATACAGTCCTCTTACCGCCAGTGAAAATAGAGGATTTTTATTTTTTTATTTTTTTATTGCCTGGATGTGTGGACGAGCTCATAGCCCACTTGGTGTTAAGTGGTCACTGGAACCCATAGACATCTACAACGTAAATGCGCCACACACTTGAGATATAAGTTCTAAGGTCTCAGTACAGTTACCACAGCTGCCCCACCCTTCTAACCGAAACGCATTACTGTTTCACGGCAGAAATAGGCGGGGCGGTTGTACCTATCCGCGCGGACTCACAAGAGGTCCTACCACCAGTAAAAGTATTTGTGTAGGAAGATAATTGAAATGACGAAACTCAAAATGTTAAGTCAAAGAAATATGGTTATAGTAGTTAAAGGTGGCTCCTCACCTTTCTCAGATGCCCTGAAGAAAGAACTTGATACACAAGTAATGGTGTGGGATCTTGGAACTTTCATATTAGATTGCATCTTCATCATCATCATCATCATCAACAGCCCACAGTCGTCCACTGCTGGACATAGGCCTCTCCCATCTTATTATTGCATCTTAGTAGTACATAATTATTATCATATAAGCTTTTCTTCCTAATTTTAGCAACCCTTAAAATCCAACCCACATTCTAAAACCTAAGTATTTGCAAAATCACGTAGCTACTTTTCAAGAATTCATTCTGTGATAGATTTTTTCAGTTAGATAGTCCATATTAGAAAGTCTACTGCCCCTACCTTTCGGCTTGAGATATACGTGGAACTCTCTATTTCGTGCACGCAAATTGTGTCTCAAAATGCATGAATTACACCGAGAAAAATATATTTCCTTAGACCGTTTAGTCTACTTAACGTTTGTCTGGAAGATACCGCTATTAGCGATAAGGACGCCTATTCTATAATACCTTATCGTTTCATTATTTGCAATTGTTTTATTTTTATATTGGTATACAAAAAAGTAAACTGTACTCTAAAACAAGCTTAATGTTATTCGTGGCTAATTACGTGGAGTAGTTCATGTTCTGCCAAAGGCCGATGATCACGATGCTATTGTCTGTTGATCCTATTATTCTAAATAATACTATAATTATTATGGATTATCTAAATTAGTTTAGGGTAATTACAAACACAGTGTAGTTTCTATATTACAAAAACGGTATCCGATCGGTGTTAGTAAGTTTATGTTTTTTTTTTTTTTAAATTGCTTAGACGGGTTAAAGAGCTCACGGTTCGCCTAATGTTAGGTGGTTACCGGAACAACAGCAACAATGTAAATGCCGTCCCCCATCTATCGTCCTATGCATTTTAATATGAAGTAACTTTTAGTTTTTAACTTGAGGTGTGGAGTAGCTATTATATAATACAATTTCAATCTCAAGGTGAGTGGCGGCATTGATGCTGTGATGTCTATGGGCTCCGGTAACTATTCAACATCAGATGACCGTGAACTCGTTCACCTTTCTATTTTATTTCTACGTATTTTTTTGTGCATAATGCAGTATAGGTTATTATAAAATACTGTGGCGTTCTGATATAATGATAAATGTTACGCTATATCACTCTACTATACTTTGCCTAGTTACTCGATATCAAGTTTCATGATGAATGAAACTGTATTAACACTTAAAACACTTAACGAACACTTTAAAATTCTTAACTCACTTCCTCTGCTTCGCTTCAGGTGATCTGTTTGCTGTGTCTTGACATCCTTGCAACATTTTTATAGTCGATATTATGACATTCCTAGAATTATCGAGAACATTCCTCACAAGCGAAGTATTTTCAAAATGCGTTTCCGCCGTTCGACAGTAGATGGCGTTGTACTTCTCGAACGTTCTCGATTTTACTAGTTCTTTTGATAATCGTTTGTGCTATTCGACGATAGTAGGCGTGGCTCTTACCGGCGTTACAATATAATACTACTAGAGTTCAATGTTCCTCTGTAATGAAATGTAAAGTACACAGTCCATTCGCATCGCCATTTCCTTTCATATATTCTAGACTCTCACACTTCTACGTTTTCCTTTATCCCATTATATGTCGGCACATGTTCCCTTATCAT
This sequence comes from Bombyx mandarina, assembly GCF_003987935.1. Next base: position 2,800,055 of record NW_021011481.1, read on the forward strand.
GCTGCATAGGGGTTGGGCTTGGGCTTTACGACCGGCCGATTACCTGATGTCAATCTTCTTTTGGATATATCCCCAGTACCTAGTAAATACATTGTAACGTGTCATATGGAGTAGTTTTTTCTAGGTTAGGTTTTCTAGGTTGTAGGCTTGCACACGATAAAACGAATTGTTTATTGGATAAAATGAAAATCAATTTACTTAACGTGAATTCAGTGAATAAAGCGTTGGAACAACAGTATCGTGTTCAATTGAATCAACGAAAATATATTTATTTTGCGTATTTACTAAAGGCAGGGCACTCATTATGAACACGCACGATGTTGCATACTATACGAACGTATTTATTTCTATATGTACATCTAAAAATAAATGACGTTAGCTATATGTACATTTACTGATTTAACATACATTGAAGTTTTGACTAAACACTTCAAAGTCAAAATGAAAAAGTAAACAAAAATTATACAAATTCACTGGACATGCCTCCATAGGCTCTTCCATTGAAGTCTCACTAATTTTCCACAATTTTGCTACGAGTAGTTCCTTATTTAATTCCATTTCGTTTCCTTCGGTTTCATCCCTTAATTAATTTCGACAAATAAACTTCATTTCGTTCACCTCGATTCACATTTCATAGAGTAAAATAGGTAACTTTATTGAAAAACGTTTAAACTAGACACTGGAAGCAATGGCATCGCATGAGGCAAATTGCCAGAACCAAAAAATAAGGAAATAAGACGAGTTCTGAATTCGGAGTACTGCCCCAGGACCCATATTTATGAATGCTTCTTATTTGTGAGCATATCTATCTTGTGAGATGATTTTAATGGAATTTGAATGAAAACAGTCTTTGCTTGAAATAGGAGGAACATTAAATAAGTAGTGTTATGGCAGGTGGTGGTGGTGGTAGTAGGACCTCTTGTGAGTCCGCGGGGGTAGGTACCACCACCCTGCCTATTTCTGTCGTGAAGCAGTAACGCGTTTCGGTTTGGAGGGTGGGACAGCTGTTGTAACTATACTTGAGACCTTAGAACTTATATCTCAAGGTGGGTGGCGCATTTACGTTATAGATGTCTATAGGCTCCAGTAACCGCTAAACACCAGGTGGGCTGTGAGCTCGCCCACTCATATAAGCAATAAAAAAAAGTTTGATAGGAATGGAAGTTAGAATTGTATTAACCACAATCGTATTAATTGGTATTAACTACAGCCGTTATTGACTTATCTGTTTAAAATATTCTATGGTAATATAAAATAGTTGCCTAAGTATCCTGAGCTTTTCGGATTATTACTTGATAAAGATAATATTAGGCTTTTATGAAATTAGAGGCAATTAGGCCTTAGATGACCTAGTATAACATATTTAAAACCACTTTTATTGTTTGATCTCGGGTTTTTAGTTATTGTCGTTATATCTACTATTTTCAACGTTTCGAATATTTTTTGGAAGGTTTTAACGACGAAGAGAAGATCTTCCATCGAGCGGGTGATATTGACGGCCCGAATCTTGTTGTTCGTAACCTTTATATATGCAAGCTTATCTTGAAAATGTCGTAAGCGAGATTCAGGCATATGTCAAATATCTTGTGTTCTGTGATGGTTACCGCCACAACTTTACGGCTTTACAAAAAAAAGGGAGATTAAACTGTAAAAGTAGTTATGATTAACTAAATTCCGTGCGACGTCTTGACTCGGGTACCTCGTAGGCCGTATCGCGGAGACCGGCGTTGTTGGTCATCGACTATCGCCTCGACGACCCGTCCGTCGGGCGTCCTCGGGGTGGCGCCGCGTGTCTGGTTGTAGTGTTGACCGCGCGAACCCCCTTCTCTGACCGGGTTCTGACCTCGGACGGAGATCGGACGTCGGGTGCAAGAGTGCAGGGGAGTCGTTTAGTGCGTTAGAGCCCTAAAATTCCTTGGGCCCGAGGTCTGCTCCCAACACCTTGCAGATCGTCAAATTCCACATACCCCGCGCGCTCCCTAGGCGCGGGGACCTCGTAGGAGGTTAGGTCAAAGGTCCGAAAAAAAAGGGTATCTCGTAGGAAGTACGGATCCCATCCTCAAAATAAAAACTTTTTCTTATTTTTTATACGACTCGCGAAAATTTCAAAAGACTTAACTAGTATATAATATAATCTTGATAATGTTTCAAATTATAACCATTATCCGTTCTGTAAAAAATTCAAATAGTTTGTTATTTGAAATTATTCAATTCATTGCAATTGTTTCGGGTTACTTTAGTTAAATATTAATTTTAAATACCTACACATTATAGTTTTAAAATAGTAGTTTTTTCTATTTTAAAGAGATCTTTTTTTTTATGTAGAACGTAGGATGACCTCGCGGCTCGTTTGTTGTTAAGTGGATATCGGATACATAGACATCATAATACGAAAGTTGGTACCCATTGACACGCTTAATATACATAAGTCTCAATTATAAAGAATATCGGCCGTCTCACATTTATAACTGGAACTCATTATTGTTCTACGTCAGAAATAATTTCGTAGTGTTTCAGTTGTTTTCTTTAACATATTACGAGAAAAGTCATTTATTGAAAAAGGTTGCAATAACTTAGAAAGAAAAGGCTGGATATCAAAAAGATCGATGCCTTTGAAATGTGGGTGTGGCGGAGGATGCTACGAATACCGTGAACCGCCATGGGAACTAACGAGTCCATTCTAAGGGAGCTAAACATCCGAAAAAGGCTCTCTTCCATCTGCCGGTAATGTGTTATGAGCTTCTTCGGACCCATCATGCGGTCTCCCAGACATGATTTAGAGAAGCTCATAACTGCGGGTCGCATAGAGGGCAAGCGCGCCGTGGGCAAAACACCAGCCAGATGGTCAGATCTAGTAAGAGAAGCACCTGGTGGAAGTCTGTACCATGCGGTCCATGTCACCCATGATCGAACACAGTGGAGGAACGTCACATGTGGTCGCGATCCTCAGTAGTGAGGGAACTATATAGAAGAAGAAAAAGAAGGTAAAGATATTTAGAGAGCGTTTGGTAGTTTAATATCTGAAAAGACCGAAATGTCTATTGATGATGATGCATAAACAAAAAAAATATATAAATGTATATATCTGTAATTCCCATAATCAATCAACGTAGATTTCAACTCGACCCAGTATAGGAGATCACGAAAATAGTTGAGCGAACCAAGTAACTGACGCGTCGAAACTGCTCATAAATCATCTTAAACGAATCCCTTCGGTATCAATCATACAGTCTTTACATTTAATACGTTCCGAGAAAAGAAATACCCTGTATTTACATAGGAGACCGGGAGTCGAATACGAGATCTGCACTATTATGTAAATGAGATCACGTCGGGACCTTTAAGATATGGTATCCCCAACAGAGATTCGGACTCTTGATCTGAAGTAACGTTGTAAACACCGCTTATGGAAATCTATCGGTGCGGTGTTGTTCCCCCGTTTGGACGTATCGTTTTGTGCCATCTCGCTAACGCAAATATATGTCGAAAGCATACTGATCAGGTGGGTCCCTTTTGAGATCGTCCGGATGTTTTTATACGGTATTTCCCCGAGGTATCATTCCGTTGGATACCTTTTGGCAGTGCTTCGGGACGTTTCGCGTATGTACATTGAATATAGAAATGCTCAGATCTTTTGGACGTTCCCGTTTAAAATTATTAGTTAGTGCAATCAAAGGTACGTCACTTTACATCTATCGCGTTATATGTCGACGACAAGCCCGTGTCATTTTTTTTTAGTCAGTGTAATGTTGAATGTTTTATTTACTGGTGGTAGGACCTCTTGTGAGTCCGCACGGGTAGATACCACCACCCTGCCTATTTCTGCCGTGAAGCAGTAATGCGTTTCGGTTTGAAAGGTGGGGCAGCCGTTGTAACTATACTTAGACATTAGAACTTATATCTCAAGATGGGTGGCGTATTTACGCTGTAGATGTCTATGGGCTCCGGTAACCACTTAACACCAGGTGGGCTGTGAGGTCGTCCACCCATATAAGCAATAAAAAAAACCAATCTAATGGTGAAAAAACGCATCACAGAATCCTAGAAGTCGTAAATTTTACGCACATTATATTTCTCTTTCCGAATACGATTTATGGAATACCTTTCAACTACAGTTCTGAAACGCGGTAATCATTGCTTTAAAGTTTTAAGCAAAAATCAAATTTCTTGTATCTCTGACCGGACGATGGGTAAGATCTTGTGTTCAACCCAAATTAAACTATCGAGTTAAAGCGCTACATAGTTGAGTAAACTAACCTTGGAAATCTGCTTTCAGAAACGTAAGACTACTTTTTGCTCATTTTTTATTTTATTACATAGATGGGTGGACGAGCTCATAGCCCACCTGGTGCTAGGTGGTTACCGGAGCTCTTTGACAGCTACAACGTAAATGCCCACCTTGAGACATGTGTTCTAAGGTCTCGGTATACTGCTGCTGGCTGCCACCCTTCAAACCGAAACGCATTACTGCTTCACGGCAGAAATAGGCAGGATGGTGGCACCTACCCGTGCGGTCCTATCACCAGTAATTAGAAGAGTGGTTCATATGAAAACATTGCTCGTTCTCATTAAAGATTTTAAGAGTTGTAACTAGTTAGATAATCTCAGCTTATGCAAACGCGGAAACGGAAGCTTTCGCCGAATTAAACAGGCTCTTAGATAAAATCTTGACTGTTTTAATTTCACGTCAATTAATCTTTTTCGTTTCGTTTTTCGTTATAAAACGTGAACGGAACATTTTCTGTCTTAAAAGACTTTAATTTTGCTTATTATGAAAACAATTTATTTACTGTTTCACTTGAAATTGTTGTTTTAATGAAATTAAAAAAAACGATTATCAAAAGTTAAAGCTTTCCGTTGATACATATTTCCGTAAGATTTTTGTTCACGAAAACTTTTGCCATTTTTAATTATTTNCGTTTTTCGTTATAAAACGTGAACGGAACATTTTCTGTCTTAAAAGACTTTAATTTTGCTTATTATGAAAACAATTTATTTACTGTTTCACTTGAAATTGTTGTTTTAATGAAATTAAAAAAAACGATTATCAAAAGTTAAAGCTTTCCGTTGATACATATTTCCGTAAGATTTTTGTTCACGAAAACTTTTGCCATTTTTAATTATTTTTTTTCGTGCCTATTTTCAAAGGGAAATTGTAAAGTAGAAACTCAGGACAGATACGATTAAATATTATAATATTTGTCGAACTCCATCTAAAAGATCTACTACATTTTTATTTTTAACTTCTCTTAGCTAGTATCTAGTTCTTAGCTAGTATAGTCGCATCGCTCGAAATGAAATCATGTCATAAGAATTGTTTTTCAGTGTTATAGCTGTAAAAATAGTTCTACAGAACCTAGATACAGGCTCTAGTTATACTTATAGCATTGTAGATGATAGGTCCTGTAATTTTTAAAACAGAATAACACACAATTAAGCAACTCCTTACTGGTGGTAGGACGTCGTGTGAATCCGCACGGGTCGGTACCACCACCCTGCCCATTACTGCCGTGAAACAGTAATGCGTTTCTATTTGACGGGTGGTACTTTTAAAACTGAGACCTTAGAGCTCTTGTCTCAAGGTGGGTGGCGGCATTTACGTTATAGATGTCAATGGGCTCCGGTAACCAATTAACACTCGGTGGGCCGTGAGCTCGCCCATTCATATCTATAAGTAAATGAATTGCTGTTCGTTAGTTTCGCTAAAGCTCGAGAACGGCTGGACCGATTTGGCCCATTTTGGTCTTGAATTATTTGTTGAAGTCCAGAAAAGGTTTAAAAGGTGAATAAATATGAAATGGCTCGGAATTAAATAAAAATAAAAATTTTGTTTTTCCTTTGATGTGTCCCTTGTCGGACGGATTACTTTTATTTGATTTAAGTTTATTTTATACAAAAGTTTAGGTCTTTTACTTATCGATTAAGGCACTACGAAGTCTGCCGGGTCAGCTAGTTAGTAATGAAAAAGCAAAATATAGTTCGTCAGAAAACGTTATAGTGTGTGTATTGAAGTTATGCTTTGACCGTCATTCGAACGTTGTGTTCAAATGTCACATTCACCGTGCATTTCTGAAGGCAGTCACATTCGAAAAGAGTTAGAACCGGGGAATACACAGCTTTTCCATAAGACTTTGACGTATAAGAATATGGAAGCGACAGTCGACTCAAAATAGAACTTGAACATGTTCTTAACATTTTTTATTTTTATTTTTTATTTATACTTATTGTACACAAAAAAGAAAATACAATAAAAACAGATAAAAAAAGAATGTCTAAATACTATGTACAAATACGAGCTTAGCTCATTCATGAGTTTTCTTCCAGCAAACCATTAGCAGAGAGAAAGAAATACGATGTATAAGAGGAGAAAAGTGTACAATATAAAAGGTATTAAAGCATGACTGTTAAACTAAGGGGTAAAAAAATAATACACAACCATTATGACACAAATACGTAATGTATCTAATATAAAATGAAAAATACATATAAATAAACATACATAAAATAATAACTTAAATACAAATAAAGTAACAGGAAATGCTTCTTCATTTGACTCTTAAAAACTTCATTCTTCTTTTTGTGTGTATTTCGTTTGATATAAAAAACGCTAATAAACTCATCTTTGCTCGTCCGCCTAAATTGAATATCGGTAGGCAGCGGCTTGGCCCTGCCCCTGGCATTGCTGAAGTCCATGGGCGACGGTAACCACTCACCATCAGGCGGGCCGTGTGCTCGTCTGCCTACATGGGCAACAAAAAAAAAAAATTATTCTTCTGATTTCGCTATATATCGATTTTGTAAACTCGGAGTTGAAATAGAAGACGAAAATAAATTTATAATATTTGGTATATACGTATGATATATATACATAGACTAATTTTTTTTTGTTGTCAGCATTTTTAAGACCATGACGATGAGTGAACTACATGTGTTGATTGTCTCCGCGTTCCTAAAATTGGCTTCTTTGGGTAGATGGCACGGTGCATGTTGTTTTTACATTAGTATAGTCCACAGTGATCTATACTAATATTATAAAGAGGAAAGATTTGTTTGTTTGTTTGTTTCGAATAGGCTCCGAAACTACTGGACCGATTTGAAAAATTCTTTTTCCATTAGAAGCCGACATTGACCCTGATGAACATAGGCTACTTTTTTTTCATTTTTTTAAATTTTATTTTTTTGGTTTCATGTGTGTTTTAATGTTTCCGAAGCGAAGCGAGGGCGGGTCGCTAGTCATAAATAAAAGGGCAACAATTCGAGAAACAAATTTTAAGTTTCAGTAGCATTATATTATAAAGGTTGACCTAAGTTTTAAATCCATCCAAATCTTTGCGTTGCTATTATCTTATATTAAATTATCAAATCCCTAAAAATTTTAAGTTTCCAACCAAATAAATAAGCATTGTTTTTCGTTTTAATTTTAAGTCACTAACTACCTCATTAGAATCATTTTCCTAATAGTGTACAACTGATTTTTTTTTTTTTTTATTGCCTTTGTAGGCAGACGGGCATACGGCCCACCTGATGGTGAGTGGTTACCGTCGCCCATGGACTTCAGCAATGCCAGGGGCAGAGCCAAGCCGCTGCCTACCGCTTAATACTCTCCATAAGCCTCGTTTGAAGAAGGACATGTCATAGCGCTCGGGAAACACCGTGGAGGGGAGCTCATTCCATAGCCGNGACATGTCATAGCGCTCGGGAAACACCGTGGAGGGGAGCTCATTCCATAGCCGGATGGTACGTGGCAAAAAAGATCTCTGGAAACGCACTGTGGATGACCGCAGTGGCTCCAGGTAGTATGGATGAACTCTACTCCGGTGGCGGGCGGTGCGATGGTAAAAACGAGATGCTGGTATCATCTCGAACAATTCCTCAGAGCATTCCCCATGGAACATACGGTACAAAATACAGAGGGAACCGAATGATTTATATAAATTCAATAAACATGCGATATCTAGTATATTTTGATTCCATGGGCAATACATATTGCGTACTCGGTAGCTGGGAAATGCAAAATGAGTTGCAAGTGACAGCGGCAACCGCAGCGAATGCTCCTAAAGATAACTAGTACCACTCGATATTCACAGCTCTTTGAAATACGTTGCTATTTCAAGAAAAATAAGAGCTATTTTTGAATATCAGACCGTTACATTGTTTTCTTGAGGGCATACTGTAAGAGGTAAAACAAACCCGTTGAAAACGAACGTATTACAATGTAAGCTCGGGGATATTTTGTTATAGTTTGTTGACGATTTAAGTAATTGGATCGTTTTAATGTCGTTCAATTCAATTGCAAGGTTTTTTTTTTATTTTATTTTTATTGCCTAGATATGTGGACGAGCCCATAGACATTTACAACGTAAATGCGCCACCCACCTTGAGATATAAGTTCTAAGGTCTCAGTATAGTTACAACGGCTGCCCCACCATTCATTATGAAACGCATTACTACTTCACGGCAGAAATAGGCAGGATGGTGGTACCTACCCGTGCGGACTCATAAGAGGTCCTACCACCAGTAATTAATTACGCAAATTATAATTTTGCGGGTTTGATTTTTATTACACGATGTTATTCCTTCATTGTGGAAGTCAATCGTGAACAATTGTTAAGTACGTATTTATTTCATTAGAAAAATTGGTACCCGCCTGCGGGATTCGAACACCGGTGCATCGCTACACATACGAACGCACCGGACGTCTTATCCTTTAGGCCACGACGACTCCAAAACTTCTGTCGTAAATAAACTGAGCTCAAAGCCTCTCTCTCTCTCTCTCTCTCTCTCTCTCTCTCTCAAAGCCATATGTGTGCTTAGTGCGAGTTTTGTAACATTCTCGATAGCGTAAAAGCTAATTAAAATTTGTATGAAGTTGGAAAGTTTGTCTACAGGAGCAACAAGAAACTAATCAAAGCGAAGCCATCTAGTGGCCGACGCCCGTAAACATTTTTGTTGAGTGCTCGAGTTGCTTATCTATAACTAATTTATGTGTATTATCTATGTCTCCAGCTTCGAAATACAGCGGCCATGATTATTTCGTGACTGATATATGCGGTATTTTAATTTCTACGCCACGCCCACAATACTATCCTTCATGTGGCCTTTATACCTTTTTTTATCTCGAATCATAATGAGTGTAATCATTAATCATTTCTCAAGAAACTTCATACAAAGTTTGCTTTCTTTCTTTTTTTTAATGAGTGGTTACTGGTGGCCCTGAGGCCTTTCCAGTTTCACCAGGACAGGTGGGCAAGCCTTTATACTAAGTAATGAGGTATAGGAGACATAAGCACATCTACTTACCCACAGAAATAAAGAACTAATATAACGAAAACACAGTAAATGTAAAACTGATGCAATTCCGAAGCATAATATTAAACATAGCCATAAGTTCTCGTGAGTCGGAACGAAACAAAATCTGTGTTAAGAAAAGCAACAAAATTTTTTTTACTAAAACCAAATATAAAGTATTGTTGCTTTTCCTTTCAGAACAGGTTTGCTTATGAAAATACGTTATGAAAATATCTAGACGTTGTCTTAAGACGTTGAAATCCTTTATTTCGTACCGAAGTCGGGTCGGGTGCAATTTAAATGGTCTTTATTTTAAAACTCGTCTGCGAGACACGCGAATTTACGGTGAACTGTCTCGCTGCAAAGAGGAATGTTTTCATAAATGGTATTTTACGGCTTTTATGGCCTTCTCTTTTTGATAAATAAGGCCGAGAATGTCGCGTGATGTCTGCGAGTTGATTTACCGGTGGCTACGTGCCGGAATTGTAATCGGCGGCTACGAGAATCGTAACGGATTAAGAGAACAGATAAAGCAAGGGATTTTTCGAAGTTTCTCGAAAATTGTACATATTTGAATGAACAGATTTTGGTTTTTGATATTGTCGAGCGAGCATTTTTAGTTTGATACTTTTAGCAAAGCTACCGAGAGGTACTTGACTCCGTAGTTTCCACTCATCTTGGATCTTAAGTACAGGCACCGGAGAGGACGTTCCGAGCTCGGACGTATCCTGCAAATTTTGTAACGAAACTACGGAGTTAAAGTAATACTTTCAGTCAGTAAGTCTCTATAGTCGGCATCATTGCGCCACTTTGAGAAGGCGGCACGACATCTTGTCGTGGCTGCTGGAAATTACATACCCGATCCTGTAGACCGAATGGTAAACAGTCGACCTCACCCAAAACATTACCGGTCCTCCCGATCCATTAACGGTGCTTTTAGGCACCACAAGCACCGGTCACTGTCCTCGTCGAACCTGTCGCTTTCGACGAAGGACTCAATGAGCGAATTAACCCATAGACACAGCCCACTGAATTTCTCGCAGGATCTTCTCAGTGGGTCGCGTTTTCGATCCGGTGGTAGATATTGCGAAGCACTGCTCTTGCTAGGGCTAGTGTTAGCAACTCTCCGGTTTGAGCCTCGTGAGCTCACCTACATATTAGGGCGAAGCTGAAATAACCTCTCAAGGCTATCAGCATAGGTAAGAAAAAAAAATAATACTACCGAATCCATGCATTTTTTTTAAATTTTTTGCTTAGGTGGGTAGGCTAGCTCACAGCCTACCTGGTACTATGTAATTGCCGGAGCCCATAGACATCTACAATGTAAATGCCGCTCCTACCTCGAGATATCAGTTCAATATAGTTACAACGACTGCTCCGCCCTTCAAGCCGAAACGCATTACTGCTACCACCCTGCCACCACCCTGCCTATTTCTGCTGTGAAGATGTGCTGGAAGCGTTTTGGTATGACATGTGGGGCAGCCGTTGAACTAAAGTTGAGATTTGTAACTTATGTCTTAAGGTGGTAGGATCTCTTTACTGGCGGTAGGTTCTCTTACTGGCGGTAGGACCTCTTTACTGGCGGTAGGACATCTTGTGAGTCCGCGCGGGTAGGTACCACCACCGCGCCTATTTCTGCCGCGAAGCAGTAATGCGTTTCTGCTTGAATGGTGGGCAGCCGTTGTAATTATACTGAGACCTTACAACTTATATCTCAAGTTGGGTGGCGCATTTACATTGTAAATGTCTACAGGTTCCAGTAACCACTTAACACCAGGTGGTAGACCGTGAGCTCGTACGCTCATATAAGCATGAAAGAAAAGGAAGTTTGATAACATAAAATACATTACAATTTAATAAGGATCCCTATTTCTCAGAACTCGAAGCATTGGTGGTGCGATATCAAATCTAAACTAGTTTACTGCAGCCGGAGTTGCGAGAGGGAAATAAAAATGTTTTTTTTTTTTCCGACAGCTATCCGCGTGGGGGCTCTCTGTCACGTAACGCGGCGCAGGTACGTGCGAACTTCATGCGTCTAAACACAGCATACCTAGTATAGCTACAAGTTGTATATCANTATTTCTCAGAACTCGAAGCATTGGTGGTGCGATATCAAATCTAAACTAGTTTACTGCAGCCGGAGTTGCGAGAGGGAAATAAAAATGTTTTTTTTTTTTCCGACAGCTATCCGCGTGGGGGCTCTCTGTCACGTAACGCGGCGCAGGTACGTGCGAACTTCATGCGTCTAAACACAGCATACCTAGTATAGCTACAAGTTGTATATCAGTAGACAAATAAAAATGGCATTACGCTAAACGAATAATACAATATAACAACAATTTCTTAGTCTAATAAAATACGATGTTTTAAGCTATTGCATAGCTTCTATCGCGGGCCTTGAGCGCGGCGACTGAATCAAGAAATTCCGTAACAAAAATAACCTGACACCCCCACTACGCTTACTACGTAGCTCGCGTTCAACACATTCACACGTTGCGCTGGTGTAGTGTTTGTGAATAAGCGCGCGGCGTGACGTCGCACTGCATGAGCATCATGAACAGTCTGCCCGTCTCTCTCTCACGCGGTCTAGCTTATGAGTGTGAAAGGGACAGTTAATGTTTTGCTTTTGTTAATGTTTATAAATATAGCGTGGTCTTATTTTTATTATTGTTTCAATATTAAATTATTATTGTATAGCTGTAATTGCATAAGTTTATGAAAAATGCTTTGCAATAGCTTTACCGCGGCAGTCCCCGAGTGCCACAAATCTTTTTTTATTGCCTTTGTAGGCAGATTAGCATACGGCCCACCTGATGGTAAGTGGTCACCGTCGCTCATGGACGTCAGCAATGCCAAGGGCAAAACCAAGCTGCTGCCTTTCATTAAGTACTCTCCGCAAGCCTCGTTTGAAGAAGGACATGTCATAGCGCTCGGAAAACACCGTGGAGGGGAGTTCATTCCAAAGCCGGATGGTACGTGGCGAATTTTGGTTCGTCGTTGCATAAAAAAAAGAACACGCGCGCCATCTGTTGTGCGTCAACTGCGATAAACTAGTAACATTTTCGAAGTGTCAAGCTTAGAAAGATTCAACTTCATCGGTCAATCGACGGGTTAACGTGTTACAGATCAATAAAGAGTGTTTTGCACATAATTCATTTTTGTTTGTTAACTTATTTTTTATTTATTTTTTATTGCGTAGATGGATGTACTTGGTATTGAGTAGCGTAGTCTATACATTTTCATTATATATTATTGCTATAATGGGTGGACGAGCTCACAGCCCACCTGGTGTTAAGTGGTTACTGGAACCCATAGACGTCTACAACGTAAATGCGCCACCCACCCTGAGATATGGTCTCAGTATGGTTACAACGGCTGCCCCACCCTTCAAACCGAAACGCATTACTTCACGGCAGAAATAGGCATAATTAATATGAATGCTGCAAAGTAGTTTGAGATATAACTGTTACGGTACTGGTCGCTAATTGTTTAACAAGTTTTCTTTTGCTCTTGTAGGTAGCAGGCGAGCATACGGCCCTGTTGATTGTGAGTGGTTACCGTCGCTCATAGACGTCAGCAATGCCTCCCGAATTTCAGCAATGTCAAAGTGAACTGAGAACTTTTCTAGCGATTTGCAGCAAAATGTATATTACTAGGTCTAGCTATACGTAGATAGGCAGCGGCTTGGCTCTGCTCCTGGCATTGCTTAAGTTGCATTGGGCAACGGTAACCACTCACCATCAAGTGGGCCGTATGCTCGTCTGCCTACAAGGGCAATAAAAAAAAACCTAATACTTGTGGATAATACCAATGCTACAAATAATAGCTACTCGTAAGCGACACAAAAAATTCATAAGGCTTTCGAAAATTTTATCTCAAACTTTCTTCCACTATCCAAAAAGCTCTTTGAACGTACTAAAATGAATTTCAGCTCATTTCCTCCGGGATTCAACTTGAAACATGTCGCCTGAAGCTCCAATTTTACGATCACTGGTACTCATACACTGTTCGTAACTAACTTTTCTAAACTTAATACAAGGCAAAACTTAATATATATTTTTATGCTTCCTCATCCGTGAGCATTAGATAAAATGTTTGACTGAATTTTTTATAAGAAAACAATTACATGATTTTTTATAAAGTGGGTTACATTTTGCAAAACGTCTCACGATTTAATAGATCTAATGCGGTCAATGGAGACACCACAATCGCGTTATTAAGGCCTTCACCTATCTGTTGATAAGATGCATTTTTTTTTTTTTATAAATAAATAATAAATATTTATTAACAATCACGCCACGTTAACTGGTCCTGTGATAAGTTCGTAAAGAACTTGTGTTACAGGTACCAGATAACGGAAATAAATGTAAGATTTTTATTATACACATACATATATTTAATATACATCCATAACCCTGGAAAAGTCATTTATATTTATCATACAAATATCTTCCCTTGGCGGGATTCGAACCCGCAACCCCCTTGTGTAGTGACCATGTCACTTACCACTACACCAGACGGCCGTTAAAGAGTCCATAGACAATGAAAATGTTCCAACCCACCTTGAGACATGAGTTTTACGTCTCAATTGGATTGCATGGCGGTTATGCCAACCACGCTTCAAAAGGAAATTCATGATTGCTAATCGTAAGTAACAGGTACTATCATAATACCAGAATAAAACCTGCAGTATCTCGTTTCGACAATAATAAATGAAGTGATATCAAATAATTCGTGCAGAGAAACATGAGTTCAGAAACCGTTGTAGCTGTAAAAATAAATCAAAACCCTATTGCAACAGGCAGTATCAACGTAAAAAATTAATGGTATGATCTCAGAATCTGCATTGCGAGACAGAGGTTGCATTTTCCCGGGAACGTTTTCTTTACCCTATTTCCGGGGAGCCGAGAAACGGAAATTCGATTTAGAACTTTTCGCAAAGCTGATGAGGCAAAGCATTGTGTTGTTAGTACGAAAGGAATAATTACAATTTGGTGCTTTCTAAGGTATCAAATTTGACCTAATTTTTTGCTGTTGGTTACAGCAAATTTGTGGCCCATTTTTTAAGATTGCTCAACATCACCGATGGACTTAGGTAATGTCGCCACAATCATGTAACTTCCCGTTTACGTACTGTGATAGTTGTACCTTTTCCGACTTCAACAAAGATGAGTTCGACTGTATTTCTTATGTGTTAAAGTTTAATTAAGTAATGTTTTTTATGTTTCTTTGTTAATTGACAGCTGATGCTATCATGTCATAGATCATTTATCACGATTTGACCTGTAGTTTTGAGTTATCTATAATAATCCATATTTAATTAACTTGAACTACATTAATTATAAAATATTCTCATTTTTAGTGATTTTTTTTTGTCATATCATATTTTTTCTGGGAATCGATTTTCGTTTATTATTTTGTTTTTTTTATTAATTTTTATTACACGTTTGAAATAGTTAAAAAAACTGGCATTAAGGCTAAATGAATAGAGATATATAAATTATATATAGCTTGTATTGTTTACTTAACAAACTTAATTATTGTGTATTGGATTCGTCGGGCTGGAATATTAATTAATGAAGCTAGGAACTTTGATGTAAAATTTATTATTCTATTTTGACTATACATAAATTAAGCTAACGATGTCACATGATATCGGGATTCTCTTTGTCTCTAACTACTATTATTTCCAACGCTAGATTTCGAGTCATTAGATTTTTAGACGTTTTGTTTTCAGTATAGATACAAAGGCTGCCCTACCCTTCAAACCGAAACGCATTACTGCTTCACAGCAGAAATAGGCAGGGTAGCGGTACTTTTTTAGGGTTTGATTTCTAATACACGATGTTATTCCTTCACTGTGGAAGTCAATCGTGAACATTGGTTATGTATGTATGTATTTCATTCGAAAAATTAGTATTTGCAAGCGGGATTCGAACGCTGGGGCATCGCTAGATACGAATGCGCCGGACATCTTATCCTTTAGGCCACGACCACTTAATTCGATTAAAGCATCCATCAAGCATTGATCGACTTAATTAGTGCATAATAATATAATCTGTAGATTAATTAACTCAATAACAACATTATCCTAAATATGAAAATACTGGTGATATGGCATTTTGTGAGCCCGCATGGGTAGGTAGCACCGCCGTGCTTATCACTGCTGCGATACAATACTGTGTTCTGGTTTTAAGGACTGCTATAACAAATAACAATAATAATAAATTAATAAATAACTTGGAACAAACCACGCATTGTCGATCTCAAATTAGGATTACCTATGTTATTAGTGTCAATGACTGTAATGCATACTTTTACGTTTAAATATATTATTATACAAGTATAGATAATAAATAGCCAGACGAAGAGCAAAACAAACCTGTTCTTCACAAGAATGTTTGGCCCGATGTGGGAATCGAATTCACAACCCTCGGTACAATTACAGTTGCTAAGTACTGCAACACCGAGTCAGTCGTTAAACTACACTGTCTATCAATCTATCAGCCCACAGACAGTGGTCGGACATAGGCCTCCCCCAAGCCTCGCCACAATGATCGGTCCTGCGCTGTTTGCATCCAGCGGATCCCTATAAGCTATACTACTTAGACTTAATGCCCCGAGGTGGGTAGCGGGCGGGATTCAGGCTGTGATATCTTTGAACTCCGACATCCACTTAATATCAGGTAGATTATGCAAATAAAATAAAAACACATGTGGCACTCAGGGACTGCCGCGGTAAAGCTATTGCATAGCATTTTTTATCAACTTATACAATTATACTTTGACAATAATAATTTAATGTCAAAACAATAATAAAATAAGACCACGCTATATTTATAAACATTAACAAAAGCAAGACATTAACTGTCCCCTTCACAATCATAAGCTAGACCGTGCGAGAGAGAGATGGGCAGACGTGTAAATGTGTAGAATGCAAGCTACATGGTAGGCGGAGTGGGGGTGTTAGGTTTTATTATCGTTACGGAATTTCTTGATTCGGTCACCGTGCTCAAAGCCCGCGATAAAAGCTATGCAATAGTTTAAAAATAAACTGGAAAAGCTCAATTAGAAAAACATAAACTAGTGGAGATACGACGTTGTGGCTTTAATATCAAGATTTTTAACTTAATATTCCCCACTAATGGATAGCGAATAGATCTCGAATTCCCAGTAATTTGTGGCTCAGACTTTTGAATTTATTTTGGTCCTCCGATGGATAGGTTCTCGTATACTCGGTAATTTGTAAGACTGAGATTTAAGATTGAGTTTTATCTAAACATTTTACGCATCTTGGCGTATATTTAATTTCATAATAATTTATGTTGTAGGGTCAGTTAGCTATTTTATCTAGAACATACGTTTCTCGACAGAAACAAGCAGGAGAACGCGATTTATGTCAAATACTAATTCTAGAAAATACTGAACTCTTCGAAATTAATTAGGTTAATAAAGTTTTTTTTTGGACATTTAGAAACGAGACCATTTTTGTTGCCTTATATGAGTAAGTGAGCACGGCCAATCTGTTTTTATGTAGTCACTGGAGTCCATAGACATCAACAGCGTAAATATCGCCATCCACCCTGAGACTTTATTTTTAAGTTTCCGTTTTTTTTCACAGTACATCAGCTGCCGGTATAGATGGGCAGGATGGTAGTACCTACCAGTGCGGTCTATAAGACGCCCTACCACCAGTAACAGTTTAAGACATTTCCAGTAGTGATGTACTTGTAATATAATCGATTGTCCGGACGGAAGGTTGTTCAATCCTTGATAATGTTATCCCACACCGAGTCAACACTAATGTTTGCGGTCTATTCTCGGCTCGATGCGTAATTTGATTCTGCAATCGTTAGGGGGAGCGGCGGCTTCAGTCTTCCCGTTCCGTGTTTCGATAATGAAATGAAAATATCTGAAATATTTTTTATTTCCCCGTTAGAATTACATTAAATTGAAAATTTATATTGCTTATCACGATTTAGTCTTTTTACCCGATCGCTTCTGAAGAAAGGTAATGTATATATCTCAAGAATTGAGTATTTAGTAAGCGTTAACGCTTTGTTCATTTAAAAAATTGCATTCAATGGGTAGACAAGCCAATTTGTTGTTGAGCGGATGTGGTTTTACCGAACGTATGGGCCAGTTCATTGGAATGCTTCGCTAAGTCTACCACCGGATTGGAATCGCGACTCACTGAGAAGATCCGGTCAGAAACTCAGTGGGCTGTGTCTGTGGCTTAATTTTCATAACGAACCCTTCGTCGCATTCGACGGGTTCGACGAGAACCATGACCGGTACATGGAATACCCAAAAAACCGATAGTGGATCGGGAGGTTCCGAAGTGACGTATTTTCGGCGACGGCGACAGTTTACCGGTTGGTTTACCGCAGGATCGGGTATGTACATGTATATCACAAAGGATATTCCGCTCTCAATATTGAGACAAGAGATCGAAGGCTCAATAAATATAATAATATAAATATAATATATAAATATTTACTAACAATCACGCCACGTTAACTGGTCCCGTGCTAAGTTCGTAAAGAACTTGTGTTACAAGTACCAGATAACGGAAATAAATATATTTTTATTATACACATACATATATTTAATATACACCCATAACCCTGGAAAGACATTTATATTTATCATACAAATATCTTCCCTTGGCGGGATTCGTGTAGTGACCCCCTTGTGTAGTGACCATGTCACTTACCACTACACCAGACGGCCGTTTTCAATTCAATAATATTTAATAACGACTAACTAGCCCTAGCATGACTGCTTCGCGGTAGAAATTACAGGGGGGTTCACGCATGGCTTTATGATACGCTTTACCACGATTAGTTGTAAGTTTTGCGGTCTTAATTTTTATAACACACTAGCTGACCCGGCAGATTTCGTAGTACCTCAACCGATAAATAAAAGACCTAAACTTTTGTATAAAATAAACTTAAAACAAACAAAAGGAATCCGTCAAAGGAAAAACAACATTGTTTTTTTTTTATTTAATTCCGAGCATTTTCATATTTATTTACCTTTTAAACCTTCTCTGGACTTTCACAAATAAATCAAGACCAAAATTAGTCAAATCGGACCAGCCGTTCTCGAGTTTTAGCGAGACTAACGAGTGGCAATTCATTTTTATATATATAGAAGAAGAATATTACTGATTATTACCGATATTACTGAGTTTTATTATTATGAGATTACTTAAAGTCTTTATGGAGTCAGAGAGTCAGAGAAACCTACGATTTTAACCAATGAAATTGTATTTGACACATTGTCAGTACTCCCAACGGAGGTGTAACAAGTCAACTGCGCAAAATTATTAACTGTGACACTAACGAAGTACTCAGACAGATCGCCTAGCGAAGGTCTTTGAAAATTGAGACGTTGATTCGTATCTTTAAAAGTTAGATTGACAAAATGTGTACTTTTGATTGATTGTATTTATTCTCAAAAAATAGTTATAGAACAAGATTTTTTGGCATTGCTGAAGGGCGACTGGGCGACGGTAACCACTCACCATCAGGCGGGCCCTATGCTCCTCTCCCTACAAGGACAATAAAAAAAAACTATAATGTTAGTCTTTTAACATGATTTGTATTGTGTATGCTACTTTCAAAGACCAAAAAAGAAAACATATGGAAACAATTACCTTACATTTTGTAGTTGTGAATTTAAATATCAAGGGATATGGTCAGAAGATATTCAATCCTATTAGGTACTAGTCAAGAAGAAGTGGAATAGCGCATCACTCAAATTTCCTCGAGCAGCCACTATTACCACATTAATTGTCCCTATTAAAAGAATTCTCATCATATTTCCCGACTTAAATCGTCCATTGTCTCGAATACCAAATAGTGTCGGGAATCGACTGTGTAAAGAACAAAATTATATGGGCAAGGGGCCAGGTCTCCCACGAGATTGTGGTACTGAGGGGGAAATCTAGTACGTACGTCTTCCGAAGTCACGCGATAAATTATCTACCGGTACACTTGCACGAGCCTTTTGCCCTACTAGTGACAAAACTCTGAAACGGTAGAAGAGTTGACGGGTCTGGTTAATCCAGGTCGTGTTTTGTTAGTGTTCCGGAATATCCTGCTGAACAGAACCAGGCTGGTCGGAACATAATGATATATAGTCGGAACATAATGATACATATAGATGATCTATATAGCTACAGATATACTGCTATTACGCATGTCGGTGACGTGAACTCACAAGATTTCACCCATCCAAAAATTGCTAAGCGCGGCTAAAGAAGTTTTCACTTCAAAAAAGCTCAATACTGGACGTTAGACCAACTAACCAGTAATAATGGATTGCCAACTTTAAGCAAGATGTAAATGTTTACCCAAACCTTCAATTACATGCTCTGATTCTATTTCCCTTTGAATGTTATCCTTTATGATTTGCGAAATGTTAGATACTACGAAACAATTACTCCCTTGATTGTTCAAGTGTGTTGTTACAGGGTTTTTGTTTATTAATTGGATTTTATTCAACCTCTCCGTTGAACAGGATTGCGACACGAGTATATGGTAATGTAAATACGTAACTATCGTATCGGTTACCGTTAATTTAGTTGAAATAGCAGGGCTTGCGGCGTATTATTAGAAGCGTAAAGGCATGGGACATTAAAACCGGCACGACAATTTTATACTTTTTGAAAATAGAAATTGAGATATCAAATGGTTTTGTTTGATGACATGATAATACGTAAATGTACTTATCAAAATGGAAGCGTTTCACAAGAAAAATTAATAACACAAAAAAAACTTTGAATATGTATATACACATTTGTTTTATAGCTAAATAATTTCAGAACGTTCTATATTGAAATTTTTTTAATTATCAATCATGATTCATTCTTTAATTTTGATTTTCTACATTAGCTAGATGTAATATAGTTTTTTACGAAAATAATAAACCTGTATAAACATACCTAATAAAATATATAATACGATTTTTTTAATACGGTAAAATTCAAGATTGTCTTAAAATAATAAATAAAAACGTTCCTAATGTATTTTCGAAATTGCAAAATGATTTATAAGATCTTCCAACTACGTTGGTATTCAAGCAACATGAAAAACAAGAGAGACAGATTTAAAAAAAAATCCATGACACTTTTCCTCATTTAGCTGCAAAATGCGTACAGCCCGACATCAATTATAATAATGTAATTTCCCAACACGACATTAGTACTGTAGTGGGAGTGCAGTTACGAGGAAAACAAGGCCATTGTTGCACAGAACAACGGGTTCACAGTAGGAACGACTAACTTTGGGATATAACTCCATGTCAATGGACGTAATATATTTATAAAGGAAGCTTTGAGTAAAGCTTGAGGCGAAGATTTAAAATTTATTGGAAATATACAAAAAATATGTATTCAACTGGTATGTCGTATATCGTTTGGAATCTCTGAGTCTGCGTAGGGACTTCGGTTCCCTCTGTATTTTGTACCGTATATTTCATGGGGAGTGCTCTGAGGAATTTTTTGAGATGATGCCATCATCTCGTTTTTATCATCGCACCGCCGGCCACCGGAGTACAGCATGAGCTCTACTCCAATATAATTGAAATGGATCCATCCAGGCTCCAGGTAGTTATGGATGACCATAACTACCTGGAGCCATTGCGTTCATCCACAGTGCGTTTCCAGAGATCATTTTTGCCATGTACCATCCGGCTTTGGAATGAGCTCCCCTCCACGGTGATTCCCGAGCACTATGATATGTTTTTCTTCAAACGCGGCTTGTGGAGAGTATTAAGCGGTAGGCAGTGGCTTGGCTCTGCCCCTGGCATTGCTGATGTACATGAGCGATGGTAACCACTTACATTCAGGTGAGCCGTATACCTGCTCGAGCAATAAAAAAAAAGTATAGAAAACAAATTGAACATTTACATTATGAGTTTTGGGTTAGCCGATCAAAATCGAAATAAAAGTTTGAAGAAGAGGGGTTTTGGAATCAAAATTTAATTAGAAATTTGCAAAAAATATTGAGTTTTACAGTAATCACTAATTATAATGTAACAGAACGGTAACAGTATATTGTAAGTACTGGATTAAGTGGATTCCTCAACTTAATGAGTGGGCTAGATCGATCATTTATAAATAAAATAATAATGAGTCAAACAAAAGATATATTTTTTTTAATTAAACTATGTCAGGAAATGCTTTGATTAAAATAAAAAGTAGAAAATTATTATGGGATTTAATGTAAAAAATAATAATATAAAAATCAGAAGAGAGTATGAAATGAAACAAAAATTTGTTCTCGAGTATTTCAGCACTTCCTATGATGTGATTGAATTCTTTATTCTGCTATTTTATGCTTTTATGCTATTTTACAAATCTACTAATCTATATATATATAAAAATGAATTGCTGTTCGTTAGTCTCGCTAAACCTAGAGAACGGCTGGACCGATTTGGCTAATTTTGGTTTTGAATTATTTGTGGAAGTCCAGAGGAGGTTCAAAAGGTAGATAAATATGAAAATGTTCGGAATTAAATAAAAATAACAATTTTATTTTCCCTTTGATGTGTCCCCCGTCGGACGGATTCCTTTTTATTTATCGATTGAGGCACTACGAAGTCTGCCGGGTCAGCTAGTATATTAAATAAAAATGTATGAGTTTCATAGTACTTAAATGACATTTTATGTTTTCTTCTTTCTGTTATTGTTACTGCGATTAAATGGAAATTTTATCGTACAACTGGCTATTCATTTAGACATTAATATAAATGCCACCTCTCAATCTGAGACATGGAGTAAAATTTTCAATTATATTGAAGAGTGGCTGTCCCACCCTTTACATTGAATATACATTTACTTAGATTCATCTATTTTCAAAATTACATTGGAAAACATAATACATTCCACATTTCACTATCGATGCTATTTTAATACCTATATGTCTGGACCCTTCTACGTTATATGCTGCAATGCATTTAGCAGATCTCTTAGCTTTCCGTAGTCTACAACCCTTAGGCAGATGTTGTTAAGGATGATTTACTTAATTGTTATCCTGACATTCTCGAAGTTAAACGCAGCATGAGTTAGTTTAACCTTGATCAAATTTTTAGGAGTTTATGATATTGATTTCGTATTTTTTTATAAAATCCCAGAGATGTAGGGGATGAGGTAATTAGAAAAACTCTTCATTAAAGAGATTGAATTACTGGAAGCAAATTTGCGCAATTTTTTTTATAGTATAAGCGAGTGTATCTCCTGACGCCAGCTTGGTATTAAGTGGTTATTGAAGCCCAGCCACAACGTGAATGCCATTTTCCACATTGAGACATGAAATCCAAGTATCATTTGTATGATGAACAACCCACATCATGCTACCCGTGTGAGCTGTCAAAGCACCAGTAATGTCATCAGTGATTACGCAAATATGAATTTTTCGGGTTTGAATTTTAATCCTCAATTTTATTTATTCCTTTATCTTGGAAGTCATTCGTGAACATACATAAATAGCTTTTAATTAGAAAAATTTTTTGCTGGTCTACGAGATTCGAACACTGGCATAATAAATAGCATTACCCGATGCGAATACACCGGCCGTGTTATCCTTTAGGCCACGACATCTCCAAAATTCATTAAATTTATTATTCGCAGTATTTCTTCACGTTAAAGCTTAATTTTAAGAAAAAATAACCAACGCTACTGAGAAAAGTATGATTACAAAGTCGAAAAACGGCTGTGAAATCATAATGTGACTCCGTAATTAACGCGTCTCGCCAGACAATTACAAATGTAAAAATAACGTGAGGGGTAATCGTTATAAGTATTCGGAGCAAGTCGGATGCTAATTGGCATTTCAAACGAATATTACAGGCCAAATATCAAGAAAAAGAGGCTCTGGAGACGAAGCATATTTTATTGGATCATTCACATACTACATACGCTATATAGACATTGATTCTCGTACGAAAAGTCTGTGTTAAATGCTTATAATGGTCTCGCGGGAGACTTCGTGTTCATTTATCTGACGTTAATGATAAATTATATAGTTATTGTCGTTGTACGCAGACAACTATGTATCAACATGGACGTCAGCAATGCCAAGGGTATAGTCAAGCCGCTGTCTAATGCTAAGTGTTACGAATGAAGATAATTTTATTGATTGCTTATAGTTAATAGCTTGTAGTAGCTTATAGAAAAGGTGGGAAAAGTTCGAGAAAAATTACCCAACTCAACAGCATTTTTGCATATTTTTTCCATTTGGACCAACGAGCTCATAGCTGAGCGGGTATGAAGCAATTATCGAAGGTCAACAACCTGAATGTCACCGTCTACCTTGTGATATGAGGCCCAAGTCTCATTTTAATGTGTGACGACAAAACGGGATGTCCATAAAAAAATATTATTCATACCAAAATTGTTGTTCCGGCACATTGCTAGCCGTCCCTCAGTGGAGAGGCGCGGGGAGGGAGTTTTCGGCTCGCGGCTGGGAGCGCGGCCGCCGGTCACTTCTCCAAGGACAAGATAAGCGCACGCGCATAAATTGGCAACACAAAAACAATTTTGGCCACGGCAATTTGTAATAATCATTATAGTCATTATAGTAATTTCATTAAGAGAACCAGTAATTTCATTAAGAGAACCTACATACAAAACATTGGTGACCCCGACGTGATTAACGATATCGAAACGCTAAGCAAAGCGCACGGACCTCGGACCCGCTACGACCGCTGCGTGACCTTTACGCACGGAGCGTATGATCGCCGCTCGACGCAATAGAAGGTTCCAGACATCGCGCTATGCAATTTGGAGTGCAGACGGAAGGATCTCAATAAGGACGGCATATTATCCAGCTTGAAGCCCGCCGGTCAGCGAAGTCTACGCGCCGCAGCCACAGCTTAGCCAGGAAGTGCCCAGTCCCTGCCTGTCTGTATGCTTTAAATCTATTTTAATTATCTTCACGGCTGTTTTATCATCTCGTTTGCCTGAATAGCATTGCCACTTTTATATCCCTGTCTATCTCAATTATTCAGCTATTGCCGTGCAGCCCACTGTGTTTTACCATTATATTTCATAATTAATAGATCTCACATTATTAAACAATATACTTTTTTAATTAATTGAAACTTATTTACAATTAAGAATACTTAGCTTCTCTATTATTAAACTTTTTTTATATACATATTTTTTATATTGTTTTGGTTCAGTTCTGTTATATAAGTAACTAAATATGTTTAGGGGCGGTGAATCTGATACTAAATCCCCTTTAGGGAGTGCGCTTTCATTAAACGCACCACAAATCAGTATAAATAGCGATTTAAAAGATTTAAACAATAAACGTAGCTCAGTTAAGGGTCGTGTCACCAAATATAAGAATTTTTTGAATGCATTTACTGAAGAGACGTCAATCTCGCGAAGCGATTATTATTTAATCGAACAAAGGTTTGAACGCTTCCGAGATATGCTCACAATTTTCGATGACATTCAAGCGCAGATTGAGACCTTAAATTCAGAGGACCTAGATGGTGAATTGGATATTAGAGAAAATATTGAGTCTGACTTTTCTTTACTTATTGCAAAAACGAAGTGTATCTTAGAAAAAAATGCGCCATCTGGATCTCATCATTCTGAATGCAGTTCTCATTCCAATAATTGTAATAATAATCACAATTCCATGGGATTTAAACTACCCGTCATAAAGATTTCAAATTTCGACGGCAGCTACTTTAAATGGTTGGAATTTCGAGACTCATTTTGTTCTCTCATTGATCAAAACAACAAAATTGAACCAATACATAAGTTTTATTATTTAAATTCTTATCTTGAAGGGGAGGCCTCTCGCGTTATCAGCAACCTGGAAATTAGCTCGGCCAACTATAAGGTGGCATGGGAGCTTCTTTGCGAGAGGTATAATAACATCAAGCATCTCAAAAGCCATCATTTGCATGCGTTATGTAACATGCAACAGCAACGCGATTCAGCAAAGAGCTTAAGGTACCTGATTGACAATGTTTCAAAAAATTTACGTGCGTTAAAGACTTTGGGTGAAAAAACCGATACATGGGATTCTTTAGTCATACATTTGGTCTCAGCCAAGCTCGACAGTCCCACTAGTGCTAAATGGGAAGAATTTAAAAATACTTTTAGTGAAAGTCCCTCCTTAAATGACTTCTTTCAGTTTTTAAAAGGCCGTTCGGATGTTCTAGAATCCATACGTCATAATAATAAGCCCGAACGACAAGCCAATACTTTTAAAGGAGAAACAAATTCATCTTTTCATAAATTTGAAAGGTCTCATGCAAAATCCTTTGCAATTTCAGCCTCGCCTGCGTCTTCTTCTGTGGCGTGTGTTCTGTGCAACGGCAGCCATCGCTTGTACGACTGTGATTCGTTCCTTGGAAAGCCGGTTGACGAGCGTATCGCCGATGTGGTGCGGTTGAAGCTGTGCTTCAACTGTCTGCGCAAAGGTCACTCTTCTCGTCAATGCAGGTTACGCCCTTGTTCTTCTTGTAAACAGCGACATAATTCTCTGTTGCACAAGGGTGGTTCTCAGGCTGTAAGTACTTCCGAAACACACGCGATCATAACTACAGCAGAAAATGAGGTTGAGGGGGATCATGATGACAATGTCATGAGTATGTCAGTCTCAGTTAACAACCACGTATTGCTTTCAACAGCGTTAATAGAAGTTTATAATTCAAGCTCAAATAAGCGTCTAACAATTCGAGCGCTGCTAGACAGCGGGAGTCAAACGTCTTTAATAACCAGTAAGGTAAAAAATGAATTAAACTTGACTCCTCAGCCATCCAGGCTTGCTATTGTAGGTGTAGGTAATCAGCCTTTATCTAATACTATGCAACGTTGTTCTTTAAAGTTGAGGTCAAAGCAAACCGATTTTGAAGCAGATATTTCTTGTTTTGTGCTACCTCAAATTTCAAGTAATTTGCCTAACAGTACATTCGATGCATCAATATGTAGCTTGCCTAGTAACATTAAATTAGCCGATCCTAATTTTAATCACTCTGCACCAGTAGATATGCTCATAGGTGCTGACTTGTTTTGGCATTTAATTGAATCTGATAGATTAGATTTTGGTCCAAATCAACCCACCGCACTAAAATCAAAATTGGGTTGGATATTGTCCGGACCTTTTGTACCAAACAAAACTAGTAATATTAATAGCGTACAATGTAATCATGTGTCATTTAATTCAGACAAGGATACTGTGTCCAACGATTCACTGCACAATGATTTAAAAATTTTTTGGGAATTAGAGAAAATTCCTACAAAGAAAAATATATTAACTGCCGACGAAATTGAGTGTGAAAATCATTTTAAAAAACATACATACCGTGATGAGGATGGACGTTTCCATGTGAAGCTCCCTCTACTGGCAGAACCAGAATGCTTAGGGAATTCATATAATTTTGCTAAAAAACAATTTTTATCCTTAGAGAAAAGGTTAACACGAGACGCTAATCTAACACAAATGTACTCACATTTTATAAAAGAATATAAAGATTTGGGCCATTTATCAGAGTCTAGTAAATTAATTCCTGAGCAATCATTCTTTATTCCTCATCACCCAATTTTTCGCCCTACTAGTGAATCAACGAAGTTACGCGTAGTTTTTAATGGAAGTTCTAAAACCACTTCTGGTTATTCGTTAAATGATTTACAAGTTGCAGGTCCACATATTCAAGATTCTTTATTTAATATCTTAATCAGGTTTCGTCAGTATACTTATGTACTGTCAGGCGACGTAGAAAAAATGTATAGAATGATTAAGGTGCAAGAGAGTGATCGGGACCTGCAAATGATTTTATGGCGCGATAACAATACAGAGCCAATAAAATCATTTAGACTTAACACCGTCACGTACGGCTTAACAAGTTCAAGCTTTTTAAGCACTCGTTGTTTGTGGCAGCTTGGCGAGGAATGCAGCGATAATAAGATTAAAAAAATTATTCAAAACGATTTTGTAGTCGATGACTTGCTGACCGGAAGTGATAGCAAACACGAGTTAATGTATATAAAAAAAGCTGTTGAAAGTGCTCTCGCTGCCGGGTGTTTTAATTTAAGGAAATACCGTTCAAATTTATCGTCACTTTTGGAAAATAATGAAAATACTCAGAAAAATCTTATTATTAGCTCATCATCTCACACGCTGGGTGTAGGTTGGGATCCTAGAAGCGATATAATACATTTTCCTACAAATTATCGCAGCAATACCAAAATTACTAAGCGTTCTATATTATCTGAATCATGTAAAGTTTTTGATCCTCTTGGAATATTAAGTATTTTTACAATCAAACCTAAAATATTAATACAAAAATTATGGATTGAAAAGGTTGACTGGGACGAACCAGCACCCCAAGAAATCAGGCAGTCATGGCTATTGTTCATTGAAAACATGAAGCATCTTCATTTATTACGCATTCCTAGGCATGTTTTATGTAAGGAACCTAGTCATATTGAATTGCATTGTTTTTGTGATGCTTCACAGGCGGCTTATGCTGCTTGCATCTACTTAAAATCTACAAATGCACAAGGTGACGTCACTGTTAGGCTTTTAAGCGCTAAGGCCAGGGTAGCCAGTGTTAAACCCACGACAATCCCACGTTTGGAACTGTGTGCTTGTTTGTTGGGCGCGCAGCTCGCAGACGCTGTGGTACACGCCCTGCGCTGTGTAATCGCTCGTAAGGTATACTGGACTGACTCATCTATAGCTTTAGCATGGTTAGGTGCAAGGTACGACAAATTAAAAACCTTTGTTGCTAATAGAGTCGCAATGATTTTAGAGCTAACAAACGACTCGGAATGGCGTCATGTTCCCACTCACCTCAACCCTGCTGATCTAGCTTCACGCGGCGTAGATACAATTAAAAATGATACTTTAGATATATGGTGGACGGGCCCTACCTTTTTAAGTCAGAACGAATCTTTGTGGCCGTCCTACGTGTCGAGAAATGTTAACATAAATGAATTGCCAGAAATTAAAGTTCATGTTAGCACAACAAATAAAGGCGTCGATGAAAATAACAAACAACCACTAATTATCGATTTTAGCAAATATTCGAAATTGAAATTCTTGCAACGTACATTCGCCTACATGCAGCGATTTGTTTATAATTGCAGAAACCCACGCAATAAGAAAGTAGGTATTTTACAGCCTGAAGAACTAGCCCGTTCCTTTAGAAAACTCGTTTATTTGGCTCAAGCTGATAGTTTCTCAAAGGAAATAAACCTTCTACGCTCCAAAGGAGTTCTTAACTCAAAAAATTCTTTAATATCACTGAATCCATTTCTGGACAGTGAAGGCATTCTAAGAGTAGGTGGACGTTTAACTTTATCCTCTTATAATTTTGAAAAACGTCACCAAATGCTGCTTCACGCCAAACATTGGCTTACTAAATTACTGTTTCAACAAGAGCACTTGCGTCTTCTACATGCTGGGCCACAGCTATTGCTATATACCGTTAGAGAATCCATTTGGCCCATTGCTGGTCGAGATCTAGCTCGCACCACAACGAGACAATGTGTTAAATGTAGGAGAATTAGTGGTAAGACATTTAATCCTATCATGGGTTCATTACCAGAACAGCGAGTCAATCCCGGTTTTCCCTTTGTTAGTGCAGCGGTCGATTTTGCTGGACCATATTTAATTACCGACAGAAAAGGAAGAGGATGTAAAATTACAAAATGTTATCTTTGCTTATTCGTATGCCTTAAGTATAAATGCTTACATTTGGAAGCTGTAAGCGAGCTGTCTAAGGACGCATTCATTTTAGCTTTACGCCGTTTTATCTCTCGCAGAGGAAAGCCCCATGAATTATTTTGCGACAATGGTCGTAATTTTGTCGGAGCCGCAAGAGAGATAGGTGACTTTTTGAATACCGGTGCTGACGAAGTAGAGGCTTTTTCTTCCGGAGAAGGAATAAAATTTAACTTTCAGCCGGCTTACTCCCCACATTTCGGTGGTCTTGTTGAAGCATGCGTTAAATCGGCAAAATATCATCTCAAGCGCATGTTGGGACAGACTCATTTAACTTTCGAAGAGCTGGCTACGCTATTTAGTCAAATTGAGGCGATCTTAAACAGTCGGCCCCTCTGTCCTTTATCCTCAAGTCCAAATGACCTACAGCCTCTTACCCCTGGGCACTTTTTGATAGGCAGACCATTAAATTCATATCCTAATGAAAACTTTGCGGACAGAACCTACAGAACCAGGGACAGATTTCTACGCCTAGAGTTCCTGCGTCGACTGTTTTGGAAGCGGTGGATGCTGGAGTACATAACACAACTGCAAGCCCGACAAAAATGGCGAACTCCTGGCACATCGCTGCAATTGGGGGACTTGGTACTCCTAAAAGAAGAAAACGCTCCTCCCATGCACTGGAAGGTGGGACGAATCACTGCTCTGTTCCCGGGAGAGGACGGAGTTGCTCGGGCGGCGGACGTCCGGACTACTACGGGCACGTACCGGCGTGGCACTCGGTATTTATGTCCATTACTGGATCCAGCAGCGTCTTCATTGGAAGCGACAGCTTCCAACGCCCCGGAGGATGTTCCGGCACATTGCTAGCCGTCCCTCAGTGGAGAGGCGCGGGGAGGGAGTTTTCGGCTCGCGGCTGGGAGCGCGGCCGCCGGTCACTTCTCCAAGGACAAGATAAGCGCACGCGCATAAATTGGCAACACAAAAACAATTTTGGCCACGGCAATTTGTAATAATCATTATAGTCATTATAGTAATTTCATTAAGAGAACCAGTAATTTCATTAAGAGAACCTACATACAAAACATTGTTGATCTATTGTGCATTTAATAAACACGAATCTAAATAGGTTTATATTAGTAATCTGAGGACGTCTCAGTAATTCTCTAATAGGAGGAGCAGGTCGCCAATACTCGAATGTAGCGTCATCGTCATTGCGACTAATATCATTAAGTGCATTTAAGATTATTAAATTTTAATCCTCCAATTCCCGTACTGGGTCATTTCCATTTGTTGATTACGTAACACCGAACTATTCGACATGATAGGTGTGTCATGATAATATCCTTTTTCCTTATATCCATTAAGGTGTTGGTTGGACGAGCTCACCGCCCACCTAGTATTAAGTGGTTACTGGAGCCCATAGACATCTACAACGTAAATGCGCCACCCACCTTGAGATATAAGTTCTAAGGTCTCAGTATAGTTACCACGGCTGCCCCACCCTCCAAACCGAAACGCATTACTGCTTTACGGCAGAAATGGGCGGGGTGGTGGTACTTACTCGTGCGGACTCACAAGAGGTCCTACCACCAGTAATTATGCAAATTATAATTTTGCGGGTTTGATTTTTATTACACGATGTTATTCCTTCACCGTGGAAGTCAATCGTGAACATTTGTTGAGTACGTATTTCATTACAAAGCTTGGTACCCGCCTGCGGGATTAGAACACCGTTGCATCGCTAATTACGAACGCACCAGGCGTCTTATTCTTTAGGCCACGACGACCTCATTATTAGTTGACGGATTAATAATTGAAATATTTAAGACTGTATGAAAGGAAGGACACGGCTTAATTTTTTTTTTTTTTAATTCCCACTTTGTCCCCTATAATATTTGGTTAGATTAAACAACGTCAAATAAACATTTAATCCAAGAAATACGAGATTGGGTTAATAGTTAAATTATGCGGTACACTGCATCTCTGCGCGCGTAAGATTATTTTATTCTCTCAGTGCCGTGGTCATTCCAATTCGTGGACTACGTGTCTTCGAAGCATTTGACACGACAAATTGGTGTTAATTCCCGAGGCCACGGGTCGTAGCAATTACGTTCCCGACGGATGTTTAATCTTTACTAATTAAGAACACCTTTTGATGCTACAAGAGTGATGTGTAAATGGATTCCAATTTCGTTATGGAGATGATGTATGTTTGTGGAATTTTATATAAAGCGTGTTCATTTTGACTTGGCCTTTCGAGGACTTTTGAATGGAAAACATTAAGGGAAACAAAAGGGATTCGTAATAAATTTATTTTTAAAAAATCATTGTTTGATGTCACAGTGATTTTGCTCGGACATTAGAATGATGTGACCATCTACAGGTATCTCGCACTGTTGTATGAATAAGATAAGCGCGAGATTGTATTGAGTGTTTTATCATTATAATATTCGTTGAATAAAAACTATGGTGTATATTGTGATGTGTCGATACCATAATGTGATTTTTTTTTATTGTGTACATGGGTGCACGAGCTCACAGCCCACCTGATGTTAAGTGGTTACTGGAGCCCATAGACATATACAACGTAAATGCGCCACCCACCTTGAGATATGAGTTCTAAGGTCTCAGTATAGTTACAACGGCTGCCCCATCCTTCAAACCGAAACGCATTACTGCTTCACGGCAGAAACAGGCAGGGTGGTGGTACCTACCCGTGCGGACTAAAAAGGTCCTACCACCAGTAAGAAAGAGTCAGTCAAAATAATTGTACTAAGCGTTCCGATCGAACGCCTAACGCAGAAACATTAACATCGCACTATTCATCAACCGACGAAACGATCCGAAGATGCTTCCACGTTTACTCAGAGTTAATTTTAATTAGAAAAGTTGCGCAATTAACCGGCTCACCTCGCGAACCGGTCGGGAAAATTGGAATTGTTTAATTTCACCCCTCTGTAGCGTGAGAGTGTCGTTAATCTATGTCTTTCGGTTGCTTTTAATATAATTAAAAAAAAAAAACAAACACTCGTACGTTTGTCGTATGCTTATAATCGTCTCGCGGGAGACTTCCGTGTTCATTTATTTGACGTTAATGATGAGTTATATAGTTTTTGTTGTTGTACGCTGTTACCTTATATTGTTTTGTTAAAAGCTTACTAGTCTATGCTCCGGAAATGGATATTATTCCTTAATGATCTGCAGTGATTTGTAACAGTTGCAAAGAGCTACCATTAATGCTTTAAAAAGTTTTGGTTCAACCGTTAGTCTATAAGAATACTGAAATAAATAAATAAATATATAATATCCAAATCGCAAACGGTCTTAATAAATAACTTTACAAATAATCGGGGTATCTGAGAGTAAATTAAGAACGGATCTCACCGAATTTCAAATGACAGCTGCGCTTATTGAAATTATTTCATCGAACTTTTTGAAAAGATTCTTTTCTCCGCCCGTTTTAATATTGGTTTTGAAATTATTGACTTTTTTAATAATCTTTTTTTTTTAGTATCAGCGCGGTTGGATTTTACTAATTCTAATTCACCTGATATTTTGTGATTAGGTGAGATCGTAGTGATTACCTCAATTACATTGAGCTAACCGATATCGCATCTATCAAACTATACAGTAAGTAAGGGCGGATTACTTGTCATATTCAAATTCAAATTCAAATTCAAAATCATTTATTTCAACTTGGATGTCATCAAAAACACACTTGTTGAATGTCAAAATGTAAAAGAAAATGTTAACTCTACCACCGGTTCCAAAAAAGCCACAGTCCTGAGAAGAACCGGCGAAACAAACTCAGCGGGCTTTTTTTTTTTTTTGTATTTTCCCAACTATTTTCTTTTTTTTTTAAACAAGAAAACATATTTACAGTATACAAAAAAAACAATTCAAAAAAATACAATTCAAATAAATAATAATAATAATGAAAAGGCCAGGAGCGAACGCCTCATTCCCACGTAGTGCCATCTAGTAAAAAATCCTTAACTTTATAGTATGCCTTGTTGCACAAACGTTCCTTGACAGTTTTCTTAAATCTATGAACAGGTAGTAGTTGAACGTTTTGTGGGATCTTGTTGAAAAGCTGTACACCCAGCCCCCTGAAAGAGTTGCTTATTTTCTTAATTCGAGCCGCCGGCAACGCAAGCCTATGTTTGTTCCTAGTGTTCACATTATGCAAATCGCAGACTCTGGGGAATTCTACAATGTTTTTACGCACGTACAATAAATTTTCAAAAATGTATTGGGACGCTAAAGTTAGAATTTTGATTTCCTTAAACTTGTCCCTCAAGGATTCCCTCGGGTGCATATTATAAATAGCACGAATAGCCCTCTTCTGCAGGATGAAAATCGTTTCGACATCGGCAGCATACTGCTTATATTTATCCCATATCATTTCATTTCATTAAATTTCATCCCAGTTGATTAATGTCTCAAATTAATCATCTTCATTTCATTTCACTCCATATTATCATTTTTCATAAAATTAAGAATATAAAGTAAAATAAGACATGACTTAAAGGTCTTAGTTACCAGGTCATAAAATCTCTTAAAAAAAACACATATTGATTTTTTTAAGGGTTTTATGACCTGGTATAAGACTTTTAGGTCATGTCTATATTTTATATTTTTATTTACATAAAATCATTTTACTTAATCAATTCGGTTTTTGGACATACAGCCTCTACCATGAACAAGTGCATAGGGGTTAGGGGAATTTATCATCATCCAATATCCTTGATACTCAAGAATACTGCTTGCAGTGTTCTTGGAAAAACACCAGGTGCATTCAATTAAGGTGGGCATAAGTTCTAATTATACAAAATAAAGGATACCTAACCATGGTTTTTATCCATGATGAAAGTCATACCTGGCAGATAGAAATTTCCAGGTAAGAGAAGGACGGGAAAGTATCAATATTCACGGAATAATGCCGGAGTTCCACATGGGTACTGTCTGAGACCTCTATATACTCATATATACTGCCTGACTTTTCCTAAATACAAGGCGTTACAGCTACATTGCGGACGACATGCACCATTGAAGCAGCATGGATCGCTGTTGGCCTCTGCTACCCCCTTCCCTTGGCAGAACACTGGACAAGGTGATGAATGGCTCCAGAATGGCGAATAAAGGTCAGTATACAATAAGTCCGCTCCAG